>OX381720.1:61383895-61563895 GCA_947462335.1 Harmothoe impar | reverse complement strand
GTCCCCGTACTTACTCCCTGTGCAATTTTTTTACCCCCCACCCCCCTCCCTGTCCCCCGCACGAGCGGTAAGGGACAGGAATGGTAAGGCACCAAAACTTAAATCCGGCCCTACCATACCACCACCCCACTCAGAACCGATTCAAAACACATCTCTCTCCTCCCCCTGTCCCCACTCTCTCTTCCTGCACCCAAAAAATCACTTTACCCCCGCTTCTCACCAAATTTTGGCACTTTTTGGAAAATTGTGTATGGTCACCAAAAAATTGAAACAGCCCCTGACCCCCTTTTGAACTCTGAATTTCAATGGTAAAAGCATGCCACTGTGTTGCCCTGTCCCCGTACTTACTCCCTGTGCAATTTTTTTACCCCCCACCCCCCTCCCTGTCCCCCCCACGAGCGGTAAGGGACAGGAATGGTAAGGCACCAAAACTTAAATCCGGCCCTACCATACCACCACCCCACTCAGAACCGATTCAAAACACATCTCTCTCCTCCCCCTGTCCCCACTCTCTCTTCCTGCACCCAAAAAATCACTTTACCCCCGCTTCTCACCAAATTTTGGCACTTTTTGGAAAATTGTGTATGGTCACCAAAAAATTGAAACAGCCCCTGACCCCCTTTTGAACTCTGAATTTCAATGGTAAAAGCATGCCACTGTGTTGCCCTGTCCCCGTACTTACTCCCTGTGCAATTTTTTTACCCCCCACCCCCCTCCCTGTCCCCCCAACGAGCGGTAAGGGACAGGAATGGTAAGGCACCAAAACTTAAATCCAGCCCTACCATACCACCACCCCACTCAGAACCGATTCAAAACACATCTCTCTCCTCCCCCTGTCCCCACTCTCTCTTCCTGCACCCAAAAAATCACTTTACCCCCGCTTCTCACCAAATTTTGGCACTTTTTGGAAAATTGTGTATGGGTCACCAAAAATTGAAACAGCCCCTGACCCCCTTTTGAACTCGGAATTTCAATGGTAAAAGCATGCCACTGTGTTGCCCTGTCCCCGTACTTACTCCCTGTGCAATTTTTTTACCCCCCACCCCCCTTTCTGTCTCCCCCACGAGCGGTAAGGGACAGGAATGGTAAGGCACCAAAACTTAAATCCGGCCCTACCATACCACCACCCCACTCAGAACCGATTCAAAACACATCTCTCTCCTCCCCCTGTCCCCACTCTCTCTTCCTGCACCCAAAAAATCACTTTACCCCCGCTTCTCACCAAATTTTGGCACTTTTTGGAAAATTGTGTATGGGTCACCAAAAATTGAAACACCCCCTGACCCCCTTTTGAACCCAGAATTTCAATGGTAAAAGCATGCCACTCTGTTGCCCTGTCCCCGTACTTACTCCCTGTGCAATTTTTTTACCCCCCACCCCCCTCCCTGTCCCCCCAACGAGCGGTAAGGGACAGGAATGGTAAGGCACCAAAACTTAAATCCGGCCCTACCATACCACCACCCCACTCAGAACCGATTCAAAACACATCTCTCTCCTCCCCCTGTCCCCACTCTCTCTTCCTGCACCCAAAAAATCACTTTACCCCCGCTTCTCACCAAATTTTGGCACTTTTTGGAAAATTGTGTATGGGTCACCAAAAATTGAAACACCCCCTGACCCCCTTTTGAACCCAGAATTTCAATGGTAAAAGCATGCCACTCTGTTGCCCTGTCCCCGTACTTACTCCCTGTGCAATTTTTTTACCCCCCACCCCCCTCCCTGTCCCCCCCACGAGCGGTAAGGGACAGAAATGGTAAGGCACCAAAACTTAAATCCGGCCCTACCATACCACCACCCCACTCAGAACCGATTCAAAACACATCTCTCTCCTCCCCCTGTCCCCACTCTCTCTTCCTGCACCCAAAAAATCACTTTACCCCGGCTTCTCACCAAATTTTGGCACTTTTTGGAAAATTGTGTATGGGTCACCAAAAATTGAAACAGCCCCTGACCCCCTTTTGAACCCGGAATTTCAATGGTAAAAGCATGCCACTCTGTTGCCCTGTCCCCGTACTTACTCCCTGTGCAATTTTTTTACCCCCCACCCCCCTCCCTGTCCCCCCCACGAGCGGTAAGGGACAGAAATGGTAAGGCACCAAAACTGACTTGTAACCAACTAATCATGTATTGTTTTTGCTGTTGTAGAAAATGCCGAAAGCAAAAGAAAAGAAGAAGCACGTGGAGCGTGTCCAGCTCCCCTTCCCAACACCGATTGTGTTGCCCGACTTCCCGGCCGGGGAAGTTGGACGCAAAGCCCTAGAAGAGTGGGTCGATGAAAGGCGGGAACACGTAAAGAACATGACCAAGAAGGACAAACAGACTTACACGGCGGGACGGAAGAGACTGAATGTAAGGAACGCGTACAAGAATGCCATGAACCATCCGGAAAATGGTGAGGCAAACCGGAAGGCGTCCCGATTGAAGACAGCTGTGAGTACTTCTCAAAATCTTCCTTTATTCTTCACATAGAATTACACAGAACGTCATCTTCTTCCAATACACACACTATATTATGTATATATTTTACTGCATTACATGCATACACTGTAAATCAGCTTTCAACACTTGTAATTGACTCCGCAGATTTTTTTGTTAAATACATAGCAATACATCATTATGTACTTTTTGTTGACAGCGTAACCGTCCTAAAGAAGGTTCCAAGTCGCATACAAGACAGAAACTACTTAACAAATTAAACAAGCAGGACAGAGCGGCCGAAAAGAGGAACCAAGCGTCAGGGGAGCGGCAGAGCCGGTCGGCAACAAGAAGTGTGGGAACGCACTCGCCGTCCACGTCCACGTCCGCCACACCCCTGCCGGACCAGAAGAAGAGAACAAGTAAAAGGAAGCAGCCCACTCCCACCCGCCTCCTTCTTCTGACCGACAGCTTACCGCGGCACGGAGTGTTCGGTCATGATAGACCGGAGAATGTGCCATGTGAAAACCTGAGTGGTAAGGGTTATTTTATTAACAAATTCTACTTTACACCACTATTGTGTACTATGGAGTAACACACTCTGGACAACGTACATGTAGCAAACATGTACATCTGTAGATCTATCAATGTGGAAATTATTCATTTTACTCTTGAGATGGTTCGCGGCGAGATTTAAAATCAGGTTTCTCTTTTCTCCGCGTTGTCCAATGCACAGTGATTTTGCTGTGTGATGAACTGAAGTGCCGTATTCAGTGTCCATCATGTTTCACATCATAACTTTTATTCCCAGAGCCAGAGAGTGAAGGCCCCTTGTCGACACCTCCCAGGAGGTCCCCTAGGAAGAAAGCCAGATGCCGGTCTCCCGACCAGTCACCACCTCCGAGGAGGTCCCCTAGGAAGAAAGCCAGATGCCGGTCTCCCGACCAGTCACCACCTCCGAGCAGGTCCTCACGTGAGCAAACAACACGGCTCTCGCCCGAGCAGTCTGCGTGTGGAAGCCCTCCCAGATGTAAGTTTCATATAGAGTAAAAAAAAAAAACCATTTCATTATTTTATAAGTTACAATGGAAAGGGAAAAAAACTGTCACTCATCTGGTCTATATGTGGAATGGCCTTGTCTCCCTCACATTTTATTGCTGTTTTTATCCTGCTCTCATACATATGCTTTTTGCTGTTGTGTGTGTTGCAGCGAAGCGGTTCAAGAAGAACGCGACGCCGCGGGTCGATTTGAAGAACGCGGGGGAGTCGAGCGATGCATCGACGGAAGAGAGCGACGTGGACGAGGAGCCGATTTCAAGTCGGTGAGTAGTACTGTAGATATAGGATGTTACCTTTTACAGTTTGTTGTTCAATTAACCTTCTTGAAAGATAAATTCCAATGTAACAAACAAAATGGCACATGTATTGATTAAGAATTTAATGATGTACTTTCAACTAACATTCACACTATATAATGTTTGAACAGTAGGAAGACTACACGCTGCACATCATCACAATTTTATCTTGTTCTTGTTATACATGTACTAACTTGTTCCCAGTTCGAATATAATAACAAAACCATTTATTCCAGTCTACGTCCCAGGAACGAAAAGTTCTCCTTCTATGTTATATCGTCACAAAGTGAGGATGATTCGAGTGAGGAAAGCAGCGACGATGAGGACCTTATGATACAGGAAGTTGTGTTATCGGTCATCAGAAAAGCTCAGAGTTTTCCGGAATCATAGATGTTATAACTAATCAACACTGATGCTAATACTATACTAACAATCTGTGATTAAATTTTAGCCTCGTTAACCCTTCTAACACCTTGGTCGTCATGATGCATGTATGCAGCGCTGGCGAGTCACTCGTCGGGGCTGCATGCATGCATCATGACGAGTATTGTCTGTTTTTTATGACATCCGTGCTATGAGGACTAACTGTAGACCTATAGATCTATAGATGCATGTCACTATAAATGTGCCTGTTCATGTACATATCACTGACAACATGTAGAAATATCTGTCTCATCTGTGTTAAGGGTCTTAGGGTTCTTTATATTATAACTGTTCTATATCTATGCACGTAGGTCATCATGATGCATGTATGCAGCGCTGACGAGTCACTCGTTGGGGCTGCATTCATGCATCATGACGACAATTGTCATGATTTATATTCACATTATAGATGCACAGTACTTTGCTCAATTTGTTACTGCACTTTAATTTGGTGTATATATATTGTACTTAAGTATATCTCTGTGATTTTTACATCCGTGTTTCACATTTTACAAATTCATTTAATGACTAATCATAACACAGTTTTTAACCTTTTTGTCTATATGCCAGTAAAGTGATAATCGTATTGATACGGGTGTATTAAAGTATACAGATAATAGTGTATTAAAGGACACTGATAATTTTATCTCCATTGAGGCATTAACATTGTGTACATGAATGATTTGATTTGAAGGGGAAGGGCAATAAAAGTTTTGCAGTTTGACATAACATTGACTTCATAGTTTTTCCCTTTTAATCTGCATTATATAGTACAAACAAATTCCCTGTTTATTATAATCTACAGCCGCCAGCTGTCGTATGATGAAATCGCTGAGTATGTTGACGAGCTGGAACGCAACATGGACCGGACCATGGATCAAGAGCCCCAGACTGACGACCCGACTGTGACGTCAGAGGACAGTCCGGCCTCCCTTACCAAGGAGACCGTTCTGTCCTCTCCGGTCCCTTCAGTCGAGAATTCAGCTTCCCCTATTGTGGAGGCTGAGTTCTCGACTGTCGCGGCCAACGTCACACTGACCGACCACACCCCTGACATCCAGACTGACGACCCGACTGTGACGTCAGAGGACAGTCCGGCCTCCCTTACCAAGGAGACCGTTCTGTCCTCTCCGGTCCCTTCAGTCGAGAGTTCAGCTTCCCCTATTGTGGAGGCTGAGTTCTCGACTGTCGCGGCCAACGTCACACTGACCGACCACACCCCTGACATCCAGACTGACGACCCGACTGTGACGTCAGAGGACAGTCCGGCCTCCCTTACCAAGGAGACCGTTCTGTCCTCTCCGGTCCCTTCAGTCGAGAGTTCAGCTTCCCCTATTGTGGAGGCTGAGTTCTCGACTGTCGCGGCCAACGTCACACTGACCGACCACACCCCTGACATCCAGACTGACGACCCGACTGTGACGTCAGAGGAGAGTCCGGCCTCCCTTACCAAGGAGACCGTTCTGTCCTCTCCGGTCCCTTCAGTCGAGAGTTCAGCTTCCCCTATTGTGGAGGCTGAGTTCTCGACTGTCGCGGCCAACGTCACACTGACCGACCACACCCCTGACATCCAGACTGACGACCCGACTGTGACGTCAGAGGACAGTCCGGCCTCCCTTACCAAGGAGACCGTTCTGTCCTCTCCGGTCCCTTCAGTCGAGAGTTCAGCTTCCCCTATTGTGGAGGCTGAGTTCTCGACTGTCGCGGCCAACGTCACACTGACCGACCACACCCCTGACATCCAGACTGACGACCCGACTGTGACGTCAGAGGACAGTCCGGCCTCCCTTACCAAGGAGACCGTTCTGTCCTCTCCGGTCCCTTCAGTCGAGAGTTCAGCTTCCCCTATTGTGGAGGCTGAGTTCTCGACTGTCGCGGCCAACGTCACACTGACCGACCACACCCCTGACATCCAGACTGACGACCCGACTACCCTGACGTCTGAGGACAGTTTGGCCCCCCCACACGGGGAGACCGAACTGTCCTCTGTGGTGGAACCAGTGCCAATTTCAGTCTCCCACAATGAGGAGACTGATGTTGGTACTGGTGAGACCGACGCCAACCCGACTGACGACCCGACTACCCTGACGTCTGAGGACAGTTTGGCCCCCCCACACGGGGAGACCGAACTGTCCTCTGTGGTGGAACCAGTGCCAATTTCAGTCTCCCACAATGAGGAGACTGATGTTGGTACTGGTGAGACCGACGCCAACCCGACTGACGACCCGACTACCCTGACGTCTGAGGACAGTTTGGCCCCCCCACACGGGGAGACCGAACTGTCCTCTGTGGTGGAACCAGTGCCAATTTCAGTCTCCCACAATGAGGAGACTGATGTTGGTACTGGTGAGACCGACGCCAACCCGACTGACGACCCGACTACCCTGACGTCTGAGGACAGTTTGGCCCCCCCACACAGGGAGACCGAACTGTCCTCTGTGGTGGAACCAGTGCCAATTTCAGTCTCCCACAATGAGGAGACTGATGTTGGTACTGGTGAGACCGACGCCAACCCGACTGACGACCCGACTACCCTGACGTCTGAGGACAGTTTGGCCCCCCCACACGGGGAGACCGAACTGTCCTCTGTGGTGGAACCAGTGCCAATTTCAGTCTCCCACAATGAGGAGACTGATGTTGGTACTGGTGAGACCGACGCCAACCCGACTGACGACCCGACTACCCTGACGTCTGAGGACAGTTTGGCCCCCCCACACGGGGAGACCGAACTGTCCTCTGTGGTGGAACCAGTGCCAATTTCAGTCTCCCACAATGAGGAGACTGATGTTGGTACTGGTGAGACCGACGCCAACCCGACTGACGACCCGACTACCCTGACGTCTGAGGACAGTTTGGCCCCCCCACACAGGGAGACCGAACTGTCCTCTGTGGTGCAACCAGTGCCAATTTCAGTCTCCCACAATGAGGAGACTGATGTTGGTACTGGTGAGACCGACGCCAACCCGACTGACGACCCGACTACCCCCACTGACGACTCTGCCTGGGATACGGACATGGACATATTACTGCCTGACATGACCCAGAACACTACCGACTTGAATATCAGCAAGCTGACACTGGCTGATATTTCCGACTGTGAATGGGACACAGACATTAAACCGGAGACGCCACCCTACACAGTACCAGACAGTGAGTGGGACACCGAGATGACACAACCACCCCTCCCCTCCCCAACTGTACCGACTGTCCCTGACAATGGCGACGCTGACCTACCGACCGTGACGGACAACACCGAGTCACCCCTCCCCTCCCCAACTGTACCGACTGTCCCTGACAATGGCGACGCTGACCTACCGACCGTGACGGACAACACCGAGTCACTCCTCCCCTCCCCAACTGTACCGACTGTCCCTGACAATGGCGACGCTGACCTACCGACCGTGACGGACAACACCGAGTCCCCCCTCCCCTCCCCAACTGTACCGACTGTCCCTGACAATGGCGACGCTGACCTACCGACCGTGACGGACAACACCGAGTCCCCCCTCCCCTCCCCAACTGTACCGACTGTCCCTGACAATGGCGACGCTGACCTACCGACCGTGACGGACAACACCGAGTCCCCCCTCCCCTCCCCAACTGTACCGACTGTCCCTGACAATGGCGACGCTGACCTACCGACCGTGACGGACAACACCGAGTCCCCCCTCCCCTCCCCAACTGTACCGACTGTCCCTGACAATGGCGACGCTGACCTACCGACCGTGACGGACAACACCGAGTCCCCCCTCCCCTCCCCAACTGTACCGACTGTCCCTGACAATGGCGACGCTGACCTACCGACCGTGACGGACAACACCGAGTCACCCCTCCCCTCCCCAACTGTACCGACTGTCCCTGACAATGGCGACGCTGACCTACCGACCGTGACGGACAACACCGAGTCCCCCCTCCCCTCCCCAACTGTACCGACTGTCCCTGACAATGGCGACGCTGACCTACCGACCGTGACGGACAACACCGAGTCCCCCCTCCCCTCCCCAACTGTACCGACTGTCCCTGACAATGGCGACGCTGACCTACCGACCGTGACGGACAACACCGAGTCCCCCCTCCCCTCCCCAACTGTACCGACTGTCCCTGACAATGGCGACGCTGACCTACCGACCGTGACGGACAACACCGAGTCCCCCCTCCCCTCCCCAACTGTACCGACTGTCCCTGACAATGGCGACGCTGACCTACCGACCGTGACGGACAACACCGAGTCCCCCCTCCCCTCCCCAACTGTACCGACTGTCCCTGACAATGGCGACGCTGACCTACCGACCGTGACGGACAACACCGAGTCCCCCCTCCCCTCCCCAACTGTACCGACTGTCCCTGACAATGGCGACGCTGACCTACCGACCGTGACGGACAACACCGAGTCCCCCCTCCCCTCCCCAACTGTACCGACTGTCCCTGACAATGGCGACGCTGACCTACCGACCGTGACGGACAACACCGAGTCCCCCCTCCCCTCCCCAACTGTACCGACTGTCCCTGACAATGGCGACGCTGACCTACCGACCGTGACGGACAAAACAGAGACTACTCCCATGACCAGTACCCCTTCTGACGGACCCATGACCTTCAGTCACACTGTGCTGAATACCCCTGACGCAACCAAGACTGCCCCCCCGACAAGTACGCCAATAAAAGGCTCAATAGCCAATGTGACCTTCAGTGACACTACCCTGGGCACACAATTGACTGGGACTGCGACAAGTGAGGAGAAAGAAGAAGAGAATGACGGCAGTGACGATGACGCTAGAGACGATGACGGCAGAGACGATGACGCTAGAGACGATGACGGCAGAGACGATGACGCTAGAGACGATGACGGCAGAGACGATGACGCTAGAGACGATGACGGCAGAGACGATGACGCTAGAGACGATGACGGCAGAGACGATGACGCTAGAGACGATGACGGCAGAGACGATGACGCTAGAGACGATGACGGCAGAGACGATGACGGCAGAGACGATGACGCTAGAGACGATGACGGCAGTGACGATGACGCTAGAGACGATGACGGCAGAGACGATGACGGCAGAGACAATGACGCTAGAGACGATGACGGCAGTGACGATGACGCTAGAGACGATGACGGCAGTGACGATGACGGCAGTGACGATGACGGCAGTGACGATGACGGCAGTGACGATGACAGTAGTGACGATGACAGTAGTGACGATGACAGTAGTGACAAGGAAGGAGAAGTGTGGCCAGACCGCACCCCTGTACTGGACAGTCAGGGAGAATGGGTGGACTGCTCTTCCGAGAGTACTGGTCACACTTCCGCCTGACCACGACAGCACAGAAATGACATACAACCGATTGACGACACTGACAAAGAGACTGACGACATAACACAAGACACTGACAGAGGATTAACCCGGAGACAACAAGGACCATCCACTCGATCACGAAACCTGGCGAGGAGAGAGACCACCGACAGAACCGCTGAGTGTGAGTTCCCGAGCCACTGGGTGGTACGGGAAGACCACCGTCTTTGGGCAGATGGGCCAGAGAACCCCCCTAGCCCCCCCGCGCCACATCAGGAGGAAGTGCCCTACATTGCCAACCAGGAGGATCCCTCTGAAGCAGAAAACCCACCTGCCCCAGGCAAGTTATAATTATAGTTCAACTTAATATAATTCTGGCGTTGTATACATAATAGTTCTGTTGTATATATATTGCAATACCATAAAAATATGAAAAAGGTATCCATATTTGTACGTGTAACTTATAGACATCCATATAAATACCGTATGCTATGGTAAGAACATTTTACACAGGACTGATTATAATGCACATATTTTAATATACACATTGTATGTCATGCAAAGCAAATGTAATTTTCCTGAAAAACCAAACTTTCTGGTAAGAACAAAATATTAAACAACATACATGTTTATTATAATATCACAGACACTCGAGGGCAGGCTGGCAGGAAGTGCTTCAAAGTAAGCGCGAAGAAGTTGAGCGCGGGGCGCGACAGTGGCTCGGACCCGGACTACACCCCAAAACCAAGACGTAAGTAATTCCTGCATGCACTGTTAGAACCACTGTGATATAGAACTCATAATAACACTTTTACCCGTGGTAAGGGACAGGACATGAAATTGGTACGGCCCCTAATTATCTGGAGTAAGAGAAATACCAAAGAATATATTGACTGTAATACCCTGATACATTGATCAGTGTTCTACGTGAAGTGAAAAAAAAGTGACAGTTATTCTTTTTTAACCTGATCTACCCGGTAAGGGAGAGGGGAAATACAAAATCAAGTGATCGTATAATGAAAAACCAGGAATAAAAGGTTGCAATGTTGTTGTAGCATATCATATGGCCCTGTGCTGTGTTAGGGGTTCCATCCCCATCCGAAAAAAGTAAGAATTACCTAGTTCAGAGCAGTATGATGTCCGGTAAGGGACAGGAGCAGCAAGATAAATAGCCAGAATAAAGTACTACAGCAAGTCAAAAACCGTTTGCACACATGACCAGGCACCCTTTTTCACCACTTCTTGCATAATACCCAAAAAAAAACAGAAAGTAACATCAGCCTCAAACATTTCTGTGCGGTAAGGGACACAAAAATTAGCATGTAGTGTAACATGCATTAACAGTGAAAAAAGAAGAAGATTTCAACATCAGTATGTCATATGGGACTGTATTACCAGTTAATACTTGTTTGTAAAAGAAAAGACATGGTGTCGTCACTCTTTTAGCCGGTAAGGGACAGGAAAGTGAAATATCATGCTCAGAATTCAGTGTTGATGGAATCAAGAAAATCTTTTTTTTTACCCCCTACCCCATTTCACACTGGCTACCATCTCAATGCCAAAGTTAGCAAAAATCATTTAATAAAGAGACAGTACTAGCCGGTAAGGGACAGATTCGCCGGAGAAATGACTTAGTTCATAATTTATGCAGGGGGAAAAAAATTAAAAGCAATTTGCTTGAAGGAGATGGCTTGTCAAATAGGGAGGTTTTGCATAGCAGCTGAAAGTGTTTACTCAGCAACTCTAGAACACACTGTTCTGTGTGGTAAGGTACAGGAAAGTTATATGTCACGAAAGAATGGGGTATTTGGGGGAGAAAAGAAGAAAGAAGACAGTGTTATGGCATAACATATATATATATCTCTGTTCCGCCAAATATTCCAATTCACGATCAAATATCATTTATGAGCTATACCGCACAGAGACCGTTGTAAGGGTGGTAAGAGACAGGAGATATAATGATTCAGGCTTCATTTAGCACTGGGAAAAGCTGAAGAGGAAAATGTAGAAGTATATCCTAGCATTCGAAACCCATATTTAACTGTGAGATGAAATAAAATCACCACTTCACGTCCTTGCCTTGCTTCAGTGGGCGATAAGGGACAGGATACATGGTAAGGGACAGGAAAACAATAAATAGCTTGATGATGAAGTGCTTTAGACGAAGAAGTGAAAGTCAGAAGTGCCACATGTTACCCCACCTGACTCAGGCTTTCATATAATGTATAGAAATGCCCTCAACTCAGTATATATGTAACAGTCCAATGGCCGGTAAGGGACAGTACCAAAAGCTAATTTATAGTGTTTGTTGTACAGTACACAGTAAAATAAAGTAGGTTAATGTTACACAGTGCTCTGTGTCACGCCACCTAACAGGAGTGGCAATACTAAAGTTTTTTTGATACCAAGAACAGAAATACAGGCGGTAAGGGACAGGAAATTAAAACTTTATTGTCTCTTTTCCAGGCTCTGCCAGAGTGAAGAAGCCGCCGGACTTACGTAAGGCTGCAGCAACACCAGATGACGACCCTGCTATACCAAACGATGACCCGAACGAGAACCCACAGGACGGCGCAGTTGCCCCACTCCCAGATCCCGCTGCCATCTTTGACCAGAATGTGTCGAGGGAGGCTCTCAAAGCTCTGTTGTTTCTTGGTGTAAGAAAAGCAAACCAGACAACCGAAAGAATCGAGTTCATGGAGGACTTGGTTGAATTCAAGGAGACTTTGAGATGCAGTCCCCTTTGGCTGAAGAAAGAGATGATGAAGCAACGACATGGGAAGAAGAAACACGGCAAAAAGTCCAGGATAGCTAGAGCCATTCAACTGTGCCGGAATAGTGTATATCCAGCCCCGTCTCAGAAGAAGATCACCAGTCGACGCAGAATGGCCGAGGCCAAGGTGAAAGCGGTGGATGAGTTCCTACGCCGGCCCGATAACTGCTACACGCTTCCAGACAAGAAGCATTATCGGAAAGACGGTGGAATGTTCATCCCTGTTGTGGCCCTGGTTGACTGCCTCCGTAACTTACACCGGAAGTTTGTCACCGAGACTGCAATCACCATGTCATTCTCGACGTTCTGCAAGGCACGAGACAGGAGAACCATCAAGTCTTCCATCTTCCTCAAGAGATCGGTTTGTCTGTGCAAGCCACATGCCAACATGAAGCTGATGTTGGAAGTTGTGCCTGGCTTGCCCAACTCAACAAGAGAACTGGTCGAATTGAGTGAGGACGCTCTGAACGCAGGTCTTGCTTCCATCAAGGACAACCAGAGTGTCAAGTACAAGACCTGGTTCAAGAGCACAGTGAAGTTTGTGAAAGAGGACCAACCTGACCGGAATGTCTACCACACGGAATTGTTGAAGAAATGTATCAGTGGAGAATCCTTCAAGAAGCAGTTAGTAGACGCGATGCCAGAGTTCCGCGAGCACTGCCGCCGGGTACACGAACAGTACGAGGCGGTACGTTTGCTAAAGGCCACCTTACCACCAGACCACGCGATCTGCCATATGGACTACGCGGAGAACTGGCCCACGTCCTTCTTCCAGGAAATCCAAGCTGCTTTCTTCGGCAAAGACCAGATCACCCTTCATCCAATGGTTGTGTACACAAAGCTGCAAGAGATCTTGAAACACAAGTGCTACGTTGGTGTGAGTGAGGTAACAGACCACAAGTTTCCCTCCACTCTAGCATTTTTGACTCAAGTGATTGAGCATATCAAGCAGACTGTACCTGACCTGAAACATCTCCACTTGGTGACGGACTCCCCGAGCTCCCAGTACAGGAACCGCTTCGCGTGTGACATGCTGGTGAGGGCAGCAGAGAAGTTTGGGATCAGGATCACCTGGAATTGGTTGGAGGCTGGACACGGAAAGGGGCCTTGTGACGGTGTCGGTGGAGCGCTCAAGGGACTAGCTGACCGAGTCGTGAAACAGTGTGGAGCGATTCAGACTGCAAGCGAGTTTGTTGAGCAGCTCACGCCAGCGACCAACAAGGTTACACTCATACAAAGTACAAGACAAGAGATCAAGGCGTGCGAAAGTTTAGTGGATGATTGGCGCTCCCGTCCGGTTGAGGGCATTCTCCAGTACCACCAAGCCACCTTTGTGAACAACGAACTGTTCCTGCGACCAACTTCATGCTACAAGGAATGTTGCTTCTCTGAGGATGGCGACTTGGTTCCGAGTGCGGAATGTGAGGGTTGGACGAGAGCCAAGTTCGGCCCTCGTCCCAAACCGAGTGTTTCGCGAACCAAGAAGAAACCGAAGGACAAGGCTACAACACCAGTGGAAGCCGAGGCGGAAGTGGAAGCTGAGCCACAGATTGAGGCGCAGGCTACAACACCAGTCCAAGCTGAGGTGGGGGCTGAGCCACAGATTGAGGCGCAGCCTGGCCCCACACCCAAGCCAAAAGCTAATCCGAAAGCTAAGTCCAGACGGAGAAGGGAAGCAACTCCTGAACCATCTTCTGATGCTGATGACTCTGACTCTGACTCTGAGCCTGACTACGAACAGTGTGAACTGCCGGAACACGTGACGCCCCGTACTCTGAGGAAGAGAGCCCCAGTGCAACCTGTGTACGCAGACTCTTACCCCGACTCTGAAGTGGAGGACGGAGTAGGAGGCAATGAAGCTGGAATTGACGAAGGGCTGTTCAGCAGTGACGAAGAGTTAGGGGACGCGGCAGAGAGGATCCATCTTCGAACCCGTGTTCGCGCACGACGAAAATTCACCAGAAGGATGAACCAAATCCAGAAAGCTGTGGCACCAATGCCGGCACCAAGAGCAACAGTATCGGGGGCAGCGTGTTCTGCGGGTGATGTGAAGGAGCCTGACTGTGAGCACGGACAGGAGACACCCAAAGAACGAGCTAGAACCGAGAAACTCAATGCCAGAGCTAAAGACCAGGCCAGCAGAAGGAGAAAAGGTGAACTGGTGAATGAGTGTGTCGAAGACCAGAGTGAGAGTACGGATGACGAAGAGTGGCCTCTGCAGTGGGAGATGTCGGTAGCAGAGTTCCTGAGGCGGTACCAGGATAGTGCGTGAGCCAGCACTGTAAAACGAGCTCTACACGGACAATCCCATGATATCGGACTAAGATAAGACTTCAGATATCTTTTCATTCATGTTTTTTTATTTTAATGTAGCCCATTATGCTGCTGTACCCAGTACTATTTTAAATGAATAGTATTTTACACATCAGCAGGGTGGACTATATCAAAGTAAGGGCAGGGTGTATTGATATGTGAGGTTTTATAGCATGCTAACAAGATTAATGAGGTTATGAGGTGTAATGTAAACTAAATGTCACAGTGGGGGGAAGAAAGATGAAATTCATTCAAAATTATAACTCTAAATTCAACATCTATCAGGTAAGTAGGATTTAATAAATTTATATTCGGTTTTGGCTTCATAGATAACATTTGTATGTAAAGATGCACTGTGACATGCCGACTGTATAGCAAGGAAAGGTTATACTACATGTATTGGAAGTAGAAAGTTGTATTCTACCCTTGACCCTAGTATTTCGCTCGTTTCCTGTCCCTTACCACATGAAATCAAGGTGAGATACTGCGTATCCGGACTGAAAGTTAAATACTGTTGTGCCAAGGGGAGAAGAAATGTGTTGTATTGTGACCTGAAAGTGTACAGCTTTACATTGCGTATTTTGGTGCTGTCCCTGACCACGAGTTTTCCTGTCCCTTACCACCGGGTGAGGTTTCAGTTGGGAGTGTGTGAGACAAAGCTGACTGCATGTGATGTATGTACAATCGGTTTGTGGTTGTAGTAGACATGTTAGAGGTCAGTTTAGAGTAGATAAGGTGCATGAAACATGTACTTGGGTCATGCTGTGGCTGTAATATTCCAAAAAGTGTGTGAGATTTCCCGTTTCCGAGTTTCCGGGAGGTCAGAAGAGAGGCAAAGTAGGGTGTGGTGGGGTGCTGCATGGGTGGAATGGGTGGGAGAGAGTGTCTACTTGATGGAAAGTGTGAAAAAATGGGGTGGAAAGATGTATTTCTGACGTAGAGAAGGGCTGGGAAGGAGTGTGTGCTTTTCGGTGTTTATGTGTATTTTGGTCCTGTCCCTTACCACCGGGTGAGGTTTCAGTGGGGAGTGTGTGAGACAAAGCTGACTGCATGTGATGTATGTACAATCGGTTTGTGGTTGTAGTAGACATGTTAGAGGTCAGTTTAGAGTAGATAAGGTGCATGAAACATGTACTTGGGTCATGCTGTGGCTGTAATATTCCAAAAAGTGTGTGAGATTTCCCGTTTCCGAGTTTCCGGGAGGTCAGAAGGGAGGCAAAGTAGGGTGTGGTGGGGTGCTGCATGGGTGGAATGGGTGGGAGAGAGTGTCTACTTGATGGAAAGTGTGAAAAAATGGGGTGGAAAGATGTATTTCTGACGTAGAGAAGGGCTGGGAAGGAGTGTGTGCTTTTCGGTGTTTATGTGTATTTTGGTCCTGTCCCTTACCACCGGGTGAGGTTTCAGTGGGGAGTGTGTGAGACAAAGCTGACTGCATGTGATGTATGTACAATCGGTTTGTGGTTGTAGTAGACATGTTAGAGGTCAGTTTAGAGTAGATAAGGTGCATGAAACATGTACTTGGGTCATGCTGTGGCTGTAATATTCCAAAAAGTGTGTGAGATTTCCCGTTTCCGAGTTTCCGGGAGGTCAGAAGGGAGGCAAAGTAGGGTGTGGTGGGGTGCTGCATGGGTGGAATGGGTGGGAGAGAGTGTCTACTTGATGGAAAGTGTGAAAAAATGGGGTGGAAAGATGTATTTCTGACGTAGAGAAGGGCTGGGAAGGAGTGTGTGCTTTTCGGTGTTTATGTGTATTTTGGTCCTGTCCCTTACCACCGGGTGAGGTTTCAGTGGGGAGTGTGTGAGACAAAGCTGACTGCATGTGATGTATGTACAATCGGTTTGTGGTTGTAGTAGACATGTTAGAGGTCAGTTTAGAGTAGATAAGGTGCATGAAACATGTACTTGGGTCATGCTGTGGCTGTAATATTCCAAAAAGTGTGTGAGATTTCCCGTTTCCGAGTTTCCGGGAGGTCAGAAGGGAGGCAAAGTAGGGTGTGGTGGGGTGCTGCATGGGTGGAATGGGTGGGAGAGAGTGTCTACTTGATGGAAAGTGTGAAAAAATGGGGTGGAAAGATGTATTTCTGACGTAGAGAAGGGCTGGGAAGGAGTGTGTGCTTTTCGGTGTTTATGTGTATTTTGGTCCTGTCCCTCAACACCGGGTGAGGTTTCAGTGGGGAGTGTGTGAGACAAAGCTGACTGCATGTGATGTATGTACAATCGGTTTGTGGTTGTAGTAGACATGTTAGAGGTCAGTTTAGAGTAGATAAGGTGCATGAAACATGTACTTGGGTCATGCTGTGGCTGTAATATTCCAAAAAGTGTGTGAGATTTCCCGTTTCCGAGTTTCCGGGAGGTCAGAAGGGAGGCAAAGTAGGGTGTGGTGGGGTGCTGCATGGGTGGAATGGGTGGGAGAGAGTGTCTACTTGATGGAAAGTGTGAAAAAATGGGGTGGAAAGATGTATTTCTGACGTAGAGAAGGGCTGGGAAGGAGTGTGTGCTTTTCGGTGTTTATGTGTATTTTGGTCCTGTCCCTTACCACCGGGTGAGGTTTCAGTGGGGAGTGTGTGAGACAAAGCTGACTGCATGTGATGTATGTACAATCGGTTTGTGGTTGTAGTAGACATGTTAGAGGTCAGTTTAGAGTAGATAAGGTGCATGAAACATGTACTTGGGTCATGCTGTGGCTGTAATATTCCAAAAAGTGTGTGAGATTTCCCGTTTCCGAGTTTCCGGGAGGTCAGAAGGGAGGCAAAGTAGGGTGTGGTGGGGTGCTGCATGGGTGGAATGGGTGGGAGAGAGTGTCTACTTGATGGAAAGTGTGAAAAAATGGGGTGGAAAGATGTATTTCTGACGTAGAGAAGGGCTGGGAAGGAGTGTGTGCTTTTCGGTGTTTATGTGTATTTTGGTCCTGTCCCTTACCACCGGGTGAGGTTTCAGTTGGGAGTGTGTGAGACAAAGCTGACTGCATGTGATGTATGTACAATCGGTTTGTGGTTGTAGTAGACATGTTAGAGGTCAGTTTAGAGTAGATAAGGTGCATGAAACATGTACTTGGGTCATGCTGTGGCTGTAATATTCCAAAAAGTGTGTGAGATTTCCCGTTTCCGAGTTTCCGGGAGGTCAGAAGGGAGGCAAAGTAGGGTGTGGTGGGGTGCTGCATGGGTGGAATGGGTGGGAGAGAGTGTCTACTTGATGGAAAGTGTGAAAAAATGGGGTGGAAAGATGTATTTCTGACGTAGAGAAGGGCTGGGAAGGAGTGTGTGCTTTTCGGTGTTTATGTGTATTTTGGTCCTGTCCCTTACCACCGGGTGAGGTTTCAGTTGGGAGTGTGTGAGACAAAGCTGACTGCATGTGATGTATGTACAATCGGTTTGTGGTTGTAGTAGACATGTTAGAGGTCAGTTTAGAGTAGATAAGGTGCATGAAACATGTACTTGGGTCATGCTGTGGCTGTAATATTCCAAAAAGTGTGTGAGATTTCCCGTTTCCGAGTTTCCGGGAGGTCAGAAGGGAGGCAAAGTAGGGTGTGGTGGGGTGCTGCATGGGTGGAATGGGTGGGAGAGAGTGTCTACTTGATGGAAAGTGTGAAAAAATGGGGTGGAAAGATGTATTTCTGACGTAGAGAAGGGCTGGGAAGGAGTGTGTGCTTTTCGGTGTTTATGTGTATTTTGGTCCTGTCCCTTACCACCGGGTGAGGTTTCAGTTGGGAGTGTGTGAGACAAAGCTGACTGCATGTGATGTATGTACAATCGGTTTGTGGTTGTAGTAGACATGTTAGAGGTCAGTTTAGAGTAGATAAGGTGCATGAAACATGTACTTGGGTCATGCTGTGGCTGTAATATTCCAAAAAGTGTGTGAGATTTCCCGTTTCCGAGTTTCCGGGAGGTCAGAAGGGAGGCAAAGTAGGGTGTGGTGGGGTGCTGCATGGGTGGAATGGGTGGGAGAGAGTGTCTACTTGATGGAAAGTGTGAAAAAATGGGGTGGAAAGATGTATTTCTGACGTAGAGAAGGGCTGGGAAGGAGTGTGTGCTTTTCGGTGTTTATGTGTATTTTGGTCCTGTCCCTTACCACCGGGTGAGGTTTCAGTTGGGAGTGTGTGAGACAAAGCTGACTGCATGTGATGTATGTACAATCGGTTTGTGGTTGTAGTAGACATGTTAGAGGTCAGTTTAGAGTAGATAAGGTGCATGAAACATGTACTTGGGTCATGCTGTGGCTGTAATATTCCAAAAAGTGTGTGAGATTTCCCGTTTCCGAGTTTCCGGGAGGTCAGAAGGGAGGCAAAGTAGGGTGTGGTGGGGTGCTGCATGGGTGGAATGGGTGGGAGAGAGTGTCTACTTGATGGAAAGTGTGAAAAAATGGGGTGGAAAGATGTATTTCTGACGTAGAGAAGGGCTGGGAAGGAGTGTGTGCTTTTCGGTGTTTATGTGTATTTTGGTCCTGTCCCTTACCACCGGGTGAGGTTTCAGTTGGGAGTGTGTGAGACAAAGCTGACTGCATGTGATGTATGTACAATTGGTTTGTGGTTGTAGTAGACATGTTAGAGGTCAGTTTAGAGTAGATAAGGTGCATGAAACATGTACTTGGGTCATGCTGTGGCTGTAATATTCCAAAAAGTGTGTGAGATTTCCCGTTTCCGAGTTTCCGGGAGGTCAGAAGGGAGGCAAAGTAGGGTGTGGTGGGGTGCTGCATGGGTGGAATGGGTGGGAGAGAGTGTCTACTTGATGGAAAGTGTGAAAAAATGGGGTGGAAAGATGTATTTCTGACGTAGAGAAGGGCTGGGAAGGAGTGTGTGCTTTTCGGTGTTTATGTGTATTTTGGTCCTGTCCCTTACCACCGGGTGAGGTTTCAGTGGGGAGTGTGTGAGACAAAGCTGACTGCATGTGATGTATGTACAATCGGTTTGTGGTTGTAGTAGACATGTTAGAGGTCAGTTTAGAGTAGATAAGGTGCATGAAACATGTACTTGGGTCATGCTGTGGCTGTAATATTCCAAAAAGTGTGTGAGATTTCCCGTTTCCGAGTTTCCGGGAGGTCAGAAGGGAGGCAAAGTAGGGTGTGGTGGGGTGCTGCATGGGTGGAATGGGTGGGAGAGAGTGTCTACTTGATGGAAAGTGTGAAAAAATGGGGTGGAAAGATGTATTTCTGACGTAGAGAAGGGCTGGGAAGGAGTGTGTGCTTTTCGGTGTTTATGTGTATTTTGGTCCTGTCCCTTACCACGTATACTATTTCCTTTAGCGTCCTTGCACACAGCAATGTGGCTTTTTTACAATAATTTTTTTAGCTTCTTCCTACATGTCACAAGTATGTCTAGTGTATGCACCATGTAAAGTGTGTTATATCCTTTGTTATATGACATGTTTATGGGTAAGTATGACATTTATGTAACATGTCACTATATGCATGAGGTATTTTTTTACTGTATTTCTCAATCACATATTACCTAGAGAAAGGAGTAACACTGTATACATGTAGTGTTGAGAATAAAATACTTTTATTACATTTTTGTTACTATATACATGCTGCTTTGGTGCTTTTTCTTCTCCTGTAGTCTTGTCTCCTGTTCCTTACCATGTACTTCCTGTCTCTTACCACTTCAAGGTGTAGGAAAAGCGAAATAAGTGGCATACCACTGCCCTAAGAAAGAAAAAATGGAACGCTATGTTGTACAGAAGGGTTGGAACTACCTATATCACTGCAATATGACCTGCTGTAGTGCATGGGGTACATGGGAAAAATCTCGGAAAATTTGATACCAAATTTGCTGAAAAAAAGTGAAAAATCCGTTTTTGGGGTACCTGAGATGGGGGATGGGGGGTGGAGATAAAGGAAAGTGGTATACTTTACCTGTTTCACGTGGTACAGGGGTCAAATTGTGCTATTTTCACCTTTGTATGACAAAAAACAGTTAGTTTTTAAAGGAAATTACCTTTTCCTGGTAAGAGACAGGAAAATACACGAGCGGTACGAGTTTCGCGCTACACAGGATCAACCCCAGGCATATTTAAATGATAAAACCTAGCTG
The DNA here is from genome assembly GCA_947462335.1 of Harmothoe impar. Classification (NCBI taxonomy): domain Eukaryota; kingdom Metazoa; phylum Annelida; class Polychaeta; order Phyllodocida; family Polynoidae; genus Harmothoe; species Harmothoe impar. The sequence continues at coordinate 61,543,298 of OX381720.1, read as the reverse complement.
GAGGGGTGACATAACACATGTACTTTGCCCCCTAACTTTATTTAGGCCATTGGAAGATATTTTTGTGCCACCCCCTGCACCCCCATATGCATTGCGCTCATGAGACATAGCCATAAAAGCAAAAAGAGATCATGGTCAGAGACCTGTCTGAATGAGCAGGGCCAGGTGGGGTTTGATTTGAGTGGCTCAGAGATGCTTACAGAGCCAGCTTTGATCTGAGGATAGCGTGGGGGGGGAGAGCATTCTGATACACAAAATGATGCATGAAATTATTCTCTGATAGACTCGAGTCTACGGCAGAGGCGTCACTCTCCATTGCACAGTCTTAGTCATAGACAAGATTGAACTCTGGCCTAGATACTGTAAACGTGTATATTTTTGCTCATATATATTTTTGCGAATTGACTACATAGTACAATTTCATGTGTACTTAAAATCGTGGATTTTGAAATATGGTAGTAGTATTCCTATACTGGATTAATTTTCACTCTGTACACATCTTTGCGAATTTTAAAATCCGCGAAATAAATTATGTTGACAGTACATACATTGACTATTAGTGATGGAAGAGAGTATTGGGAATGGCCATAGAGTGAGCAAGCCGGTCCAGCAGTCTGGGGGTACAAGGAGGGGGAGATAGACTGAGAACTGAGAAACATTGATCCATGACTGCACATTGCAGACAGAACTGCAGCAAACCCAGGTGTATTCCTTATCCTATGCTGCATGGCTGTGGTAGTGACTAAAGCTAGGTAGAGCAGGAGAGTAGTGTTGCAACATTTTAGTGTGGTAGAAGGGTAAAGCAGTTTCCTCAATTTGAATCAATCCCCCTATTAGTCCCTCAATCTAAACTCCATCCTACCATCCCTATATACATTCGGCCTCTCTATATCCTTGATTTCACTATATTTTCCTTTTGCTCATTTGCTAGCTGTGCAACGTTCCACCCTACCTCCCCTCTCAGGAGCTTGAAGTGGAAAAGTATTTTTAAAATAGATGGTAAAGAACGAGTATTCCTGTTTGGGATTGCAGTATCACAAATACCAACAAACAAGGAGAAATCCTTTATAAAGCATGATACTTCAATCCCACTATGTTAAAATGTACTTACAATGGTAGTTGCAAGTTTAAAGTGCAGAATAGGAGAGAAAATGTGTGGCCATGGCTAATATAACGGGAGGGTTGGATGTAGTGATAGTTTGCTTGGAGATAAGGTGAGAGATGTGGGTAAGGGCTGGGAGAATGAAGGTGAATGAGACAGTCAGGGTGTGGAACCTTTACTGATGTGTGAAAAACCACCATCCATCTGTTTTTGCAGGGTGAGGACGAATCGTATTGATTTCTCTTAAACACAACTTTAATTAGGTTGTGACAAAAATATCAAAAACTTGGTTTCAACCAATTCCTGCTCTTCATCTCTCATTTTGCCCTGAAGAAATGAAGTCACAAAATTACCACATTTGATTGTTTTGAGGCTTGGTTCTGACCTGATATGCTCAAAAAGATTGGTCATTGATGACTTTGGACAGCTGCATATTTCTTCTGTTGGACAGGTATCTCAAATAAAAGCCATGATTGGCTCTCCATGTGCAATAGAGTCAGATAAATAGGTATATGCTTGAAAAACTCTCCTTTACTTTTGTCCTGACAGACTTTTACATAATCTATCTATATCATTTACGTACCCCGTGAGGCTAGTCACCAGAAGCAAGTTAGTTATGATCAACCGCTGGCTATTATGCACACAGACTGCATAATGCACTGCCTGTGGGGTCTTTACACTACCAATTAGTCTTAAGACTACAAATTGATACCAATTTGTTGCATAAAGACACTCCACGGGTCTTTACATTACAAATGTGGCCTTAAAGCACAAATGTCTTTACGCTACAAATGTCTTTAGACCACAAATGTCTTTACGCTACAAATGTCTGTAGACCACAAATGTCTTTACGCTAGAAAAAAAGTGGGGACAAAAATCTGTCAGTCTTTACGCAACAAATCCTATGAAGTGGTCTATGATACCAAACTGATAAAGGATGAGTCAGTCTTCATGCAACATATCCTATATAGTGGTCTCAGTCTTTAGGCAACAAACCCTATATATAGTGGTATATGGTTCAAAACTGGGCTTAAAAATCAGCCAGTCTTTATTCAACAAATCCTATATAGTGTTCTATGGTACCAAACTGCACTTAAAGATCAGCCAGTCGTTATGCAACAAATCCTATATGGTGGTCTCAGGAACCAAAAGGGGTTTATAGATCAGTCAGTCTTGGACAGTTTGGTACCTTGGACACTTTATAGGATTTGTTGCTGGCTGATCTTTAAGCCCTGTTTGGTACCTGAGAACACTATATAGGATTTGTTGCGTAAATGACACCACACTGACCTCTCAATCTAGAAATCACCAGATCTCTGTCAAATGTACTACCATTTTCTGAGTGTAGAGTTTTGGATCAAATCTCATCTCTGTCACGGGTCAGGCAGGATTGAGTCATATCTTAAGGGGAAGGGGTTGAGATCGGGATCAAGTAGGGAGGTTATCGGTGGGTGTGGTGCCCCTGGAAGTTGCCTGGCGCCAGCAGAATGACTTCATTTACATAGAGGTAGATTGGTAATATGAGAGGTCACATCAGGAGTCCTTCTAATCCCAGTCTTCTTGTTGAGACATGGTCAGATGAAGAATTGGTGTCAGGATGGCCATTTATGCTGTAATGGAGACAGTGAGGACACCTTTTAGACTGGTATTTGTTTTAGGTATTATAGAGATCCTATTGTACTTATCATTTATATCTAAAAGAAATCTCTGGTCTCAAGGTATATATTAATTTTAATCTAAGCATAATTACATTGAGAGCGTACTTGTAAAGGAGAAAGGGCTTTACATCCAATAGCTTTGGTAGGTAGTTTTATCTCACATTTATTAATAATGGACAACTACAAGGCTGTACACTAGACTCATACTGACAGTACCCGATGCCCACTTATCTAGCTTAAGCCAAAGTATCAATTCTTTTATTTTGAAAACCTACTACTGTCATTGTTATCATCAGCCCTGCCTTCCCAGTGAAAAAAAACTTTATACAACATTTCATAACATATATATACATATATATATATATATATATATATATATATATATACATATATATATTTTTATATATATAACGTTATATGAAGCTTCTCTAAGGCTTCTTACAATGGTATACCATTACATAAAGTTTTTAAAACGTTATTTTGACGTAAAATAATGTTTTACTGTTAGCTGGGTTAGCCCCTACACAGTCCCAATGAAATTTGTTGTATCTGTGTATAGGCCTATTAGCACACACCTACTACTGATGATTCTGCTTTAATGGAGGAAAAATACAGATCCACAACAATGTTCACTTTATGAAATATCCCTAGCAGGGACTTGGCAGGATTACAATTTCCTCACAGACTCCCAGCCACACTGACCCTTGAATCTGAAAAATTAAAATCGATCAAAAATTCCCACCGCCATAACCAGTAAAGGCTGGAGTTTCAATCAGTCTTCTCTTATTGGGAACTGTGGTAAGGAAATAGAGGGAAGCTGAGATAGCACCCTGATTACCTTAAGTATCACGCCTCATTGATCCCTAACCTACTCACCTCATGTCCAATGCAAGCACACACCATGCAAGGATGGTGGAGAGAAATGACTCTGTTCATTTGCAGCTAGCCTATAGAGGAGTTGCTTATTGACTTGTATTTGCATTAGGAGGGTAACTATAAAGGTTATCTGTCAGAGACAGTTCTGGTCACAGATTAAGGATATTATTATTATTTCATGGTGAATACGATCTATCAAGGTTAAACCTATCGGAGTACAATATGCGAGTGAAGCGTGCAATAACCCTCCGCCATATTGCACGCTCTGCCCGTATTGCACGCTCCCAGGGGTCGCCATGGGGTCCCCATGAAGTTGCTAGGCTACTGAGAGTCACGTGGCCTGCACAGAATTCAAAATGGCGGCGCCACGGACGTAAACAAACACCGTGGAAGTAATCAAACATCTCGGAAGTAACCAAACACGGACTGCATGTCTGTTTTAGATTGATAAACCCTGAAATAAACACAGAGCGGCACTTAAAAGTGACCTCGTCTATGGTCATTGCACTCGTGGGGCCTGTCCTGTACTGCACTAGGCCTGCGGCCAGCGTGCAGTACAGGACAGGCCCCACTCGTACACTGACCACTGACTCAGTCACTTTAGCGTGCAGCTCTGTCTATTTATTAGTAGTATTATCATAAGCGTTGTCACCTCACCATATCACCTTCTGCTAGAGAGGTAGTGAAGGGGCTGTGGAATGGGTGACAGGCTGAGTGTATAATCCTATAAAGGAGAAGCAGGAGGGAGGCCTTTGACTCCCAGCCAGGCCTGGCCCTGGTCAAGGTGCAGGTTTGTATGTATTAAAGGTGATTGCAGCTTTTACTGGATGACAGCTGGAAAAGACTTCTCAGAGATATCAAGTTTTATCAATATTTAGTTGGTTGCTCTTTTAAATCGTCTTAGAAATGAGCATGGTGAGCATGGTTTCACATTTCTAAGTTACGTTATATGAATGTTTCTGTAAATATAAAACAGTGTATCCCAAAAGTGGTGATGATTGTTGTAAAAATCTGGCAGGCTGTCCTTTGTTGGTGATGATTTCTTTGTGGTTTGTTGATATGGGGCCGTCCATAAATTACGTCACACTGGAGGGGGTGGTGGGTGTTGGTCCAAGTGTGACAAAGTGTGACAGGGGGTCGGGGGGGGGGGTGTCAAGCCCAGTGTGACGTCACACTTTCAAAAATACAAATAAAAGCTATTTTAAAATTACAACTTTAATAGTGTAAAAGGTTTGTAAATATTATAAATTTATGGCTATTAGTATTATGGTAAAATGCATCACCACCCATTCTTAGTCAAGGACTTGCATAATTTAACTGATATGTAATGTCAGGACAACTCTGATACAATATATTACCGATGCTTGGGGGGCGGGGTGTCTGCAAATTTGTGACATAATTTTTTTAGGGGGTGTCAGCTGATGTGTGACAAAGTGTGACAGGGGGTTGGGTGGGTCTTTGAAATGGCCGAAATTAGTGTGACGTCATTTATGGACAGCCCCTATTAAGTCTCAGGTCAGTGTCCTTAATACGAGCTGAATGTCAAAGTTGTGTTTTCAGATTGTTGTCATCAATCAGGTTTACACAACAGCACTTGCGATTGATTTGAACATCAACATTTTAGGAACAAACAACACAAAGAGAATCTGGAAATGCAATGAGACAATGATTGACATGTACTGGATATGCGTTTGCAACCAGTAAAGGGTTATTTCACTGATCTAGTGCTGATCAGATATCAGTATTTGTACATACATTGTTATATAAGTTGTATCTGCCTGTTTTCATAACACAAGGTGCACCAGTCTGCTTAAACTCATTTCTACCAGACTTGTCTAATTGATGAAACTGTCATCAACATGGAAAGCAGTCAACATGCCACAGTGGTCTCTCCGTGATAAGCCTCCTTTGTTCTAATTCAGTCCACCCCTTCCCCCCCCCTGTCTTGCAAGGTATGTGACCCTTCTTATCATCCCCTAGAACTATGACTGTAGCCCGAGATTCTATCTAAAGTCGGAATTCGAGTATGTGGCTGTTCATGTCAATCACTTTGATTTCAATGATGGATTTTCCTTACCTATCAATGTGGGATTAAGGATGATTCTGATGAACTAGTGGCGGGACCTTGCGGGAAGTTCAGAACCTTTAGAAACTCACTAACTGTACAAAATGGATGTTCTCAGAATCTGGTGTGTTTTGGTTCAGGGTTAATTTTTGAGAACATATTAGTAAGTTTCCCAAAAAGAGCCCATGCCTATGTCTGGTGAGGAGTCCATGCACCATTCTTAACAAATGTCATGTACATTTAGGACAGAACTCAATGTAAAGATTGCCATTCTTTGGAAAGCTGCAGTATCAATATGGCTTCGCGAATTACTTGCATATTTGAGTTGATAGGTTGTTTAACAGATTACAATAATAACCTTCCTCGAAGTTGACTTTTTTACAGGCGAGTCAGCGAGTTCACTGACTCGTCTCGCTTGAAGTCCATTTTCCATCACTTATAATTGTTTCTAATGCCTAAAAAGGTGACAACTTGAAGAAAACATATTATTCTTTGTTAATCCGCAATAAGTTACTACTTACATGGCCAAATTAAGGAGGATTGATTGATTTTCGGCAAAGTTTAGTCGCCGAAACTTGACTCGTCGGATTCTTGAGAAAAGGTTTCCCGTTCTACGACAATGATCGCTTCCGGTTATGGTGCGCTCGATAAACAAATTATTTATTGATAAAGACGGTTAAACTGTCCAAAATGTCCGCAAATGCCACTATATTACCTGTAGGAGTAATAATATTACCTTCAAAGTCCGCAATTAGCTGTATTTCGGAAGATAATGTCCGTGCCAGATTTCGGCAATCGCTGGCGGGTTCAAAACCGACGCACGGTCTGCGAGGGATGGTCTAAAGGCGACAGTGCGCCGCGGTCGACGAGAATGGTGAATTTTCATCGATTACAGCTAAAATATGCAAGGTAAGTCTGCAATTTCTGTTGATATTGATAGATTAGGCTCCTCTTTTATGGGGGTTGAAATTGCGGACAGCTCAGTGGCCGGGCTATTCAGCAAAATGACGAAGACCGGCCCTTAAACTTGACAAGACCAAAAAACAGAGCCAATGATCAAATGATAGAAGTTGGAATGACAGCGTGGCTGGGCGCCCCTGTTTGAAAATGCTTCAACCAAATTTTCTGGGGGGGTAGGGCCTAATTCAGCTATTGTACGTCCAAATATAGTATGTTTTGTAAGGCTTAGGCTTTGTTTCCATTAAAAATAAGGTATTTTAACCACATTTTATGGCGAAGTTTTCACTCGTGAGACGCTACCCGGTACGGCGGTAGTGCTTTAACATAGCGAGTCTATGGGCGCCGAGTGACAGTGGCTCGATGCAAACATGAAAACTGCTCTTAAAAATTGTACAAGGGGGGGGGAGCCCCAACATATTTTTTTCTGAACTCTCCTGTATTAGGCCTTTCTAATGATACGATTCATTAAGAAATCCAAAATGTAGAAGTGACTAAACCCAAAAGCGGCACGACCCTCAAACATGAATACTACTAGAATAACTTGAAAATTTGCTCAACGATTTTTTTTTGTTTGGGGGGGTTAGAGCAATTTTTGGGATCTGCCCTTAATATGTGGCAAAGATGACATGTTTAATATCCCAGATTGCGATATCCCATTAAAAAAAAAAAATCTTTATGACCCCCCAAGCCCCCCTGAGTTTGGGTCAATTCACCACCCCAACCCTGTTGAAATCCTATATACGGCCTCGTGACAGCTGAAAGATCAATCTGAATATAGGTCAATGATCAGCTGATCGGCGCAGACCGGACTGTCATTTCTCAACTTGAATCAAATTTCTTGAAAATGGCTCATATCGAAGGTAATTCTCAACCAATATTCACCTTATTAGGCTCGTTAGATGCAGAAATGTCATCTTTATTAGGCCCTAGTGTGTCAGCCCTCCATCCCCCCTACTTTTTGTGAAATTTGACTTTGTTTGGGAATTTTGGCGAGTAGAACGCTTCGACTTAGAGTCCTCGGGATAGCGCCAAACGAAGCGTCTTGGCGAGAGGATTTCAGAAATGTAAAATTTGGATCTCTATCATGTTTAGTTCTATAGATACGGGTATGTCTTTGACAAACATTTGGTTTGGGGCAGGGCACCCCCTTGAAGCAAAAAAAAAATGAGCCCCCCCCCCCCCCGTGTCAGGTTTCAGGGTTGGGACGCTACCCGGTAGTGCTTTAACATAGGGAGTCTATGGGCGCCGAGTGACAGTGGCTCGGTGCAAACATGAAAACTGCTCTTTAAAATTGTACAAGGGGGGGGGGAGCCCCAAAATAATTTTTTCTGAACTCCCAAGTCTTAGGCTAAGTCTTAGGCCTTTCTAATGATACTATTTGTTAAGAAATGCAACATGTAGAAGTCACTTTTCACATACGGGCACGACCCTTAAACATGAACAGTACTAGAATAATTTGAAAATTTGCTCAACGATTTTTTTTTGTTTGGGGGGGTTAGAGAAATTTTTGGGATCTGCCCTTAATATATATCAAAGATGACATGTTTAATATCCCAGATTGCGATATCCCATTAAAAAAATAAATCTTTATGACCCCCCCAGCCCCCCTGAGTTTGGGTCAATTCATCACCCCAACCCTGTTGAAATCCTATATACGGCCTCGTCGCTGCTCAACTTGAGTTTGAGAAATGACAGCGCGGGTCAATGATCAGCTGATCGTAGTCTGTTCGTGCCAGACCATAACAGTAGCCGGGCTGTGTTCAGAAATGTTCGATTTATCTCTCTATCATGTTTAGTTCCAGAGCTATCAGTTCATGTTTACTAAATAACTACTGCATATTATGCAATATCTCCCAGAAATTCTCATTCTTTGGACATTAGCGGTAGTCCCAGCAAAAGGAAATTCTCAAATATCATGTCTAGGTACCTCAAAATTTAAAAGAGCAGAATGAAGAATATTGTGAAAATCGAGACTAAATTATGGCTCCAAATGATGCGTCTCGGTGAGAGGAGTTCAGAAATGTTCGATTTATCTCTCTATCATGTATAGTTCCAGAGCTATGTGCATGTTTGCATTCTATACTATACACATCTGTGGTAGTCCTCGCAAAAAGAATTTCTCAAATATTGTGTCTAAGTACCTCAAAATTGAACATTTCCAAAGGGCCCATTGGGGGGGGGGCGAAAAAATTTGCGCGCGCCCCAGTTAACACCAAACGAGTTCAGTTCATGTTTACTAAATAACTACTGCATATTATGCAATATCTCCCAGAAATTCTCATTCTTTGGACATTAGTGGTAGTCCCAGCAAAAGGAAATTCTCAAATATCATGTCTAGGTACCTCAAAATTTAAAAGAGCAGAATGAAGAATATTGTGAAAATCGAGACTAAATTCTGGCTCCAAATGATGCGTCTCGGTGAGAGGAGTTCAGAAATGTTTGATTTATCTCTCTATCATGTTTAGTTCCAGAGCTATGTGCATGTTTGCATTCTATACTATACACATCTGTGGTAGTCCTCGCAAAAAGAATTTCTCAAATATTGTGTCTAAGTACCTCAAAATTGAACATTTCCAAAGTGCCCATTGGGGGGGGGGGCGAAAAAATTTGCGCGCGCCCCAGTTAACACCAAACAAGTTCAGTTCATGTTTACTAAATAACTACTGCATATTATGCAATATCTCCCAGAAATTCTCATTCTTTGGACATGAGTGGTAGTCCCAGCAAAAGGAAATTCTCAAATATCATGTCTAGGTACCTCAAAATTTAAAAGAGCAGAATGAAGAATATTGTGAAAATCGAGACTAAATTATGGCTCCAAATGATGCGTCTCGGTGAGAGGAGTTCAGAAATGTTCGATTTATCTCTCTATCATGTTTAGTTCCAGAGCTATGTGCATGTTTGCATTCTATACTATACACATCTGTGGTAGTCCTCGCAAAAAGAATTTCTCAAATATTGTGTCTAAGTACCTCAAAATTGAACATTTCCAAAGGGCCCATTTGGGGGGGGGGGCGAAAAAATTTGCGCGCGCCCCAGTTAACACCAAACAAGTTCAGTTCATGTTTACTAAATAACTACTGCATATTATGCAATATCTCCCAGAAATTCTCATTCTTTGGACATTAGCGGTAGTCCCAGCAAAAGGAAATTCTCAAATATCATGTCTAGGTACCTCAAAATTTAAAAGAGCAGAATGAAGAATATTGTGAAAATCGAGACTAAATTATGGCTCCAAATGATGCGTCTCGGTGAGAGGAGTTCAGAAATGTTCGATTTATCTCTCTATCATGTATAGTTCCAGAGCTATGTGCATGTTTGCATTCTATACTATACACATCTGTGGTAGTCCTCACAAAAAGAATTTCTCAAATATTGTGTCTAAGTACCTCAAAATTGAACATTTCCAAAGGGCCCATTTGGGGGGGGGGGGCGAAAAAATTTGCGCGCGCCCCAGTTAACACCAAACGAGTTCAGTTCATGTTTACTAAATAACTACTGCATATTATGCAATATCTCCCAGAAATTCTCATTCTTTGGACATTAGTGGTAGTCCCAGCAAAAGGAAATTCTCAAATATCATGTCTAGGTACCTCAAAATTTAAAAGAGCAGAATGAAGAATATTGTGAAAATCGAGACTAAATTCTGGCTCCAAATGATGCGTCTCGGGATGCGTCATGGGATACTTTCAGGGGGTAAGGCCTAATTCTCAGTACTGCCACTAACGCACTGCTAAAGATAGACCTTGAATTTATATAAAAAACAATTCCCAGGTCATTAACCCAATTTTTGACTTCAGGGGGGGTCTCGGAAATTTTTCTTCAGAGCCAATTGTAGTGCCAAACGAAGCGTCTTGGCGAGAGGAGTTCAGAAATGTTCAATTTATCTCTCTATCATGTTTAGTTCCAGAGCTAGGTGCATATTAGTGACCTTTCGTCCCCCCCCCCCTGGTTTGATACATGTCCGACCTTAAACTCCACAGTACTGCCTCAGAAAGGTTATTAGAGTTGCCTGTGCTTTAAAAGATGTAAATACCCGGTATTTAACACTCAGAAAGGTTAATAGAGCTGTCTGTGCTTTAATACATGTAAATACCCTGTAGTAAAGGCCATGGTTCTATAGAAGTTAAAGTTCTTTTTCTGCCATTTTATATGTAAATTCTTATATTTTCTAGTGAACGTGAGCGGTACGAGCAGGAGTCGCACAAACGGGAGCCACGGGAGCGGGAGTCGCCGGAGTTGCAGGAGCGGGAGCCTTGGCCACGTGGACACAGCACTCAGAACCTTGATCAGGGGCTCTTCAACACGTCTAGAGGCTCCAACCACTCCTCCTCGGGTCAGCATTTACCCAATTTTTGACTTCAGGGGGGGGTCTCTGAAATTTGGTCTTCAGAGCAAATCTTAAACTCCACAGTACTGACTGAGCGCCCAATGTGACCAATTTTTATGGGATACTTTCAGGGGGTAAGGCCTAATTCTCAGTACTGCCACTAACGCACTGCTAAAGATAGACCTTGAATTTATATAAAAAACAATTCCCAGGTCATTAACCCAATTTTTGACTTCAGGGGGGGTCTCGGAAATTTTTCTTCAGAGCCAATTATAGTGCCAAACGAAGCGTCTTGGCGAGAGGAGTTCAGAAATGTTCAATTTATCTCTCTATCATGTTTAGTTCCAGAGCTAGGTGCATATTAGTGACCTTTTGTCCCCCCCCCCCCTGGTTTGATACATGTCCGACCTTAAACTCCACAGTACTGCCTCAGAAAGGTTATTAGAGTTGCCTGTGCTTTAAAAGATGTAAATACCCGGTATTTAACACTCAGAAAGGTTAATAGAGCTGTCTGTGCTTTAATACATGTAAATACCCTGTAGTAAAGGCCATGGTTCTATAGAAGTTAAAGTTCTTTTTCTGCCATTTTATATGTAAATTCTTATATTTTCTAGTGAACGTGAGCGGTACGAGCAGGAGTCGCACAAACGGGAGCCACGGGAGCGGGAGTCGCCGGAGTTGCAGGAGCGGGAGCCTTGGCCACGTGGACACAGCACTCAGAACCTTGATCAGGGGCTCTTCAACACGTCTAGAGGCTCCAACCACTCCTCCTCGGGTCAGCATTTACCCAATTTTTGACTTCAGGGGGGGTCTCTGAAATTTGGTCTTCAGAGCAAATCTTAAACTCCACAGTACTGACTGAGCGCCCAATGTGACCAATTTTTATGGGATACTTTCAGGGGGTAAGGCCTAATTCTCAGTACTGCCACTAACGCACTGCTAAAGATAGACCTTGAATTTATATAAAAAACAATTCCCAGGTCATTAACCCAATTTTTGACTTCAGGGGGGGTCTCGGAAATTTTTCTTCAGAGCCAATTATAGTGCCAAACGAAGCGTCTTGGCGAGAGGAGTTCAGAAATGTTCAATTTATCTCTCTATCATGTTTAGTTCCAGAGCTAGGTGCATATTAGTGACCTTTTGTCCCCCCCCCCCCTGGTTTGATACATGTCCGACCTTAAACTCCACAGTACTGCCTCAGAAAGGTTATTAGAGTTGCCTGTGCTTTAAAAGATGTAAATACCCGGTATTTAACACTCAGAAAGGTTAATAGAGCTGTCTGTGCTTTAATACATGTAAATACCCTGTAGTAAAGGCCATGGTTCTATAGAAGTTAAAGTTCTTTTTCTGCCATTTTATATGTAAATTCTTATATTTTCTAGTGAACGTGAGCGGTACGAGCAGGAGTCGCACAAACGGGAGCCACGGGAGCGGGAGTCGCCGGAGTTGCAGGAGCGGGAGCCTTGGCCACGTGGACACAGCACTCAGAACCTTGATCAGGGGCTCTTCAACACGTCTAGAGGCTCCAACCACTCCTCCTCGGGTCAGCATTTACCCAATTTTTGACTTCAGGGGGGGTCTCTGAAATTTGGTCTTCAGAGCAAATCTTAAACTCCACAGTACTGACTGAGCGCCCAATGTGACCAATTTTTATGGGATACTTTCAGGGGGTAAGGCCTAATTCTCAGTACTGCCACTAACGCACTGCTAAAGATAGACCTTGAATTTATATCAAAAACAATTCCCAGGTCATTAACCCAATTTTTGACTTCAGGGGGGGTCTCGGAAATTTTTCTTCAGAGCCAATTGTAGTGCCAAACGAAGCGTCTTGGCGAGAGGAGTTCAGAAATGTTCAATTTATCTCTCTATCATGTTTAGTTCCAGAGCTAGGTGCATATTAGTGACCTTTCGTCCCCCCCCCCCTGGTTTGATACATGTCCGACCTTAAACTCCACAGTACTGCCTCAGAAAGGTTATTAGAGTTGCCTGTGCTTTAAAAGATGTAAATACCCGGTATTTAACACTCAGAAAGGTTAATAGAGCTGTCTGTGCTTTAATACATGTAAATACCCGGTAGTAAAGGCCACGGTTCTTCAGAAATTAAAGTTCTTTTTCTGCCATTTTATATGTAAATTCTTATATTTTCCAGTGAACGTGAGCGGTACGAGCAGGAGTCGCACAGATGGGAGCCATGGAAGCTGGAGTCGCCGGAGTCGCACGTGTAGGGGCTCCACAACACGTGTAGGGGCTCCATACCACGCCTAGGGGCTCCACAACATGGCTAGGGGCCCCACAACACTCATACTAGCCCTTTAAATATGGACTTTTTGAGAGGGAATTTCGGATACAAGTCGGGCGTGAAACCCATCTAGAAACTGTTCCACATATCTAGGAAACTCATCCACATGTTTAGGAACTCTTCAACATGTGTATCTAAACTCATCAATGGGTCTAGAAACCCTATATCTAGGAATTCCACTAGACATTTAGAAAGTCTAGGAACTCTTCAATATATCAATCTTCATCCAAGTCAATTGATTGCTGCCCTTTTAATTATTAATAAAATCAGTTTCCATTATAACAGAAGGAATTCCTTTGTTGTCATTTATAACCTCTATGTCATCAAGTAAACAAATTTCCTCACCAGCTTTGAAATAAATCCCAAACACGGCTCCAAATGCCTAATGCATTTCCAAACACAACCCTGCATAAATATTAAATCCAGTATCTTCTCAAACAAGTGAGGGCTAGCAAACAGATGTAATCTGTTTGCGCCCTCACTTGTAAATGATCTATAAAAAGTGTCAACGATTTTACGATTTTCTGATTTTGTGAGAGTTTACTATAAATTACAAAATAAGATATATGGCATTGGTCTGCATTTACAACATGTATATTTGTTTATCTCAATTAGCAGAAATATATAATTAGAAATTCCACATACTAGCAGTATGCAGATATCAGGTGTCTGTCGGAAATAAATGCACATAGTCAGAGATATCAAAGAGTGCCTATCATGCACCATCTCATCCCACCAGATCCTCATCAGGTGCAGCACTGCCCATTATCTTAAACCATCAGAGATGGCAGCCTACTTGTCTGTGACTATGATCCCATCCTGACCCCTACCCCTTGATGAAGATTAGAAGGAGACTGGTATAAAGATGGCAAAAAGAGATCACTGTCAGAGACCTGTCAGAATGAGCAGGGCCAGGTGGGGTTTGATTTGAGTGGCTTAGAGATGCTTACAGCCCTTGACCTGAGGATATGGTGGGAGGGAGGGAGCATTCTGATGCACAGATTGACCTATGGAGGAAGTCCCTCATGGACTCAAGTGTACAGCAGAGGCATCACTCTCCTTGCAGTGTCTTAGTCACAGACTAGATTAGTTATAGAGGGGGAAGATGATATGATGATCTAGGTATCTGCCCGAGCCTGACTACATCCGTGACAAGGCTGCAGCAAGTCTGGCAAATCCTGACGTTCTGCATGGCTGTAGAAGTGATTGGGGCTAGGTAATGTAAGAGAGTTGTGGTTCAGGCAAAAGGTTTAAATGTATTGCATTTTCCGCAGTACTTTTCAATCATTTCCTTTTGCCTGACCATATTGCTACCTGGTCTCTTCCCCTGCGTGTTCTTATCAATACTTCCCCCATTAATCAATCAATCAATCAATCAAATTAAGCTTCATCCAACCATACCTATGTACCCTTTCACTCCATATCCTTGTTTTGATTTTGCACTCTTTCTATTTGCTCCAATTTCCAACCTAACCTACCCCCTTCCTCTAGCTCAAAATTCCCAGTAGTCCTACCAAAGTCCATGAGTGTGTATAGCTCTGTGTGTGATGGTAGACACTTCAGAGGTTCTTTGACCATGGCTAATAAAAAAGACAAGGCAGCTACCAATGAGCCGCCCCTCTATCCGCTGTCCTTTGAACATGGACCAATTATCTGAGGCATCCACATCCCAGAACATCCAGCAGGGATTACCCTATTATAGGCACCAGTTTCATCTTGTCAATACGGGGAGATTCTGCACCCCCCCCCCCTCACACACACATCCATAGCTCTAGGAAGGTATTTCTGTGAATCCATCCGGCTCATTTCCAGCAGTTTTCCATGTTCACAACAGTTACTTTTAGTTCCTGCTGATTGACTGAGATAACTCCCCACATCCGCACTTGTCACCGACAGATGTTACTGAGGCTGATTTTGCTGTTGTTGATTTCTAAATGTGAAAGCCCAGGTTTAAGGAGCTTGAGGTGGAAGAGGAGTTTTCAAACGGATGGTGCATAGCGATATTGTAGAGGTATTAGCGGACAGAACACAAAAAACTGAGATGCGAGCGAGAAAAATGCAGAAAGGGAGGGGGAATGTGTGGTCTTGAATATGAATGGAAAGTGGGATGTAGTGATAGTTTGCTTGGACATGAGGTGAAAGATGTTGCCTTTGGATGAGAGGGTGATGTGAGGGGGAATGTAGTGATAGGTTGCTTGAAAATAAGGTGAGAGACGTGGGTAAGGGCTGGGAGAATAAAGGTTAATGAGACGGTGTGGAAACTTTACTGATGTGTGAAAAACCACCATCCATCTGTTTTTGCAGTGTGAGGACGAATCGTATTGATTTCTCTTAAACACAACTTTAATTAGTCTGTGACAAAAATAACAAAAACTTGTTTTCAACCAATTCCTGCTCTACATCTCTCACTTTTGCCCTGAAGAAATTAAGTCACAAAATTACCACATTTGATTGTTTTGAGGCTTAGTTCTGACCTGATATGCTTAAAAAGATTGTTCATTGATGACTTTTGACAGCTGCATATTTCTTCTGTTGAACAGGTATCTCAAATAAAAGCCATGATTGGCTCTCCATGTGCAATAGAGTCAGATAAATAGGTATATGCTTGAAAAACTCTCCTTTACTTTTGTCCTGACAGACTTTTACATAATCTATCTATATCATTTACGTACCCCATGAGGCTAGTCACCAGAAGCAAGTTAGTTATGATCAACCGCTGGCTATTATGCACACAGACTGCATAATGCACTGCCTGTGGGGTCTTTACACTACAAATCAGTCTTTAGACTACAAATTGATACCAATTTGTTGCATAAAGACACTCCACTGGTCTTTACACTACAAATGTGGCCTTAAAGCACAAATGTCATTACGCTACAAATGTCTTTACACCACAAATGTCTTTACGCTACAAATGTCTTTGGGCTACAAACAAACTGGGGACAAAAATCTGTCAGTCTTTACGCAACAAATCCTATGAAGTGGTCTATGGTAGCAAACTGATCAAAGATGAGTCAGTCTTAAGGCAACAAACCCTATATAAAGTGGTATATGGTACAAAACTCGGCTTAAAAATCAGTCAGTCTTTATGCAACAAATCATATATATAGTGGTCTCAGGAACCAAAAGGGGCTTATAGATCGGTCAGTCTTCACGCAACAAATCCTATATGGCTCACTCTCACCAAATCAGTGCAACTAAAAAGTGGACATACATGATTGGTGGACGTACATGATCGGTGGACGTACATGATCGGCAGAGTACAAAATCCATCTTTTACCCCCTGCACTACGATGTTTAACTCTCCCAACCATACCTACAGGCTGTAATGTATCTTTGGGGAGTTTATCAGAAAAAAAACACTCCCAAAATATTTATAGGGGCCGGAGGGGGGGCTCAATGTGTAACCGATCATGTACGTCACATGACATACATGATCGGCTTGGAATGTCATGTAAAATTTCCTATTTACCCACTGCTTGACCTGTCTATGATTACACATATTTAGACCTACATCATATGTACACCTCACTATAATTGATTTATGTTTTAAATATGGTCAGAAAAGGTAATTAAAGCAGTCAATAAATAATGGCCGATCATGTACGTCACATGACATACATGATCGGTATTGAAATGTCATGTAAAATACTCTTACTAGACTCATCTACACATTTAAACCATTTAAAATACCAAGACAGACATTATATGTACACCTTGGTAAGGTTTATAAATGTTTTGTTATGGTCAGAAAGAGTAGGGCAGTCAATAATCACCGATCTTGTACGTCACCGATCGTGTACGTCACATGACGTACATGATCGGCATTGAAATGTCATGTAAAATACTCTTACTAGAATCATTTACACATTTAAACCATTTTAAATACCAATACAGACATTATACGAACACCTTGGTAAGGTTTATCTATGGTTTATCCTGGTCAGGGCAGTCAATAATCCCCGATCATGTACGTCACCGATCATGTACGTCACCGATCATGTACGGCCGCAGATCATGTACGGCCGCCGATCATGTACGGCCAAATAAAAGTTGCATCGATCTGGTGAGAGTGAGCCATATAGTGGTATCAGGTACCAAACTATGCTCAAAGGTCAGTCAGTCTTTACACATTAAATCCTATATAGTGGTCTCAGGAACCCAAAGGGGCTTGCATATTAGTCCGTCTTTAGGCAACAAACCCTATATAAAGTGGTATATGGTACAAAACTGCACTTAAACTAAAGATCAGCGAGTCTTTATGCAACAGATCCTATATAGTGGTGTCAGGAACCAAAAGGGGCTTATAGATCAGTCAGTCTTGGACAGTTTGGTACCTTGGACACTTTATAGGATTTGTAGCATAAAGACTGGCTGATCTTTAAGCCCTGTTTGGTACCTGAGAACACTTTATAGGATTTGTTGCGTAAACGACACCACACTGCCCTCTCAATCTAGAAATCACCAGATCTCTGACAAATGTACTACCATTTTCTGAGTGTAGAGTTTTGGACCAAATCTCATCCCTGTCACAGGTCAGGCAGGATTAAGTCATATCTTAAGGGGGAGGGGTTGAGATCGGGATCAAGTAGGGAGGTTATCGGTGGGTGTGGTGCTCCTTGAAGTTGCCTGGTGCCTGTAGATTGGCTTCATTTACATAAAGGTAGATTGGTAGTATGAGAGGTCACATCAGGAGTCCTTCTAATCCCGGTCTTCCTGTAGAGACATGGTCAGATGAAGAATTGGTGTCAGGATGGCCATTTATGCTTTAATAGAGACAGTGAGGACACCTTTTAGACTGGTATTTCTTTTAGGTATTATAGAGATCCTATTGTACTTATCATTTATATCTAAAAGAAATCTCTGGTCTCAAGGTATATATTAATTTTAATTTAAGCATAATTGCATGGAGAGCGTACTTGTAAAGGAGAAAGGGTTATACATCAAAAAGCTTTGGGAGGTAGTTTTATCTCTTTCCAAGACTTGTTTAATAACAATGGACAGGTGCAAGGCTGTACACTAGACTCATACTGACAGTACCCAATGCCCGTTTATCTAGCTTAAGCCAAAGTATCAATTCTTTTATTTTGAAAATTTACTGCTGTCATTGTCATCATCAGCCCTGCCTTCCCAGTGAACAAAAGACGTTATACAACATTTTATAACATTATATATATAACGTTATATGAATAAAAATAAAGACGAATTCAAACTCAATCTTCTCTAAGGTTTCTTTCTATGGTATACTATTACATAAAGTTTTTAAAACGTTATTTTGACGTAAAATAATGTATTACTGTTAGCTGGGTTAGCCCCTACACAGTCCCAATGAAATTTGTTGTATCTGTGTATAAGCCTGTTAGCACACTCCTACTACTGGTGATTCTGCCTTAATGGAGGAAAAAATACAGATCCACAACAATGTTCACTTTATGAAATATCCCTAGCAGGGACTTGGCAGGAAGGCAGGAAGTCCTCGCGAAAACACATTCTATACCGGACTAGCGCATTAGGCTACGGGGGGTGCCATCTTGGTTCAGAGCAATGCATTGTGGTTAGGCCCCCGACTCCAGAGCAGTGCATCATGGGAGAATTTCTTATCAGCTCCTTTGTTCAAGGTGTGAGGATAGGGGATTAGCCTGATAAGGAGATGTAGTTTAGCCCCCGTCTACCTCAGGTACCAGGATGTGCTAGTCCCGTATAATATGACCACTGAGTGCAGGCACACTTACTCAGTCTGAGTAAGTGTGCCTGCACTTCTCCTTACCAATGACTGCAATTTTCTCACAGACTCGCAGCCAGACTGACCCTTGTGTCTGTAAAATGAAAATCGATCCAAATTCCCACCGCCATAACCAGTAAAAGCTGGAGTTTCAATCAGTCTTCTCTTATTAGGAACTGTGGTAAGGAAATAGAGGGAAGCTGAGATAGCACCCTGATTGCCTTAAGTATCACGCCTTTCTGATCCCTAACCTTCTCACCTCATGTCCAATGCAAGCACACACCATGCAAGGATGGTGGAGAGAAATGACCCTGTTCATCTGCAGCTAGCCTATAGAGGAGTTGCTCTTTGATTTGTATTTGCATTTGGAGGGAAACTTCAAAGGTCATCTGTCAGAGATAGTTCTGGTCACAGATTTAGGATGTTATTATTATTAGTATTATTATAAGCGTTGTCCCCTCCCCATATCATCTTCTGCTTGGGAGGCAGTGCACTGAAAATCCATAAGTTGAAAGGGTTAGTCAGTACAGACCAACCCAGGTTGGTCATATGAGTGTTAGTCACAATGGCAAAGTTATATTCAAAAATGACCAAGGGGTCAGTCAATAGTGGCTAACCTAGGTCCATCATTGGTGTGTTGTATTTGTATACCACTAGTTCAGGTCACCTGTGATGACCACTCAGTGGCTCCCCCTGGAACTAAAAATACTAAGGTGGGTTGGTCAGTAGTGACCATCCTGATAATAATAACTAATCTAGGTTGGTCGTATAGGGAGCCAAAAAATGACTAACTAGGTTAGCACTAGTGACTGAGAGGTTGGGCGTATAGGGAGCCTAGGAATATCAGTGCGAAGGGGCTGTGGAATGGGTGACAGGCTGAGTGTATTATCCTATAAAGGAGAAGCAGGAGGTAGGCCTTTGACTCCCAGCCAGGCCTGGCCCTGGTCAAGGTGCAGATTTTTATAAATTAAAGGCGATTGCAGCTTTTACTGGACATCAAATTTTATCAATATTTAGTTGGTTGCTCTTTTAAATCGTCTTAGATATGAGCATGGTGAGCCTGGTTTCACATTTCTAAGTTACTTTATATAAATGTTTCTGTAAATATAAAACAGTGTATCCCAAAAGTGGTGATGATTGTTGTAAAAATCTGGCAGGCTGTCCTTTGTTGGTGATGATTTTTTTGTGGTTTGTTGATATGGGGCCGTCCATAAATGACGTCACATGGGAGGGGTGGTGGGTGTTGGTCCAAGTGTGACAAAGTGTGACAGGGGGGTGGGGGGGGGTGTCAAGCCCAGTGTGACGTCACACTTTCAAAAATACAAATAAAAGCTATTTTAAAACTTAAAACTTTAATAGTGTAAAAGGTTTGTAAATATTATAAATTTATGGCTATTAGTATTATGGTAAAATCCATCACCACCCATTCTTAGTCAAGGACTTGCATAATTTAACTGATATGTAATGTCAGGACAACTCTGATACAATACATTACTTATGCTTGGGGGGGGTGTCTGCAAATTTGTGACATAATTTTCTAGGGGGTGTCAGCTGATGTGTGACAAAGTGTGACAGGGGGGTGGGTTGGTCTTTGAAATGGCCGAAATTAGTGTGACGTCATTTATGGACGGCCCCTATTCAGTCTCAGGTCAGTGTCCTTAATACGAGTTGTGTTTTCAGATTGTTGTCATCAATCAGGTTTACACAACAGCACTTGGGACTGATTTGAACATCAACTTTTTAGGAACAAACAACACAAAGAGAATCTGGAAATGCAATGAGACAATGATTGTCATGTACTGGATATGCGTTTGCAACCAGTAAAGGATTATTTCACTGATCTAGTGCTGATCAGATATCAGTATTTGTACATATATTGTTATATAAGTTGTATTTCTGTCTCCTGTCCATTTCTCTAGTCTTTTCTTCATAATATTATGAAAAAGGAGTTTGAAGGTAACATAGGAATATCTGCAGCAGCAATCATTCCTAAACAATATGTACCATAGGTGGCCTACACAGAGGGAACAATAACAAGCTTTTAAATGGTTCCTATGTACATACATACACCCTGCAGTCATACACAGCACACACTCACAAACACACCACACTGTGATGATCGTTGTCATTTAGCAGCGTGTGCCACCAAGGCTGGAACCATTCAGGCAGAAATGAGGAATTGTTAACATATTATCTGTTGTTGTTGATATTTTTATTGGCATACTAAAAATGTTACATGAGAACTTTTTCATTTAATGGCCAAGGATGAGAGTAATATGTCTGCTAGGAGATACGAACAGACACAGTTATCTACAAATTGACAATTACTTATCAGATTAGTCCTTTCAGGGTGCCTTAATACACCGCTAAATGTCAAGATTTGAGTTTTTTGATGAAGTCTTTGTATGGCAAGCGTTGAGTTTCCCCTTGTAACTCATCCCACAGAGGGGAACCACGGTACAAGTACCACAGAGACTTGTGTAGGCTAATAACCCCCACCCTGTCACGCCACAAAACCCCTTATTTTACCTTCATCAATTGTATTACGTCATATTACGTCATATTACGTCATATTACGTCATAATTATGATTTATGATTATTAATTTTCATATTTATTATTATTTGTAATATGCACAATACTTTATGCATATTTTCAATCCATATGTCCATCAAAGTACACCTAGACGTCAGACATACCTTTTACTCATAAAGCCAAGCATAACTGACCCCCATACATAACTAATCCATAGATCACAAGCAGACCCTTATCCCATGGACAATAGGTAACGGTCGGCCTGTCCAGACGACAAGGCACCGACCGGTCACCTATACACAAAACAAATGAACTATATGTTGACCCCAAGGATTAACTGTCAACACATAAAACAATGCTATAAAGCTGGACACCCTTAATCAGTGTGGCACCGCCAAAGCCACTTGAGCCGGCTGGAGCCCACCTGGAGGCAGGCGACAAAGCCCCCATGTGTGCATGCTACTTATTATGTAATCCATTACCCATAATGCACTGGACCCAGGCTCCCCACCCGCGGTCCAGCGCACACCACATGTTAAAGCCATGAATATATAATTATCCAATTAAATGTCAAATGTATATTATCCAATGAAAACCACTGTTACATCTACTTCCGGTCACATGGGCACCCCCTCCACCTGCCGGGCACCTGTACTTATACCCCGGTCAGATGGAGGAGGAAATCACTTATCATCTTGCAACCATCAGTAACTTATATACTGAGCCCTAGTGACTGGTACTCTGATATTAATATCAGTGTAGGGGCATAATATTACATATTAATCTCATACACGGTATTTCCGGGTAACGTCTGTTTACTCGGCTTCTCCACCTGGAGCTAGTGCACACAGTTCCCGGGAGAGGGCGCAGGTCCTCTTCAGGTGACCGTGTGCCGCTCTCAGGTGGGCGGCCGACCCACCCACCTGGCCACGTGACCTAAGAGCCGGTGTTATATAAGACCCATGTGTTTACCTGGAACGGCAGTCAGTGCAGGCCCGACTGACGAGAGACTTCACATGTCCAACCGTGCGGACAGAGTTGTATGCTAAGAGTTGTATACTGACCGTTTCCTCTATTTATAGAGAAACCTGATTTACCTGTGTGTATTCATTTTACACTGATCGTTCCCTAGTAAAGGAACTGGAGTTATTATTCTTGTGAATAAAGATAGATATATTCTCGCACCTGGAAACTGCCGTGATCGTTGTTCTTTAACCTAGAGTTAATTACGAACCACCACACTGGTGCCGTGACCAGTAGCAGCAAAGGTAGCGGAACAAGCTAGTTGTTCGAGAATATGTTCGGGTTATACTGAACAGGAAGTCCTTGATTGGACAGACAGTCCTTTAGTGGACGGACAATGGCTACCGGTGGTAGCCTGGGCGGCTCTGGCCCAGAGCTGAGTGAAGGGGAGTTGGAATCAACTCGCATGGAGGTGCCAGGGATGGACCCTGGA
Source organism: Harmothoe impar (assembly GCA_947462335.1). NCBI lineage: Eukaryota > Metazoa > Annelida > Polychaeta > Phyllodocida > Polynoidae > Harmothoe > Harmothoe impar. Next base: position 61,520,296 of record OX381720.1, on the reverse strand, counting down.
GAGGGCTTGAAGCCAGGACAGAAGAAGAGGAAATTGCAGGATCTTTCCTGGGTGGAACCCTATGTAGGGGATGAGAAATTCCAGAGGGAATATGACGAGCGTTTGGCTCGGGAAGAGGATGACCTCTACTGGGAAAATGTCCGATTGGACAAGCAGTCAATGGAGGATCAGTATGCTGCATTGACTGACGAATTGACTTCCTTGGTAAAAGAAAGGGACGAGATTCTCTCTGAGAATCAGAGGGTAAAAGGAACTCTGATAGAAGAGAGAGAACGGTTGATAGAGGACAACCGGTATATGAAAAAGAAGGTTGCTCAGGAATCGCATGAATACCAAAAGATTCAGGCAAAGATTGCTGAGAACCAGAAGGAGAATGAACATTCTGAATCTCTTAAGGAGAGGTATGAGAGGGAGTTGAAAAAATACTCTAGAGAATGGTATGCCTTGAAGAAGGGGACAGAGGAGCTCGAGAAGGGCAGAGACCAGTTGGTCAAGGATAATGAATCCACCAGGATTCAAATCCTGGAAGAAACGGAAGAGTTAGAAAGGAAACGGAAAGCTGAGGTGGAAGCTGTCTGTTCCCTTGAAGCTAGGAAAACTCTCCTGCGGGGTGAATTGTTGAAGGCAATGGAACAGCAGGGGGAGGAACAACTTCCAGCCGGCAGGCCGGAAACTGTTCCTGATAGTACTCCTACTACTAGTAAGGAGGAAGCATTACCTCAATTCGATCCATTTATTAATGATAATGGATTGAGGAATGTGGAAGACTCTGTGTATAAGAACAGAGAGAAAGATTCAAGGAGAGTGAATGTTACCGGGCGCTCTCTTGGATGGGAACCAGTTAATCATGCCAGAATTGGTCCGGTTAACAGGGAAATGTCTCCAGAGGAGGAAGTGTCTCGACATTATAAAAATAAATTTCGAGATGAAGTGGTGAATCATAGTTATGGCTCATTGAACCCCTTCGCGGGAGATGACCCGGCTCTATATGAGAATCCGGGAGGTTATGATAGCAAGGGTAATTATAGGTATTGCCCAGATGCAACTTATTCGTACCCACCCCCGGCCACGGAAACACACTTGGGGGTCAATAAAGATCCTGAGATTAGGCCGAGGGAGAGGATGAATAAGGGGACCCAACCGGGAACAAAGGGAAGGTCAAACCCGGTGCATAAAAACACTAAGGGATTGTCAGGCTATCAAGGCCCACGCTTTGATGAGGGTTCAGAATCTGAATCAGATAAATCATCTGACGATGTACCCAAGAGAAAGGTTCCTTTGAACCGGCGAGTCACAATGACCCCGGCGGAGCACCGATTACATAATCGAGACCCCGCCATAGGTAATTTGGGACTAGATTGCTCTAGCCGAGGTCAAGACGGTACAGACCTACTGGCTTGGAGTAGACGCATGTCGGGTCAATTAGTGCATTCTAATTATGCCGCTAAAAGAACTGCACGTGTGACTAAGCCTTACAGGGGTGTACGACCCTGGAAGGAAGAATATCAATCACTTCTAGATGATTGTAAGTACAATTGCTGGAACAAGGAGGAATCCTTGGGAGCTTTTGTGATATGGTTGAGTGACGGCCCGGGTAAGATAGTGGTTGAAGAATGGAGGGACACTTACGGGCCAGAAGCTACATACGACCAGTTGGAAGTATTAGCTTGTTATACTTTTGGGAAAATGGTGACGGTAGATCACTGGACTCTGTTTCAGAGAAGAACGCAGAAACCGAAGGAATCTGCTAAAATTTTTGGGCTAGAATTGCAGCGATTATTGCGACAGGCTAGGCCAGAATGGAGTAGGGATGCTGAATATTACATAGAATCCCTATTTGTAAGATTTATTAGTGGATTGAGTGATCCTGAACATGCTAAAGTATGTGGTAGAGCTTGGGAAGCTGGATCTTCCTTAGCAGATTTGTTCATGGCGATTGATCAACATGACAAAAAGAAGATACTGTTGGCTGGTATGATACCCGCTAATAGGGGACAGCGCGTCTCTGGAATTGAACATTCCTTAGATGGTGACGATTCTTCCGCGGAAGAATCTGAAGGGGAGGAGAGAGTAGACGCCCTGAAATTCAAGGGTCGACAGAAATCTAGCTCTACCCCAGCTTCCGGGAAGCTTCCTAGTAACAAAGGTTATTCGGAAACTACCCGGAAACCCGATACTCGGGAACCTCAGACTGTACCCAGTCAGAAAACCCAGACCCCGGAGATGACCACTCCGGATAAAACAAATGCGTCAGGAAACTCATTAAATACCTTAATGGAGTCCATGATTAAACGCATGAACGAGGTGTTTGATAATCAAACCAGGCGCCGCCCTAGGGTCGATCGTAACACTGTCCAGTGTTACAGATGTCAAGTCAAAGGGCACTTTGCATCTGAATGCAAAGCCGAGAAACCTGTTTTAAGAAGTGAGGTTTCGGGAAATTAGAGGGGGTTACCGGGGATGGCAGGACGGTAACCCCTGAGGAAATATGTCAGATTATCACCGACGTTGGCGGTGAAGATTCATTAACAGTGAATGCGTCCAGCAAGAAGGGAGATGGGACCGTACATCCCGGAAACCATGAGGCTGGGGAGACTGGTACAACAGGCGCCCAGGGGTGCGCGTATGGGAAACCTAGTGCCAGTTTAGAGGAGTCAATAACCAAAGAGTTGGTTAAGGTTGGAGGAACCAGGCTTCCCCCGGGTCATCCTTGTCTGGAACACCTGAAAGGATGTGGATTCGACCTGGGCACTGATAGTGACCTTCACCGGTTTACTAGGAATCCCTCAGTAACTGATGGGAAGAGGTGGTACGTTTCCTGTTCTGTACAAGGAAAGACTGGGGAGTTTCTTATGGATACTGGAGCTAGCCACTCCATGGTCTCTAAGAGATTCATCAGCTTATTGCCGAATATGTGTGAGAACCTCACAATGAGGGTAAACGCATGTACGGCCGATGGTACCAGAATGAGGACATTTGGACGGACTTTTCTGATAATCTCTGTGGCCGGGAAAGAATTTGTTTGGGCCCCGACCATAGCTGAGATTGAGGATGATGGTATTCTTGGTTTGGATTTTGCGGCGCTTTTCGGTGCGACTTTGAATCCGAAAAGTGGGAAGTTGAAAATTGAATACCCGTATGATATGACCATACTCTGTAAGTTGAGAGTGATAAGTAGTGTCGCTAGTGTGGCACAGACTGTGAAGATTCCCCCGGGAATGACCTGTGACGTGTTAGTCAGTTCAGGGAGGCTAATCCAGAAAGGATTAGCGGTAATCGAGCCGGATATGGCTGTATTATCCCGGAAGGGATTGGAATCTGCGGATACCCTAGTAGGGAATTCCAGATGGACAGTGACACCCATTTCCAACCCCGGAAACTCCACAGTATATCTTGAGAAAGGCACTGAAGTTGGGAAAGTGATACTTGCGGAGGCAGTCACCAGTAGCCACCAAGACCTGAGGTTAGAAGAAGGAGGGGAAGAGGAATTGCATGAAGAGTTAACTAAGTTGTTAACAGGATCGTCCATAACGGATGAGAATGATCAGGAAGCCCTAAAAGCTATGCTGAAGAGATGCAGGCAAGCTTTTGCCGCCCCAGGGGAACCCCTGGGGAGAACCAATAAGGTATTGCATGAAATTAAAACCGGGGATAACCCCGCTTTTAAGATCCCTTATAGGAGATTACCCCTCAAGAAGAAGATTGTAGCTGAGGAAGAGATAGCGAAAATGCTGAAGGATAATGTTATTGTTCCCAGCATGAGCCCTTGGTCCTCCCCTGTGTGTATGGTAACCAAGAAGGACGGTAGCATACGGTTCTGTATTGATTACCGGAAACTGAATGGGTTGACTAAGAAGAACTCCTATCCTCTTCCTAGGATAGATGAGACGATTGATTCCCTGGGAGGGAATGAATGGTTTTGTACCCTGGATTTACAGTCCGGGTATTGGCAAGTAGGCATGAAGCCTGAAGATATGGAGAAAACCGCGTTTTCTAGCCATATCGGGTTGTTTGAATATAAGGTAATGCCGTTCGGGTTATGTAACGCGCCGGCCACCTTTGAAGCCATGATGGAGACGCTGTTAAGTGATTTATTATGGCGGAAATGTCTAGTTTACCTGGATGACGTAATTGTGTTTGGAAAGACATTTGCGGGTTGTTTAAGTAATTTAGAGGAAGTCTTAAACCGAATCATGTCTAACGGTCTCAAATTGAAACCAAAGAAATGCAATCTGTTTAAGAAGGATATTAACTACCTAGGGCGGATTATTTCCACCGAGGGGGTTAAGGCGGATCCGGAAAAGATCAGGAGTGTAACTGAATGGGAAGTCCCCAGGGGTCCTAAAGATGTGCGATCCTTTCTAGGATTCTGCTCATACTATAGGGATTTCCTGCCGGGGTATTCCCGGGTAGCCTATCCGATCCAGTGTTTGTCACACTGGACACCCGGAAGTAGGAAGGAGGAGTTCCCATGGGGGAGGGAACAGGACACAGCTTTCTTAGCAATAAAAAAGTTGTTTGTAGAGACCCCGGTGTTAAAGTATCCTACCCCGGATGGTCACTTTGTATTGGATACCGATGCTAGCAATGAGAGTATTGGGGCCGCCCTCAGTCAAGTCCAAGGCGGAGTGGAGGTTCCCATTGCCTTTGCTAGTAATACTATGAGTAAGACCCAGCGTAATTATTGTACCACTAAAAGGGAATTGTTGGCTGTGATAGTTTATACTAAAAAGTTCAAACATTTCCTTTGGGGGTCCGATTTTACGCTAAGAACAGATCATTCCTCTTTGAGATGGTTATTGAATTTCAAAGATGCGGAAGGAATGATTGGACGTTGGCTAGCACACCTTTCCGAGTTCGGTTTGGAGCAAAGTCAGATCCAGCATAGAGCTGGGGTAAAGCATGTAAATGCTGATGCACTTTCCCGACGTCCTATCAGGAAGTGCGAAAACACCAACTGTGATGACTGTGGTCAGCATGAAGCTGTCATAGCCGGAGCAAGGATTCCCTTTGAGATCAAGGGAACTGGGGTTCTGGAGTGGTCCATGGGAACCATCCGGAAATTCCAGGAAAAGGATCCTAACCTCAGCCGGTTGTTGGTATTGTTACCTAGGAAGATACGGCCCCCGCGGCCTGAGATTTCCCTGGAGAATCGGGAAATGAGACGACTAATAGCTCAATGGGCAGAGCTAGAGGTCCAGAGCGGAATCATCTACCGGTGGAAGATTAATTCATCCGGTAGGAGAATCCGGCAAGTGGTAATACCTTCCGGTATGAGGAGGGATGTTATGTATTATTGCCATGGACACCTGACCAGTGGACATTTCGGGAAAAAGCGTTCCCTGGAACGTCTGAAAAGGAGATATTACTGGCCAGGGATGAGTAGTGATCTATTAAGATGGGTTGCTACTTGCCCGGATTGTTGTAAAAACAAACCTGGGCCTGGGATGGGTAAAATGCCTTTGTCCCAGGAGTTGTTTGGTGTAAGATTTGCGCGAGTCGCCATAGACATTATCAGTGGGTTTAAAACTACCCCTGATGGTAATACTTGTATGATGGTCGTCACTGACTATTATACTAAGTATACGAGAGTGTTTCCATTAGCGGATCACAAAGCAGCAACCTGTGCAAAAGCTTTTGTTACAGGTTGGGTATTGCATCTTGGGGTTCCCCTAATGATGCATAGTGACCAAGGTCGGGAATTTGAATCTGATCTTTGGCAGGAAATGTGTCACCGACTGGCGATTTGTAAGACGAGAACAAATCCCTATCGACCACAAAGTGATGGAATGGTTGAGAGATTCAATCGTACCTTGATTCAGGTTTTGAAATCCCTGGTGAATGATAGAATGGATGACTGGGATGAGCAGTGTGATTATGTATGCCATGCATATAATAGCACTGTCCATTCTAGTACTTCCTGTTCCCCGAATCTGTTAGTTTTCGGGGAAGATTTAATAATGCCCGCTGATCTGGTATTTGGGGTGGTCGGAATGAACCCGGAAACCCCCTGCCATGTGATGTTTGTGGAGTCATTAAGAGATCAATTCAAATATGCTTATGAATTGGTGAGAACTGAATTGCAGAAGAATGCTACCTGGCAGAAGACCGGCTATGATCTAGGCCTTAAGCCGCGACGATTCAAAGTTGGTGATCAGGTAGTAAGATTACATGAGCCGTTATCGACTCTGAAACTTGCTAGTAATTGGGACGGGCCCTTTGTGGTTACCCGCATAGTAAGTGACAGTACTGTAGTGATACGTTCATTACAAGGAAAGATGTATAAATCTAATGTAGCTCGACTAAGAGAGTGGAAGGGGAGAGATTTGTCCCTGGACTCGTATGAGTTGGAAGTTGATACTTTGATAGAGGAAAGTGAACAGCGGAAATTAGTGAAGGAACCTCCCCGGAAACGCGGAAGGCCGCGGAAGGAGGTCTCCCGGAAACTAATGGTGCAGAAGCCCGTCATCCCAAAAAGATCCGGGAAGAAGGCGGCTAATAAAGTCTCGCTGGCTGAAGGGAAAAGGACCCGGAAGAGTGTGGTTAGGGCTAAATCCACTCTGGAAAAGGCGTGTCCTAGAACCAGGTCTAATGTTATGCCTAAAAACATAAGACGCAGTCCCCGGTTACTAGCCAGGGACGGTATAACCTAAGCCGGTACACAACGAGTGTGGTGTCCTGTAATCTTGTTAAATATTTAAATGTTGTAATCAGTTATGTGTGGAAGTAAGTACGGTCGGAATGATCGTGATAGTCCCCCTGTCAAGGATCCCATGGGTGATGGACGGATAATCCGGTGAATGTGCTTTATTATGCCATTCATATATATTTCATTGATACTCTCGACGAGTTGACAGAGCGTAAGGATTAACACGTGGAATAAGGGTACCTGTTTACAATTAAAACGCGCGGTGACCTGGTTCCAAGGAAGTGGGTCACGGGACGCGCGGGGTTGCGCATGCGCGGTGGCGCGCCTTATATAAGGCCCGCGGAGCGGCGGGAATCGCCAGTTGGGGTTGAGAGGCGGTCCAGAGCAGACGTGAGAGCTCGGACACGACCACTGTCGCTGTGGGGAGGTGGACCCCCTTAAATCCATCAATAACACTTTTCTTGAGTGTGACAAACATGTCTTCCGAGACAGACCACCAACAGGTGGACCCTCTTCAAGAGGGCGACTCCGCTAGCGGAGGAAATGTGGTTGTTAATCAACCTGACCTCGTGGACCAGGAATCTCTGGATTTCCTGGAACAAGGGGAGATAATGGACGTCGACGTTGACTCTCAGTCACCGCTTCGCCCTGCTAATGTCGCCGCCAATTACTTGGAAGGTCTAGACATTGAGGCCATCAGCCCTGCTGACGGTCGCGCTGATACCGGTGAAGCTGAGTATCAGGATCAGGGTCTATTGTACCATGGGAAACCGCCGGCGGACGTTGAAAAACCCCGCCCGGCCGTACCAACCCTGGGAGGCTTCATGTCCAATTACGACGGACGTGAAGTAGAACTGCACGAGGACGTGCTAAGGCTCACGGCGGAGGGAGCTCCCCGCCGGATTGACTCACTCACGAGTCAGGCCATATTGCTCTTCCTGTTAGTGGAGGAGCAGGAGGAGATGCCCCCGGACTGGTTTGTGTACTGGGAGGCACTCCAGAAAGGACTACGCGTATGCTACTGCTTACGACGAGCTGTCTTCGATTTACACATCGCGGACATCGACAGGTTAATGCCCGCACTCCCAATTCTGTCTTTGGACCCGAATTGTGGAGTTGCCGGGATGTTGTTGACTGGTGTCAACAGATACCGGGCGCGAATCGGGAAACTCCGAGAGCCTAAAACCCGGAAGGAGTACGAGATTGCTGCCGCTAATACGCAGGGAATAGTCTCGTATGTCCTGGATGTAGCCACTATTGAGGACTACATGGATTCTCACCACGTCAAACGAGATATTGCCATATCTTGTTTGGTTGATGAGGCGGTTCGTACGGTACGAACCAGATCTTCCAGTGCGGAGGAGAAGGCGCGAGTAAAAGCGCTGAAAGCCACACCTAGGGGGCGCGGCAGTAAAGGTGAGAGGGGGGCCTCAAACCGGTCAAGCTCGGCTGACAGCAACCAGTCTGACGAGTTTGTCCAGGAGAGAGGACGTCAGGCTCGCCGGAACGAGAAGGCAAGATTAGCTAACTTGCCGGACTCTGTATTAGCAGAGGGACTACCGGAACAACCTTCCGGAGGACAGCCCGGTATTCCCAGGGCTGAGGAGGTAACGGATGAGGCGATGGACATAAACGAAGCCAATACTCCGGAACCCTCCAACACCACCACCACCACCACCCCGGCCCTTGTGGCAGACATGACCGCCGCCGCGGGAGCAGCGGCCGCCGTGGCGGCTGCGCTGGTATTTAATCCAGCACGTCTCAGCCCTCTCCGTAGTCCGGCTCAGTCGGACCCGGAAGAGGGAGAGGTTCCGGCTAACGCTGAGGAACCAGGAAATGCCCCAGAGGACCCCATCCCGCCTAATGACGTGATGAGGCGAGTCTGGCAGAACGCTAACAATAAGTTCCGCGTGTTTATTCCCAATTCCTGGGAACAGTGTCCGATTGGTCCCACCAATTTCGGATGTCCACCTGAGACCAACTGTAAAGGTCAAAGTGATGATGAGGATTGGATCCGGAATACCCCCCGGGACCGTCCTCCGTCTGCTTTTTATCAGCAGTGGCTAGATCAACTCAGGATCCTGCCAGACACTTACTACAGTAAGGAGCAGAAGGAAAAACTTCTTTTTGCGGTTAACCGCTGGTACAGTCAGCGGGAAAGGAATTGGTGCCCATTCGCTACATGTGTAAACACGATTGGCACAGACAGAACCGTGTTTGTAACAAAGCAACGGTTTCTGCGACACCTCTGTGAAAATCACATGCACCACTGTGTGGTGTATCACTGTGATATCACAGTAGGTAGGGAATCCCAGCTATGTAACGGGTGTTTAGAACCCCGGAGAGGTGAGCTTATGCGCCACATGAAGGATTGCCATAACATGGGAATCAGTGTAGCTCGCAATCGTGTGAATGCGCTACATGACGCCGTTTGTGAACAATACAAATCACTCACGGAGGAACAAAAGGCTAAGATCCGGCCGGCAACTCCCTTCTACTGCGAGGTCGCAGATGGGAAGTTCAAAGCCAGGATTGCCAGAGTGGACGGACGACATAAGTTCGCCATGAATGACGAGGAGTATACGGTGTTATGCACTACCCGTACTTCCCGCAGAGGTGGCGGTAGTTTCCGTCAGCCGGAAACCCGGGGTAGTTCCCGGGGGAAGAGCCGGTCCGCCCGCGACCGCTCTCGATCTCCTGCGGTCTCACCGGGACCAAAACGGAGACATGCCGGATCCAACTTAGAGGATCTCGATAATTCCTACTATGGGAATTATCATGCCCCGGAAGGTCGCGACTATTATCGCGAGTATCCAGACCCGCTGTTTACAGACCGGAAAGATCGGAAACGTGATTCCGGTGGTCAAGCAGCGGCGACTAACATGGATTACCGTTCCAGACGTCTGAGCAGTTCAGACAGTGCCACCAGTCAACCTGACCATGGAGGTGCCCGGCCTAAAGAACCGGCTACCAGAACAAAGGCTTCCCTGCCTTTGACGTACCATCTGGGGACCACTACCAAGCTAACCCCCAGGGACGTCCGGTCGCCCACTACCCCAACTCGGGACATGCAGGGCTTGACCGTGAAAACAGAACCAAAATCACTAATCTCAGTGGTGACGCCTCGGGGCATAACTGTCCCGAAGGCTGCAGCGGTTGCGAAAGCGCCGCAAGTGGATGTTAAACCCGTGATTCCTGTAACCCAGGATCCGGTTGTCATCCAGCCAGTCGCGGGCACCTCCCGCACTGAAACTACCGGTGGCGTAAAGTTAAAATACGTCCCGATAGTCAACTACTTCTCTAGGGAAGAGAAGGCGAGCTGCGAAGTGGGACAAAGGATCGTAACAGAATTCCAGGAGTCCCAACGCGAGCTGGCGGTGGAATATAACACCAAGATGTTAGGCCTGTTCACGCATGGCCTAAAGATTGCCCATCGGGAGGAGAAAGCATTAGTCGCTGTTGGCAATGCTGATTACTTGGCTAAAAAGTCAAGGGAAGCTGCTTCAGGGCAAAAGACCGCTGAAGCCGCCGCAGGGTTCGTTCAGCAAGAGAACGAGAAGTTAACCAAACGGTTACAGGACATGAACGTAAAATTTTACGGGGTGTTTGGCGTGACTATCGATACCTGGGATGGCACAGCTGAGCACGCGCTTGCTTTAATGAGGGCAAGAGATGAACCTTTAGGTTAAAAAGACTAATAAAAGGTTCTGAGTCTATTTCTAATTTTTTTAGGAATAGAGGAGGGAACTATAATAGTTTCCGGATAGATTAATTGTTCTTTCATTTAATCTGACGTCATAAATTGTTTATGACGGGGTTTCCCTTTTAAGGGGAGGGGCATCTTTTTAGATGCATATGGATCAACGCGGGGGGAACCTTCCGTGGAAGCTCTGGACTTACCTAACTACTCAATTCTCAACTATAGCCTACCGATGGGGAATCAGGACTCCACCGGGAAGCTACCAACCTAACGTCCCTGAAACTAACTTTTGGGATACGTTACCGTGATGTGTTCCTGATACTATTATGCTGAGTTATAAACTGTTCCCGTCCAAAGGATTATGTGTCAAACAGACAATGCTCGTGGTTCCAGTTCTACTTATCTATTTCATGAACATTCCTGGAGCTAGGATTACGTGTTAAACGGACAGTACTCGTGGTTTCCAGCCGGATTATAATTATATATGTCATGAACTTTACTGGAGCGAGGACGGGATACTTATCGAGCTGTATACATATGAACTTACCTTCGGGTGATATTTATCCAAGAAACAGTATTAAGAAGAGGAGAGCACCTCACTCATTCGTCTATTAAGAAGCGGAGAGCACCTTGACCACAACTAGATCACCAGTAAGCTATATTTAATTGTAAGGGTTTCCTGGTACACTGCCAGGTTACTCATTAAAACGTTTTTTAATATATAAAATACATCATTATTATGTGATACATATCACCTCAGGTGTTCCAATAAGGTATTCTCATATTTACCTTATGAATCAGGTTTCATAATATGCTACATATGAAGATTGTATGATCTGATAAGCTAGGAAACGTGGCTACCCGTAATGTTTATATGAAGTCGTTAAGACTATGTGTATATACTAAATATACCGCCAGGTATTGTCGTGTGTGTTGACTCTGTTGTATGTTGCGAGAGATATTAATACTCCGGTTATATAATCGGATTACCCGGCTTAAAACAAAGGCTGTGGTTACTGTTACCCATTGTGTGAATGTTTTCATTAAATCACAAATCAATGTAAGACGCGGGTGGTTGTGAGTCCTTATCAGGACTGGTTTTTAATAACTTTTCTGTTAAACTTAAATATATACACACCCCACGCGCATTTTTTTAATAACCGAGTAAGGAAACTTCATAAGGAAGTCATATCGAAATGTGTCAAGCCGTTCGATTGTATGTATGATATTATATTCACTTGTCATAAAACATACCTAAATCATCTATTATGGTTGCTATTACAGTGTAATGCCATATTTATATTGAGTTTTTATGATCTCGCTTGTGTAGTATGTCGTAATAATATGTTTACGCCCCTAGTTACTGTATAGACAATAACTATAAAGTCGTTGTTCTAAGAGGTTTTCTATATACTAGGAAAACCGTATATATATTCATTACCACCTAGTTTTGTCTAGGGGGGGTAGTGTAGGGGCATAATATTACATATTAATCTCATACACGGTATTTCCGGGTAACGTCTGTTTACTCGGCTTCTCCACCTGGAGCTAGTGCACACAGTTCCCGGGAGAGGGCGCAGGTCCTCTTCAGGTGACCGTGTGCCGCTCTCAGGTGGGCGGCCGACCCACCCACCTGGCCACGTGACCTAAGAGCCGGTGTTATATAAGACCCATGTGTTTACCTGGAACGGCAGTCAGTGCAGGCCCGACTGACGAGAGACTTCACATGTCCAACCGTGCGGACAGAGTTGTATGCTAAGAGTTGTATACTGACCGTTTCCTCTATTTATAGAGAAACCTGATTTACCTGTGTGTATTCATTTTACACTGATCGTTCCCTAGTAAAGGAACTGGAGTTATTATTCTTGTGAATAAAGATAGATATATTCTCGCACCTGGAAACTGCCGTGATCGTTGTTCTTTAACCTAGAGTTAATTACGAACCACCACATCATTATTAATAAAAGATACCAAGTATTGAAACTGACGTCTCACCTCATCTTTACGCCCTCATTGATGTGGAAGGGTTTTCCCTAGCCACAACCCCTCATTCGTTATGTTGAGTGACACAGTGCAGGAACAGGGAGGAGGTTTATGCTTGAGTAAAGTTCTCCTCTTTTATCATAGACATGGAGAGAGCCTCAGACTTGCAGGCATCTGTAGGAGAGGGCCACTGCCTGTTTTCATAACCCAAGGTGCACCAGTCTGCTTAAACTTATTTCTACCAGACTTGTCTAATTGATAAGACTGTCATCAACATGGACAACAGTCAACATGCCACGGTGGTCTCTCCGTGATAAGCCTCCTTTGTTCTAATTCAGTCCACCCCTTCTCCCCCCCCTGTCTTGCCAGGTATGTGACCCTTCTTTTATCATCCCCTAGAACTATGACTGTAGCCCGGGATTCTATCTAATGTCGGAATTCGAGTACGAGGCTGTTCATGTCAATCGATTTGATTTCAATGATGGATTTTCTTTACCTATCCATATGAGATTAAGGATGATTCTGATGAACTAGTGGCGGGACCTTGCGGGAAGTTCAGAACCTTTAGAAACTCACTAACTGTACAAAATGGATGTTCTAAGACTCTGGTGTGTTTTGGTTCAGGGTTAATTTTTGAGAACATATGAGTAAGTTTCCCAAAAAGAGCCCATGTCTGGTGAGGAGTCCATGCACCATTCTTAACAAATGTCATGTACATTTAGGACAGAACTCAATGTAAAGATTGACAGTCTTTGGAAAGCTGCAGTTTCAATATGGCTTCGCGAATCTATAAAAAGTGTCAACGATTTTATGATTTGTGATTTTGTGAGAGTTAACTATGAATTACAAAATAAGATATATGGCATTGGTCTGCATTTACAACATGTATATTTGTTTATCTCAATTAGCAGAAATATATAATCAGAAATTCCACATAATAGCAGTATGCAGATATCAGGTGTCTGCCGGAAATGAATACACATAGTCAAAGATTCAAAGAGTGCCTAATCATGCACCATCTCATCCTACCAGATCCTCATCAGATGCAGCACTGCTTCTTATCTAAAAACATCAGAGATGGCAGCCTACTTGTCTGTGACTATGATCCCATCCTGACCCCAAACCCCTAATGAAGATAAGAAGGAGACTGGTATAAAGATGGCAAAAAGAGATCATGGTCAGAGACCTGTCTGAATGAGCAGGGCCAGGTGGGGTTTGATTTGAGTGGCTTAGAGATGCTTACAGCCCTTGACCTGAGGATATGGTGGGAGGGAGGGAGCATTCTGATGCACAGATTGACCTATGGAGGAAGTCCCTCATGTACTCAAGTGTACAGCAGAGGCATCACTCTCCTTGCAGAGTCTTAGTCACAGACTAGATTAGTTATGGAGGGGGAAGATGATATGATGATCTAGGTATCTGCCCGAGCCTGACTACATCCGTGACAAGGCTGCAGCAACTCTGGCTAATCCTGACGTTCTGCATGGCTGTAGTAGTGATTGGGGCTAGGTAGTGTAGGAGAGTGGTGGTTCAGGCAAACAGTAAAAATGTATTGCATTTTCCGCAGTACTTTTGAATCATGGAATCATGGAATGCTACCGGGTCTCTTCCCCTTCTTATCTGTACTTCCCCCATTAATCAATCAATCAATCAATCATTTTAAGCTTCATCCCACCATGCCTATGTATCCTTTCACTCCATATCCATGTTTTGATATTGCTCTCTTTCTATTTGCTCCACTTTCCAGCCTAACCTCCCCCTCCTCTAGCTCAAAATTCCCAGTAGTCCTCCCACAGTCCATGAGTGTGTATGGCTCTGTGTGTGATGGCAGACCCTTTAGAGGTTCTTTGACCATGGCTAATAAAAAAGATGGAAAGCAGCTACCAATAAGCCACCGCTGTATCCGCTGTCCTTTGAACATGGACCAATTATCTGAGGCATCCACATCCCTGAACATCCAACAGGGATTACCCTATTATAGGCACCAGTTTCATCTTGTCAATACGGGGAGACTCTGCACTCCCCCCCCCTCACACACACATCCATAACACCAGCAGCTCTAGGTAGGTATTTCTGTGAATCCATCCGGCTCATTTCCAGCAGTTTTCCATTATTCACAAAAGTTACTTTTAGTTCCTGCTGATTGACTCAGATAACTCCCCACATCCGCACTTGTCACCGACAGATGTTACTGAGGCTGATTTTGCTGTTGTTGATTTCTAAATGTGTAAGGCCAGGTTTAAGGAGCTTGAGGTGGAAGAGGAGTTTTCAAACTGATGGTAGCGATATTGTAGAGGTATTAGCGGACAGAACACAAAAAGCTGAGATGCGAGCGAGATAAGTGCAGAAAGTGAGGGGGAATGTGTGGGCTTGAATATGAATGGAAAGTGGGATGTAGTGATAGTTTGCTTGGACATGAGGTGAAAGATGTTGCTTATGGATGAGAGGGTGATGTGAGGGGGAATGTAGTGATAGGTTGCTTGAAAATAAGGTGAAAGACGTGGGTAAGGGCTGGGAGAATGAAGGTTAATGAAACAGTCAGGGTGTGGAACCTTAACTGATGTGTGGAAAACCACCATCCATCTGTTTTTGCAGTGTGAGGACGAATCATATTGATTTCTCTTAAACACAACTTTAATTAGTCTGTGACAAAAATAACAAAAACTTGTTTTCAACCAATTCCTGCTGTTCATTTCTCACTTTTGCCCAAAAAAAATGGAATTACAAAATAACATTATTAGATTAGTTTCTGTCCTGAGATGCTAAATAGGATTGGTCATTGATAGTCTGAGATGACCTTGGACAATTGGATATTTGTTCTAATGGGCTGGTATCTCATATAACAGCCATGATTGGCTCTCCATGTGAAATAGAGTGAGGTAGATATCATTGAAAAGCTGATTTTATGTATAATTACCTTCCTTTGCTTTACTCTCATGATAGAATGTAACACATCTTTCTATATTAATAAAGCATCATGTGAGCAAATTACCAGACACAAATGAGATATTACCAATCACAGGAGATGACTGCCCATAGACTGCGTAATGCTCTGGCACCGCAATCCAGAAATCACCATCTCTTCGACAAATGTGCTCCCACTCTCTGAATGCAAAGTTCTGGATCAAATCCCGTCCCTGTCACAGGTCAGCGATTGAGGCACATCTTGAGCAAGTGGGGTTGAACTACAAATCAAGTATGGACATTATCAGTAGGTGTGGTGCCCTGGAAGTTGCATGGCCCCAATAGATTGGCTTCATTTATATAAACGTATATCACAATGTTGGCGCATTAGAGTTCACATCCGGAGTTCTTGTTATCCCAGTCTTCTTGTGTTTTTATGGTAAGATGAGGAATTGGTGCCATGGTGCCAAAATATATACTGCAATGGTGATAGTCTGGACACACTATACTATCTATTTCTTTTAGGAAGTATAGGCATCCAATTGTTCTAATTATTTATATTGAAAAATCTCCATCGGTTTCTATCTATCATTTTATTTCAATCTAACCATAACTGCATGGACAGTGTAATTGAGAAGAATAAATGGCCATGTATCCAATAGCTTTGGTATGTGGTTTATCTGTAGTGGAGGTATGGTATTAGAAAAGGAGGCATATTTGTGGTACACATTGATACATTGATTACGAAGAAGCCAGCCAGGTGAGTCACCTTGACACCCTGATGGTTGTCATGGTGACCAGACGCTGTGCCAAGAGGTAACCATGGTGACCAGGTGAGGAGCAGGTGGTCACCGGGTCAGAAGAAAGAAGGCCTCTTGTAGCTGGGCCAAGTAGAGCAGAGTAGGGAGGTCTGTATAGAAACCTAGTGGAATACATTTGTAGTCGATTGAGATATCAACAAACCTGCGGGCCCGTTCTGCTTTGGTTTCGAGTAACACATTTTTATTCAAGTATCCTGCTAATATGCGTGGATCAGACCTATATGATCGGGACAAGGTGATATATGTAAGAGTGGCTTAATATCGGTTCGAGGCGCATTCGGGACTGACAAGAGTCACAGGGACAGGTTTGGGACTAGCCAAGAGATCAGGTTATGGAACCGGTTCTGGATTGGTTCGGGACTAGTGCTGGAATTGGCACTCAGCCAATCCGAACCATGGTCAAACTACACAAGGAGGGGGAGAAGGGACTGATCTGAGGGGACAAGTATGGCTAGAATGGAGGGAACAGGTAAACCCCAAATCAATCCCAAAAATGTTTGGGATTGTTGTGAGATGCGGCAGGGTGTCCTTTATTGTTGGTGAAGCTGATTGTTTTTTGGGTTTGTAGATTTTAAGTCTCAGGTAAGTGTCCTCAGGATTATGTCAATGTCAAAGTTGTGTTTTCAGATTGTTGTCATCACCCAGTGTTGCACAACACTACATGGCAGACGGAACGCGATCCTAGGTGACGGCTGACGCAATACCTGATCGCGTGGGGGGTTAGGTGAAAGATGCCTGGACCCGAAAAGGAGTGGAAGTGGCATGAGCCATCCAGGTGGCCCGAACTGCAACCGAAGTAGGTGGAATATAAGTAGTAGTGACCCGAACCGTGCCCAAAGGGTATGGTAAGGGGTGTATATAATATACGTATATACTGAGGATAGGATACTAGACCCCTACACATTTGACACTAATTAACAGTAGTAAAGTACGGATGAGGCCCATTATGCTGATTGGGTTGCAGTTTTATTCATGGAAACAAGGGCTCTAGGGCTCTTAATGCCTCAACCTTGTTGTGTCTATAGCACTAGTCAGTGACCTTTGGGCTGAATAAGTGGTAGTAGCAATTTCGGTTTTAACGCTGTGAGCTATTGCAGACCAGCAGGAAATACAGGTAATTGCAACTTTTACTGGATGACAACCAGATCAAGTTTCATCAATATTTAGTTGGCCACTATTTTTAATTGTATTAGAAATGAGCTTGGTGACCTGTGGTTAAATATTTTTTGGGTTTCACATTTCTAATAATCGACTTCATAACGAGTTACTTTATATGAATGTTTCTGTAAATCTAAAACAGTATATCCCAAAAATGGTTGGGATTGTTGTGAAATGTGGCAGGGTGGCCTTCATTGTTGGTGATGCTCATTGTTTTTGTGGTTAGACAGGTTAGTGTCCTCAGGACTATGTAAATGTCAAAGTTGTGTTTTCAGATTGTTGTCAACACCCAGTACAGCACTTGGCGATTATTTTACACATTTGAGGATTGGACCAAACAAAGAGAAACCGGAAATTCAATTGAATGATGAGTATCATTCTCTTTTACAGGGTATGTGCGTGGAACTATTAAAGTAACTACCTAAACTATCTCATCTAAACTATTACGATCAGATATCAGTTTTTGTATGTATACTGTGGTATAAGTAGTAACTAAGTATTCTCCATCTCCTGCCCATTCCTCCAGTGTTTTCATCATTCTGAAGAAGAAGCTCGAAGATAACAAAGATAAATCTGCAGCAGTAATCATGTATCAACAACATACAAGACAACACTGTCCTTTGAAGATATAAGTGCTGGCGACACAAAGAGAGCAATAACAAGCATTAGAATAGCTCCTACATACACCATGCAGTCCTACACCACAGACACACTCAAACACACACCACATTGTGATGGTGGGGAAGGGGTGCCCATTGTGCCATTGTGTGCCACCGCGGCTGGAACCATTGAGGCAGAAATGAGGAATTGTAAACATATTATCTACAAGTACCACAGGGACCTGTGTAGGCAGATAACCCCCACCCCTCATGTCTGCAGCAGGCAACATATTTACACACCCGCCCAGGAGGAATGTAAAACATAACCATAATGAGTAGAGGGGTGGGGCTGATTATCTGTTTATGGTGGTGTCAGCTTTTATGATAACACACATGACTGGGTAGGACAACATGCAACTAGGGATGCTACATGATTCCAGTTACAGCTCACCCCCTCTGCTTTTGTGTTCTGATATTGTCCTTTTCTTTTCCTTTACTCTTTGAAAATGATGCGGATACAACGATAAAACAAATTTCTATCATTCCTGGCATAATGCAGGGAACAGGAAGAGGCCTATGCTCGAGTAAATGTTCCCTCTTTTATTAAGGACATGGAGAAAGTTACAGCTGTGTCTAGAAGGGGGCTGCTGGCTGTTTTCAGTACACAAGGTACAGACGACTGCTAGGGTTCATTTCTATCAGACGTGGCTAATTGATGAAACTGTCATAAACATGGACAACAGTCAACATGCCACAGTGGACTCTCAGTGATAAGCCTCCTTACTTTGTTTTATTCCAGCCCAACTCTCTCCCCCGACATCTTTCAAGCACCCTCCTTCTTTCTTATCATCCCTCAGCGTTTAACAAATGAGATCACAATAAGATTCTATCTAAAGCTGAAATTAAAATATTTGCTCATTTATCTCAAATCACTGATCAGTGATCAATGATTTGGATGATTGATTTCTTGTTTCTACTTTCATTTTAGTAAATCGGTGGCAGTTCCTAACTGCCAATAATGTCTGCCTAGAAGCTATGGGAGAGTCATCAACTGACCAAACACACTGCATATAGCCCCACAGGTTCCTCAGGAATAGGCAGACAGGGACAGGAATATCTTCTGCTTCCTAAGGTTCATTCAAGTGGAATAGAGAATATAACTCAAGCTATTGTTACAGGTTTGACTAAGGTGATATTCTAGACACTTTATTATGATAGCTATTTTGTTATTGTCATCATATCAGAATCTAGCAAATTGTCTCAGCTTTTATTGATCAAAAAACATTAAGTTCATACAAGTGCTCATTTTGATACCATTATAACAGGGAACTAAGACCATCTTAGAATTTTAATGATTTCAAAATATTTCCAATCTCCTTTACACAACACAACTTTATACTGTCTAAAATTACAAGGATAAGTGCAGCAACTTCATCCAGAACTAGGGCATGTTATTCATGGTCCTGCAGCCATTTCCTTGATCACTACTTTATTGATGTTATTATTACCATATGCAGCTTTGAGAGAATAACGGAAGACTTGAAAATCATCAATGATGTCATGTCTGTCAATGACATCAAACAAAATGGCCGCCGACCAGACCTTACATCAGCTGCATCATACTGTGCTGCCGCCTGGTGGCTGAAAGTTGAACTTCAAGTAAAGTGTATTAGGTTTTGGAGGCTCGTGAAGGGGATGGGGATTAACCTCATCCATTCTCCCAGCACAGTCCTGGTGCTGTACCACCCTGTACCCTCAAACTAACCTAGTTTATGTCTACGTCTGGAGAATGTTAAGTTTCACCTCTGTCCCTGAAGATACAGCCAGAATATCATGCCTGTGTAGCTCATTTTGGCTCATGGTTTCCGATACAGACTCAAACAGACCAAAGAAATACCAGATGAATCAACTTGATGTCCTGTAGAATTTTACCGAAATGGAAGCGAAACTTTGTGCTTAGTTATCAGAACCTTACCAACATTCATGGCAATGTTTGGGAACAGTGTATTATAATTTACTTCACATCCAACAAATAGCAAAAAATACAAGTACAAACATAATGTTGATGTACAATTTGTATATATACTTACAAGTATTTGACTATGAGACAATCACAACAAATGCCTTCAAAATCTATAAGCGGAGACATTTGAATTTGTATCATGACATTAAATATACATGGAAGTATACATAGATATTCAAGTTTGTCCAATCAGGCCACCATCTTATCCCGCCAGATCCTCATCAGATCTTCTAATCTCAAACCATCAGAGATGGCAGCCTACTTGTCAGTAACTATGATTCCATCCCAACCCCCACCCCTTGATGAAGATAAGAAGAAACTGGTATAAAAAAGGGAAGAATAGACAGTGGTATAAGACCTGTCTGAATGAGCAGGGCCAGCTGGGGTTTGATGTGGGTGGCTCAGGGTTGCTAACAGTGCTGACTTTGATCTAGGGACAGGGAGATAGAGGGGCATTATGATGCACAGATTAATGTATTCACGTGATTTGGCCAAAAAGCGAAAGCTGATCTGAAAATATACAAAGAGTGATATCAACCCTGCAGCTACTAAAAGTCTCAAAACATAAAAGTGATATAGTGAGCCTATTTTCCTGCCTTCTCATCAAATTTTTTATTTTCCCGCCACGTATCCATCAGTTTAAACTGTTTAATAAACATCTCTCCATATCCTGTCACTCCATATCCTATTTTCTATCTTTTCCTTTCTATCAATTACTACCTGCTTTGATTTCAACAGTGAGGCGCCCCCAGGTCCTTTACCCCAAGTTCTCCACAATCCAACCAATGTTCAAGCCTGAGTGTGATTAGTAAATAGCCCTGTGTGTGACGTCAGACCCTGCCTAGGCTTATTTGACCATGGCTAATAAAAAAAGACAAGGCAGCTACCAATATGCCGTCCCTCTATCCACTGTCCTTTGAACATGGACCAATTATCTGAGGCATCCACATCCCTGAACATCCAGCAGGGATTACCCTATTATAGGCACCAGTTTCATCTTGTCAATACAGGAGAATCCCACCTCAAACTAACCAGCCCTTCTCAAACATCAATACCACCACCAGCTCAACCTCCGTCTGTCAATCAATCTGCCTCATGTTCAGCAGTTTTCCATTATAAACAAAAGTCACTGTCATTTCCTGCTGATCGACTTAGATAAATTCCTGCATCTCTGCTTGTCACTGGCAGGTGTTGCTCAAACTAAATTTCCTGTTGTTGATTTCTGCATATTTACCAAGTTTTAAGAGCTGAAGGTGTAAGGGAAGGGGCAGGAGTTTTACGGTTAAGGTCTGAGAGACAGATCTGCAGCCTCCCCCCCCCACGGCCAACTTTAATAATACACCAAGCTCTACTTCCATGTGTCGATCCATCTTTCTTTTTTTCCAACAGTACTCTATTTCTCTGGGTATCATTTCTTGGTGAAAATTTCTCACTCTCCCAGGCCTAATATCTTACCTCCCCTTAGTGGTACCACATTATGGGGAGGCTATGCATCAAGCCCTCTCTTATGGAGATGAGTGGCTTTCCGCTAAAAAAGGGTCGCCCACACCTGTCCTCGTCTGCCGGTCCTCTTGGACGGCACAGACATAGTACTCTATTTCTCACTCACCTGCTGATGGATAAGTTCCCCGCATCCATATCTGTCAATGGCACACACTATTCAGACTGTTTCTACTGTTGTTGATTTTTTTTTTAAGTTTGTAAACCCAGGATTTAATTCAGTCGATCAGCGAACATGTAGTAAGGGATCAAAAAACAGAGTCCCGTATAGAGGGGTGAATGAGGGGAGTGATGAATGAGAAAAGAGTTATGAGCTCAGACTGAGGGAAAGAGGAACTGTTTGGTCTCAAATGAAGAGTTAATGATCTGTAAAAAAATGTGTAGGGTACGGACGGATAATATAGATTTCTCTTAAACACAACTTTAATTACTCTGTTACTTTTTCAGATCTTCTTTCTGTCTGAAAGAAATGGAAAAAGGAAATCACAATATTGGACATGGTGTGGAATTGATGCTTCCTGAGACAACCTTGATGGTTAGTCAGTAATAGACCTTGATGGCTTTGGAAAGCCTTAGTCGTGTAGGGACTCGGAATCCCCGTTCCCTGGTGGTAACCCCGCAAGGGGGTATCACTCGGGTAATCCGCTTCCCTCTGTGCCATACCGATCCAGTAACATGAGACACGGTCCATCTGATAGAACACGGGATGTAGCTCAGTGGTAGAGCGGTCGCTTGGCAAGCGGAGGGCCCCTGGTTCGACTCCCGGTGTCTCCAAAAACGTTGTTTTCGGAGAAACCGTGTCCCTCACAGTGGCAATAATAACAGTTGTTTTCCACCTGCCTGGCTGGGTGAAATATCTTTTGTAATCTAACTATAGCCAGTAAACACTTGAAGGAGAAAGCAGTGTGCTGCCAACTAGTAAGGTGTGAACATATCAATATCCTGCCCTGTCTGTATTCATAGATTTAAATGGGATTTAGTATTACAGTGATTGTGGACCTGGTAGTTTGACAAATTGATTATGTATAGTGTTTACATCCAGGCCCTTCAGTCTTTTCACTGATAAGTACAGGCATTTCAACAAACAGGCATTTCACCAAACAGGCTTGGCTGTTATTTTTCATTGGTTAAATATTAATTCATATTTATTCAGTAAAGGGTTGAACGTTGCAATAAAATCAGCTAACAAGCTTCATCTTGGAATACATAGATACCTCCCTTTGCTTTTGTCCTGACATATATGAAATAGTTATAAAAAAAAGTTATGATCAACGGCTGGAGGCAGTTTAAAGTGCTTCCTGTGACCAAAGCTGCCAACTGACCGCATGCTACCTTACCCTCCCAACTCAGAAATCACCATCTCTCTGACAAATGTGCCCCCACTTTCTGAGTTTGGATCAGATATCCTCCCTGTCACGGGTCAGCAAGGATTAAGGCATATCTTAAGGAGGAGGGGTTGAGATTGGGATGAAGTGGGAAGGGTGTCAGTGAGTGTGGTGCCCCTGGAAGTTGCCTGGCGCCAATAGATTGTCTTCATTTCCATAAAGGCAGATCGTGGTGTTGGTGGTGCCACATAGAAGTCACACCGCGAGTCCTTCTAATCCAAGTCTTGTGGTAACATGGTCCTATGAAAAATTGGTCTCATGGTAGCCCAATATGCAATAATGGAAATGCTTGTCTTCTAGGCATTGTAGGGGTTACATTATTACCCATACTTTATATTGAAATCTCTCCACCGGTTTCTAGGAACATGTTGATATGAATCTGAATTGATAGTGCAATTGAAGAAAGTGAATGGGCTATGAACCTGAAAGCTTTTGGTATGCAGGATTCCTTGCTAAAAGATGACATCTGACGTCATCATGCACCAGCGAGTAACTCACCGCTGCTGCCATGGTGCATCATGCCTAGAGACTCAAGCAGGTTCATGTGGTCTGTGAACAGGTAGTCTGAGGGGTATTTGTGATGTGTGTGTGTGTGGGAGAGGAGGTAGTGGGCAGGTAGAGGACTAGTACAGCAGTATAGGACGGCCTGCATTAACAGGCAGCCTGTACTTTCAGGCCGCCCAGCCTGTACTTTCAGGTCGCCCCTATACACTCTCCCAGCACAGCAGGCTGGTGTACCAGGCAGGCAGCCTGGTATACCAGCCTGCAGCTCAGGCTTTCACACCTTCTCCAATCAGAGTCTCTGCTACATGTGTGTCACATTAGAGAAAATACTGATTTAAACTCATAATAATTTAGAAATGCAATGGACCATGCACACAATGCATCTAAAAGTTGGTAGCTGATATACTTATCTATGTACTAGATAGGTGTAAATATTTAGCAAATATCATGTAAAAATCGCAAATATGATTATATGAAAGCTATAGTAAAGCACAGTGCTGTTACTGAACAGCACTGTCTTTCAGGTTGAGTGACCTGTAAAAATGGGCTGGGTGTGTTATGCAGGCTGTACTGTAAGTACAGGCGGTCTTCCACCTGGTGGGTACACACCTATAGCACCAAATAAAAACAATTGGAAAGAAATAGACAGCTAGAGGACCATGAGATCACCCTGAATGGAGTAATTCTTGACTTAATTTAAAGGTGGTGTATCAGCTAAAATTTCGTGACTTTTTAATCATGCCATATTACTATTGCATTTCCTATCCTATACATACTGCCTAAATTTTAAAACAATTGGCAGAGTCTAAATCCATAAGATTAACACATGTAGTGCAATCATTTTTGCTGTAGGTCGACACTAAAACTCCCTATGTTGTGGTACTGCATGGCTCAGTGCTTTCTCTACCAGGCTACCTGGGGGAGTGACTGAGTCAGTGAGGTGAATAGGCTTTATTGTTAATTATCTCAAATCATATATTTATAGACAAATATCTTGCAAATATTGAGTAATGTTTATCAGTTAAAATTATATTAGAACCCATGGCATTCCTTTTAAGGAAAAAGTTTGGGAAGTGTACTAGTTGATACACCATCTTTAAAGCCATCTGTGGAGAAGCAGAAGACCACATTCTATAATTTGACGGGTGAGTAAGTGTGCCGCCACACCTCCTCACCACCCGAAGAGATGACTACAATTTCCTCACCAGATCCCCTGCCACGCTGCCCCTTAACCCCTGCCAACCAAAATCAATTCAAATTCCCACTGCCATGACCAGCAAAGGCTGAAATTTCAATCAGTCTTCTCTTATTAGGAAATGTGGTGGGGAGATAGAGGACAACTTTAGTAGTGCCCTGACTGCCTCAACTAACACCCCTCTCTGACCCACTTCCACCTCAAGCAAATACCATGTGAGGAGGGTGGGGAGAAATGACCTTGATCATTTGACCGTAGGTTGCTAAACTTTGACTTTGAGGGCAACTTCTATGATCACGGAATTGCAGAAAAATCCCTATTTAAGGACCCTGCCTCCCTGTGTCTTAGGGCCTCATGTCACCCCTACCTCTCTGTGTCTTAGGGTCTCACGTCACCCCTACCTCTCTGTGTCTTAGGGTCTAATGTTACCCCTACCTCCCTGTGTCTTAGGGCCTCATGGCGCCCCTACCACACTCAGTCTTAAGGCCTCATGTCACCCCTACCACACTCAGTCTTAAGGCCTCATGTCACCCCTACCACACTCAGTCTTAAGGCCTCATGTCATCCCTACCTCACTGTATCTTAGGGCCTCATGTCACCCCTGCCTCCCTGTGTCTTAGGGCCTCATTTCACCCCTACCTCCCTGAGTCTTAAGGCCTCATGTCACCCCTACCTCCCTGTATCTTAGGGCCTCATGTCACCCCTGCCTCCCTGTGTCTTAGGGCCTCATGTCCCCCCTACCTCCCTACGTCGTAGGGCTTCATGTCACCCAAACTCCCTGTGTCGTAGGGCCTCATGTCCCCCCTACCTCCCTATGTCTTAGGGCCTCATGTCACCTGTACTTCCCTGTGTCTTAGGGCTTCATGTCACCCCTACTTCCCTGTGTCTTAGGGCCTCATGTCACCCCTACCTCTCTGTGTCTAAGGGCCTCATGTCACCCCTACCTCTCTGAGTCTAAGGACCTCATGTCACCCCTACCACACTCAGTCTTAAGGCCTCATGTAACCCCTACCACACTCAGTCTTAGGACCTCATGTAACCCCTACCTCCCTGTATCGAAGGGTCTCATGTCACCCTAACCTCCCTGTGTCTTAGGGCCTCATGTCACCCCTACCTCCCTGTGTTTAAGGGCCTCATGTCACCCCTACATCCCTGTGTCTTAGGGCCTCATGTCACCCCAACCTCGCTGTGTCTTAGTTCATGTCACCCCTACCTCCCTGTGTCTTAGGGCCTCATGTCACCCCTACCTCCCTGTGTCTTAGGGCCTCATGTCACCCCAACCTCCCTGTGTCTTATGGACTCATGTCACCCCTACCTCTCTGAATAGGCAGGGGAGAGGGCAGTTGGCTTTATCTTCACGGCTACCACTGGACAGATAATCCTGTAAAGGAGCGGCGGGAGAGAGGCCTTTGACTCCCAGCCAGTCAAGGCGCTCCCAATTATGCGAGAGACACCAGAGCAAATATGGGCTTTCAGGGGCACTAGGTCAATACTTGGGAGCCTAAAGTGGGAGTAGAATGGATATGAAGCTGGAATGGGTTTCTCTGTGAAAGCTGCCAGGTTGTCCCCCTTTGGCACACCTTCTCACATCAGTGCATTAGGGGTGGCCATGTAACCGGTATGATAGGCCAATGTATCAGGAGCTATCAAGGAGGGACAGGTGAGCAGGGTGCAGGGAGAGACAGAGAGAGAGGTGTAGACAAGTAGGGTACAGGCAGGAACAATGCAAGGACAAACTTAGGACAGTTTTAGTTCACTGGGCAGCCACTACAGCTAGCGGTGCTACAATCACCCTGCTACACCCCTACCATAGGAACTGGTGGGTTAAGGTGCTATGAGGATGCCAATCATTCCTCCGGGTCTGTAGGGACACCAACTTGAGGGTTCTCAGGGGAGTCTCCCCTGGGCAGGGGGATGTGAGGACTTGGGCTCAGGGTCACTAGAATCCAAACTCCAAACCATGTGGCGTAGCAGTGTGAGTAAGATGAGAAAAGATGCAAAAGTAGATAAAAGATGTGTCGGCCCTGTGCGAGGTGGGCAAGAGGACATATACCTTAATGTGCAAAATGAAGACCCTGATTGAATAATTGGAGGGAACAAGGCACCATGAATGAGGAGAAGGGTAGAATACACTGCATGAACGTTGACATTTAAGCAAAGCATAAACTGCTTAAAGTCACAATTTAAGCAGCTTTAATTTCAGTAAATTCCATGTAAATTCCCCGGAAACGTCATTTAGAACACATTTCTTTCACACCAAAATGTAGAAGATACATTTTTAATGTTTTTTATCATCCAGTCATGCTTGAATAAGGTAGAAATACACCTATGCTATGGTGTGCACACTTCTACCCAATCTGTTCAATGACAGAGGGGTTCGAACCCACATCCTGCTGATTTGCAGGGGTAAATCACGTGATTTTACAAGATTCTACTGGTAAAATCACGTCTTTTAATCCCGTGATATCACGGGAAATTTTGCTCACAGAATCCCCAAAACTTCCCGGGAATATCTCGTGACTTGTTACCAGGGATATGATGAAGGCTGGCTAGCAGGTCCACAGGGCTCATACGGTGAAACCTGGTGGGGGGTGGGAGGTAAGAGGATATATAAGGGGTGGGGAAAGTTCAGCCCCCACCCCAACTGCAACGACACTCTGGATCATTGTACTGGGAATGTATGACTTTGTGGTCTGGTCTAGAGTATTTGGATGACCTGGGAACTAGTCTTCCCATCCCCTCCCCAGATGATGCCATGTCACACACCATACCTACTCTCTTAAGTACTCTGCCCCATCCTACACAATGCCCCCTACCTCTACACTGAAAACCCATAGGTTGAAAGAGTTAGTCAGTACAGACTATCCTAGCTTCGTCATATGTGTGTTAGTCACAATGGCAAAATTATATTCAAAAATGACTGAGGGGTCAGTCAGTAGTGGCTAACCTAGGTTCATCGTTGGTGTGATGTATTTGTATACCACTAGTTGGTGCCAACTGTAAGAGACTATGATGACCACCCAGTGGCTCCCCCTGGAAATGGTGCCTTGCCTCCAATTACCTCCCTGTCCTATTCTCTGCTGCTATCCTCCACTGCTTCACTCTTCCTCTGCTCATTCCACTGTCTCCCCTGTTCACTGAACTGGTAGGGGAGGGAACATGGGGGGAGGGGGACAGGACATGGAAGAGAGGACACAGGGGGAAGAGAGGAGACCGTGGAGGACAGTAGACAGAGAGTGTATGTTCCCACTCCGTAAGGGCTCTGCATGACACACCCCTCCCCACTGGGGACCTGTGACACAGGATGAGAAGTATGAAACCACAGAGGAAAGATGGAACAGCTAAAGGATGGCAAGGACTTCCCAGCTAGCAAAAAACATTATTTTAGTCAAAATAAGGTAATAACATTTCATTTAACATTATGCAATAGTAAGGAGCTTTATAAGAACGTTATTTAACGTTATATAACATTATAAAATGTTGTATAACGTTTTTTGTTATTGGGTTTCTACTGAAGGAGGAATATCTTGATGCTTGAGGAGAGATGGAAATATCAGAGGTGTGTTGGAAGCCCAAGAAGAAGGGATGGGAACCCTTAGAGGTCCTGGGAGGAGGGTTCAAGCCCTGGCAGGAGGGGTAGAAGCCCTGGCAAGAACAGTGGAAGCCCTGGGAGGAGAGGTGGAAGCCCTGGGAGGAGTGGTGGGGACTCTGGCAGGAGGGCTGGAAGCTCTATGAGGGGTGGAAGCCCAGGGAGGAGAGGTGGAAACCCTGGGAGGAGTGTTGGGGACCTTGGCAGGAGGGATGGAAGCTCGGGCAGGAGGAATAGAAGCCCTGGGAGGAGAGGTGGAAGCCCGTCAGGAACAGTGGAAGCCCTGGCGGAAGTGCTAGGCATTGCCAGACAAACCAAGGCCTTTGATATCTCAGACTTGGTTCACTGAGGAGGGATCCCATGCCAGACCACCAGCAAGATATATGGGCAGCGGATGCCAAAACAGCTTACGTGACTGATCACAGCAGTAAGGCAAGAGACCCTTCAAGTTTTGTCATCTTTTACGAATCCGGTATGCCCATTGGTATTGTGGAAGGCTTCTGATGAAGTTATTCTACTCCTTCATGCCCCCATCATGAAGGGGAGGGGTGGCGAGCCTGGTAGGAGGGGTGGAGCCCCATGGAAGAAGGATAGTTGCTAGGCATTATGGGTTCATTTTAGGGGGTAAGGTATGGTTAGAATTGGGCTAGGAAGCAGGTAAACAAGTGTTGCTAGGAAAATAAACAATTTGAATGGCCGTTGCTGAGCAACCAGTTGCCGTAGAAATATTTTGGCTAATGCAATTGAAATCCCTGGGTCCATTTTAGTGGGGGAAGGTATGATTAGAAATACGCTAGGAATGAGGGAAACATGTGTTGCTAGGCAAATAAACAATTAGAATGGCCGTTGCTAAGCAACCAGTTGTCATAGCAAAAAAATGACAAGACCAATAGATTCCTTGCACTTCATATAGGGGGGATAGGTGAGGTTGTAATCCTCCTAAGTGCAATATTTATGGTGTAGGAGACAGAAATCCAATTTTTTTTGTGCCTTAAAATATGTTTTTCCCTATTCATTTTGAATAAATTAATCATTTATGCTTCATTTTTCAAACATGCGTGAAATTTTTTCCCCGAGGTGTACAGCATTCCAACTTCCACCATTGTTTTCAGAAGGATCCATAGATGAAACCCTGTTTTTAAAGTCATAGGTGTACTCTAGTGCAAGGTTACCCCTAATATCAGGCTTTGACTGCAGGACTATAATGACCTTTAAGCGGCTTTAAGTGGCATTTGCTGAAATTAAAGATGCTTAAAGTGTGCCTTTAAGCAGTCCGGGTTTCGCTGGATGATATTTGAAAAAGTATTCTCCCAGAAGGATCAGAGGGTTTCATCATCTTTCGATTTGCAACTGTTTTGAATGAATATATGAACCACACATGATCATACAAGACATAGAACATTAGTTTTCCAATGGTTTTCTATATTCAATGTTTTAGCAAGTGTATGCTTGTTTCTGCATTCAATTGTGTTTTATCTCACATTAGATAACACCAAATGATTAGTGATATTATCATGTTTCATTCTAAATGCTTTTAATTTGAATGTGGGACTATACTCATTATCTCAAAATTAATGTTGCTAGAATGGGTGCTTATACAATTGTTTGCATCCATAGCTATTTCAAACATAATATAACCAACCAAACCAACTCTATTGTCATTCACAATGAATTTGAATCAATATTACCACAAACCATCAGAATGCCCTATCTAACATCGCCTTTACTACAAGTGTATAGAATTACAAATTCCTCAGAAGTAGATACTGTTTATAAATGACGTTAATCTGTCTTGTATTGAAAATCTAGACAACATCACAAACACTTTTTTACTTTTACAAAAGGATGAATTAGCGTGAGTAATCAGAGATAGGCAATCATAAAAATAATAGGGGACTAGGTGTTTTAGGTTAAAGTGGCGTAGACAGTGAATAGGGAACCAGCGCCTTTGTGCATTTTTTGCAACATTCTGGACAAGGAGCTCGATGGTTACTGTAGCATTCTCAAAATCTGTTTGAACGGATCGTCATCATCTATCAATTGATTGGACACAAGACCCTTTATTGTGACAACTTTGGATATCTTATACCATGAATGTCACATGCAATTTTTTGATTGTTGTTGTAATTTGAAATATCAGTTATGAAATAAATACACACTGCAAAATCAAGAAGAAATGCATTCTGCAACTGTAGCATTCTGCAACGATATACCATAATAATGGACCTCTTTTAACATATAAAGTGTTCCTGACACAAAGGGAACAATAACAAACATTAAAATGGTTCATACATACACCATGCAGTTATAAACAGCAAACACACTCAGAGATTCATCGCACTGTGATGATTGTAGGGCTGTGTCTCACGAAATTAGGCCAAGTTGAAAGTCTATGACCGGGTGCAATCTATGACCGGGTGCAATCTATGACCAGCTTGAAAGAAAACGGTTTCTTTAGGGCAGATGTAGATAGAAATTGAAAAAATTGGTGATATAAAGTCTTAAACACACATTCAGATTTTTGCACCATTTATATTTTCCTCTGCCGGTCATAGATTGCATCCGGTCATAGATTGCACGTGGTTATAGATTGCACCTGGTCATAGACTATTGTAGGGGTTTTGTTTACGTATAACGCGAACACAGGTTCCAAATTCGGTTTGAATGCAACAGGTTTTTATTCGATCACAGCCTCAAAAGTACACGAAGGTTTCTACTCGGTTCACTTGGTCTTTTAACCATTCGAAGACACACAGGATTCTATCGATAGTTCGAAGGTTAGCAATACCGGACAGTCAGGCCCTGAGCCAGCATGGCTGGTGCAGGAACCATAGTGAGGGAGGGGTGTAGGTGCCCCTATCAAAGCGAAGGTACGAAAGGTGTGGGTCAGAGCTCGTCCTGGGACGAACTCCCTGAGGTAGCCAACCTCGGCCTCTTATATACCCTGAGCGCGGACCAAGCAGTGTCGACGTGGCACTCCTCCGTAGCGCCGTCTGGAGTGCCCTGCCTGGCTCCGCTACCGGATAACCGAAAGGACATGGCGTAGGTGTTGCCACCTAGTGTCCGTTGGAGGCACTTCCCGCTCTGACTCCACGGACCTATATGTACACGTATTATTCGTGCCCCTACATCACCCCCAGATTATACCAAACATCAAACAACACTTACATTACTATGTACATAACAGGGATCTTACAGATCCAACACCATAACGACAAGATAGATACGTGAGTATCCATCTTTAATAAAGATATGAATATGTGTGTGAATGTTTATGTTCTATACTACTTCTAACTACCGCGATCACAGATCTGTATGGTTTTCCGTTGAGATACAATATTGATTACTACATTAATTATATTAAGGTAGGTAAGGAATGCACAATATGTGACTTTTTAGGACGGAATGACACAGAAGTAATGGCTCGAAAATATTTATGTGGGCGAACCGTCCCTGGAGAGGTAATTACGTGAACTATTGGAATTACAAAAATGTACATGGAACCAACACAAGTGTGACATTAACTCTTATAACCAAGGAATGTAGTAAAAAAAAATTTAGGCCTCCACCTGAGGTAATAGATACATGACTATATATCCAGTGAAATAGATATATTTTCGAAATCCGAATACCAGGTAGGTATCGAACACTATGTACAGTTTTTGGTTTGAATCATAGTATACAGCATAAGCCACACTCTTAAAAGTATGAACACCTTTTTCATAAAATTTTTTTTTTTTTTTAGACCACGAAGACATTTCTTGACAATTATGCATTTCACACCTGGTTTATGTTTTTTTCCCTCGAATCATGATTTCAATCATGGACGTTCTGTAATTACGAACACAATTATTAAGATATCATCGAAACATCATATGCACAAGTCATCAAAAACACCACTGAACAAACGAACACTCGAATTATCATTACAAGTCCTTCACCAAGCCTTGGAGCTCTTCGAGGGACCCACTCCATTGGGTTAGCCCGATTCCAAATACTCGGATGAACTTAATGTTCAGCGCCTTCATAGTTCTGGCCTGATCGTCCAGTGAGTCCTTCGCAGCTTTTTGGAAGGCACGGGACGTTGTAAGTTCCCTCTTCGAATGTTCTAGCTGTTTGGTGAGTTCGATCACCTTATACGGCTCTGCCTGCTCGTTGATTTGTTGTTGTTCGAAGATCTGCCTCAGTCTCTTGACCTCCTTGCCCTGCATGGTGATGGCATAGTCGGCGGATGCCCTTGCCACACAGGCGGCATACTGCTGCATGCCAACTTGGTGTTCATGCAGCCATCGTTCATACAGCTCCTTATGCAACACTGCATCAGGAGCCTTCACAGGCTCGAAGTAGTCCTTTGGAAACCGCACACTAGGACGAATGTTCTCACCACTTATCATGAGGTCATACCACCTATCCGGGCCGACTGCCGGTTCTTCTCGTACATTGGGCCTGAAAGGCACAGTGGCTGTGGTGGTAGTAGTGGTGAGCACTCCTCTAGTAGTTGTCGTTAGTGTGGTGGTAAGCGGGTTCGAAGTGGTCACTGGAACCGGGTCCACCACAGGCTCAGATTTCACGGATGATGGATTCGAACTAGTGGCAGGGGTTTTACGCCCCACCGACTGTGTAGAGCTGTCAGCCTTCGGTTTCGCCTCTTCCACTACCTGGGGAGTGTGGATGGTGGCAGTGACCACCAAGTCCTTTTTCCCAGGTAGCACAAAGTGATCCGAATCCCCCATCTCTACGTTCCGGGAGTCCGGTTGGCGAAGGGCATCCTCTACAGGGATACCCGAGGGGAGGTTCCTGTACGGATCCCGCTCAGTCTGTCCTTCCGGACCAGGAGAATCCATTGAAGGGTACTCAGTCCTGCTAGCCAGGTTACCAGGAGTCAGAGGACGAAGGGTTTGTAGTTGGGAACGACCTTTCGGGGCCGAAAAGTCCGGACCATAGTCAGGACGCAAGTCCTGCAGTGGGGACCGGTGTTCAAACGTTGTCACTCGCCCTCGTGCTGCAGTTGGAACTCTTAGAGCCGGAGCTTCCGATTTGACCTTTTTACAGTCAGGTCCGGAAGTGGCCGGACTCCTGGTTTCACTTCGTTTCTCCGTAAGGGGGTTGGCCGCTCTCCAGGTGTACAACTCCTGATACAGGGCGCTGTTCAGGTCTAGTCGACCCCGCCGATCTGTACTCTGGAAGACAGCTGACTGCTTCGAATTCCTCGTCACTTGGACCTTTCCAAACTGGGGGGTCTCAATCGTGATGTTGTCGAATTTCACTTTGGCCAGGCCCGCCACCAGTGTTGCATGGAGGTCCCCCACGTTCTTCCTGGCTAACGTCATGGACTACCCATGACATTGTATCAGGTGCTCGATCATCCTGTCTCTTCGGAGGGTCCACAGTCCAGAACACTTCTTGTTTGCCTTGCCAATGTCAGCGCAGATATACTGCGCCCGGTGGTGCATGTGGCATTCGACCAGGTGCCGCATAAATCGAAGACGAGTGGGCATGGGACGGTTCTCGTGTTTGAAATATGTGCGACAGGAATCGAAAGGACAGTCCTCCCTCTCCCCTGCCTTGTACCGGGCCATAGCCCATCGAATTTTGGGGCGTCCCTCATGGTTGTAGTAGGACTCCGGGAACTGTTTGCGATCCTGTAGCCGATTGAACCAATTTTCTGTCCATGCGAAGGTGCTGGGTGAGGTGGTGTTGGACCTGATCCATTCCTCATCATCGGACAGACCCTCACAGTCTGTTGCCTTAGGACACGAATACATGTCCCTGGAAGGTCTGCAATGCTCCATACACTCGGGCCTAAACTTTTTGAAACCCCCGGTAGCATTGCGCCAGACCATTTCCTCTGCACGCGAGTGGGGAACATCTACTGAGGCGTTTGCCCCAGCAGCCGGAGGGGGCGAAGAGACCACGGGTGACGTGTTCGAATGTCCTGATTCTGAGGACGTGGATGGGGATACAGGTATTGCAACCTGCACCGGAGTCCTGGTCGGAGTTGTTGGAGAATTCGAAAGCGTCTTGGCTGGTGTCCTAGGAGGCGTCGAAGGAGTGGAAGCTGTACTGGATACCACATCTACCAACCTCACAGTTGGAGACATATTTATCGCAGTAGTTTGCGGAGGCAGAGGATGGGGGACACAGGGCTGTCATGCCTCACCCTTCTTTACCTTACGCCTCTGGCTTTTAGGAAGTTCAAATGGTACCTCCTCCACATCCGAAGCGTCTGACACGGACCGTCCCTTCTGCTGTGGGTTGGGGTTCTTTCTAGACTGGGCTCGGGTGAGTGGAACTCTGGGGGCAGCTTGCATTGCCTCCAGGGTTAGCCGTAACTGTTCATTGGCAGCCCGAAGTTCATCGGACTCCCTTACCACCTGAGCAAACTGAGCTTCCTGCCCAGCCGATTCTGATGTATTCGAGTTGATTTCCATATCAGTCAACTCTACGATAGCTGAAGCCTTTTCGAATGGGACTGGTGAAGGTCCCGGAGCTTTCGGAAGAGGTTCGGATCGAGACTCAGTAGTCCCAGCTGTAGTGGTTGGTTCTTCGAATGACGTTGAATGGGGAGTACTCGAAGAGCACTCGGACCGAGCTGTGGCAGGTTCGGATACTTAGGACATGGGCGGAGTAGCTGGAGGGGTACTCAAATGGGAAGTTTTACGATTACCTCGGGTTTTGGTAAGTTTCTTTTTCTTCCCCTTTGTACTCGTGGTGCTCCCATCACTCGAGGGCACCGATTCCTCCATTTGTTTGCCTTGTTGGAGATTTCGAAAGTTCGTACCACATTCTAACAAAATGTCACTGAAGATTCCATTCTTGAAAGCTCCTCGAATCGCTCCTCCGTAACTGTCTAACCAGGTAGGGTCGTAGCGATAAAAGCCCTCACTCCCCAGCTTATCCAACATCATCGCCATCAGTGTGGGATGAAGTTGCAGCGAGGTGTCGAATGGCGGATCGCACTCCAGCACCTCTATAAGTTGTTGCTGGGCCAGCGATTTTCGTACGAAGTCTTCCATCTCCCCGTCAGACACTGCTTGAATGGGCAATTTCTGACTCACCTCCTCTAGCTCTGGCATGTCGTCTTCCTCCGAATCACCTGCTGCGTTGAGCCGCGTGGATGTTGAATTGTCAATGTCATTCGAAGCTACACGTTTTGGGGTGTTGCGCCACGGCAACGGCCCCATGTTGACTGTCGCTGGAGGTGGCATGGCCACGGCGTCCTGCTCAGCCGTCGAATAGGAGCCGATCCCCGCCACACGGACGGTAATCGCACTCCCGGTGGATTCGGAGGCGGATTCATAATCCGATTCCTGAGCGTTGTCGAATTGGCCATCATCCATCCCGAACAGGTCCAGCTCGTCGGATTGGAGGCCCTCACCGGGGGTGTACTGCTCCTCCATCGAAGTCGAATGTTTTCCACGAAAACAAAGTTTAAATCGAAGATATTGCGGAGTACGAAGCTCCGCGTGTCCAAATGACACTATGAGCGGGAACTAACCAGGTTGGCGCGTGTTATGATGTGGTTTTGGAGACTTTTGGTCGGTAACAAGACCCCTCTTCCTCCTTCTTTGCCCTGCAGCGTCCCCGCGTCTTCTTGGCGCTGATCCAATATGGCGGCCGCCCTTCTTGTCTCGTGTCGCCACGCCCGCCGCGGGAGCAGAGGTCAACCAATCAGCGTTAGGCCTCACCGGATAGCCCTTTTCTAACGGATAACGCAGCGGGAGACGCTCGCGTTTCCCGCCACTGCTCGAATGGGTAGCTCACCGGAGTGTAAATCTTTATTGAGTGTGTTCCACAGAACCATGGGTACCACTAATCATGAATTCTTCAGGAGTGTAGGCAAATGTCATTACGTGTAACATAAGAATACCCGCCGGATAGATCCGTCTGCCACCCTCGGGGACATTCACGATTAGCACCCGCCCTAGTTCTGCTCACTCAACAGCAATTAGGTCTGTACTACCATCATGGGATCGAAACTTCTTGTTGTGTATACAAATTAGGTCACAGCAGTCCCTTGGCCATGCCGTGGACTGCGCCTTAACCCTACCCTGGGTTCTTTAGACCTGGTCGTCCGAGAAGATTCGACAGGATGTCCAGTAGTCAATTGGACAGCCCTCCTCCCCTTCAGACCTTCATTTGCCGAGACTTTTTTTACGCATTTTTTATCCTTCTTGCTAGAAGGTCGAATTGGTAAATTTTTTTAGGCCTACCTAGGCCCCTCTTTAATTTACCAATACCAGGAGGCATAGGTTTTTTCTCATCTGAGGGTATAACTAGTTTCCTAGGTCTACCAGGACCACGTCGTTCCGGGGTGGTCGCTCTCCGCTCAGTGTCACCTGACTTCGAATGCTCCCCTGACTTCGAATGCGCTGAAGCATCCCCCTGCCACCGACGTAGACGAGCTACATTGGATTTATACAAGCGTCCCAACAAGGATTTGATCACCACTGTAGATTCTGAAACAATCCGAACCACAGTGAATGGTCCATCCCAGTTGGGTGACAGCTTCAACTGCTGTAGGGGGTCGTGTAGCCTTACTACTTCATCCCCTACTCGAAAGGACCTAAGTTTCAAACCCACGTCATAGCCCACTTTTTGCCATGAAGCAGATTTGCTTAGCTCACATCGAACCATCTCGTATGCAGACTTGAATTGATCCCTCAATGCCTCCACGAACATCACCTGACAGGGTATTTCAGCGTTTATCCCAGCTACGCCAAACACCAAGTCAGCAGGCATAATCAAGTCCTCTCCGAATACCAACAGATTGGGGGAGCAACCGGTGGAAGCATGCACCGTACTATTATAAGCATGTACCACGAACTCGCATTGCTCGTCCCAATCATCCATCTGACTGTTGACCAGAGGCTTCAGGACTTGTATCAAGGTTCTGTTGAACCTTTCTACTTGACCATCCGACTGAGGTCTGTACGGATTCGTTCTTGTTTTGCATATAGCAAGGTTATGGCACATTGCTGCCCATAACTCGGATTCGAATTCTCTGCCTTGATCACTATGCAACATCAAGGGCACGCCTAGATGAAGCACCCAGCCTTTTACGAATGCACGAGCACATGTATGGGCCTTATGGTCCTTCAGAGGGAACACTCGAGTGTACTTTGAATAGTAGTCAGAGATCACCATCATGCACGTGTTTCCATCAGGAGTGGTTTTAAGGCCACTAATGATATCAACCGCTATGCGTGCAAATCTAACTCCCCAAAGCTCTTGAGTTAGTGGCAAGTAGATCTTTACTCATGCCAGGCCAGTATTACCGTCTGGAGAGTCGCGCAAGGGAGCGCTTCTTCCCAAAATGTCCACTGGTCTGGTGCCCGTGTACGAAATACATGATATCCCGTCGCATAGCTGCAGGTATCACGATTTGCCGAAGTTTGGTCTTGTATGGTGTTATCTTCCACCTACATAAGATACCGTCAACAACAGTTAGCTCAGACCATTGAGCAAGTAGTTGTCTCATTTCCCGGTTCTCAATCGAAATGGCTGGTCTTTGTGGTTGGACACCACTGGAGACCTGTTCTATTAGTCTTGACATGACAGCATCACCCTTCTGGAATTGCCTGATAGTTTCCGTGGACCATTCCATTGCTTTAGAATGTCCTACATCATACGGCATTCAAACTCCAGCTATTACAGCGTTATGGGCTCCACAGTCATTACAATCCATTCTAGAACATTTCCGTATGGGTCTTCTTGAAAGGGCGTCACCATTAATATGCTTGCTCCCTGCTCTATGTTGGATTTGGCTATTTTCCAACCCGAACTCGGACAAATGGGTCAGCCATCGACCGATCATTCCTTCGCTTCCTTAAAGTTCAGCAGCCACCTTAAGGAGGAGTGATCTGTCCGCAAAGTAAAGTCACCTCCCCAAAGGAAGTGCTTAAACTTCTTAGTATATACCACTACCGCCAACAATTCACACTTAGTGGTACAGTAATTCCTCTGGGCCTTATTGAGGGTATTACTAGCGAAAGCCAGTGGCACTTCTATCCCCTCCTGCATCTGGGACAGAGCAGCACCTATACTGTCGTTACTGGCGTCAGTGTCCAGTATGAAATGTCCATCAGCTGTTGGATATTTCAAAACTGGGGTGGTTCGAAATAGGTTCTTCACGGCTTCGAATGCTAGATCTTGTTCCGGACCCCATGGAAAAGGCTCCTTCCTTCTACCCGGAGTCCAGTGAGCTAGAGCCTGCATAGGCTGAGCTATTCTGGCATACCCTGGTAGGAAGTCCCTGTTGTAACTACAGAAGCCCAGAAAGGACCGTATGTCTTTAGGTCCTTCTGGCTTTTCCCATTCCGACACAACATCTAGTTTCTCAGGATCCGCCTCAACTCCCTCAGTGGATATTATCCGACCGAGATAGTTAATTGAAGTCCTAAATAGGTGACACTTCTTTGGTTTCAATTTCAAACCATTTGTTATCAACCTCTCGAAAATTTTGACTAGAGTAGCCAGGCATGATTCGAAGGTCTTCCCAAAGACAATTACGTCGTCCAGG
Source organism: Harmothoe impar (assembly GCA_947462335.1). NCBI lineage: Eukaryota > Metazoa > Annelida > Polychaeta > Phyllodocida > Polynoidae > Harmothoe > Harmothoe impar. The sequence goes on along the minus strand of OX381720.1, from coordinate 61,481,764 downwards.
TACACCAAACACTCCTTCCACAACAGATCACTCAACAGAGATTCCATCATGGCTTCGAATGTCGCAGGGGCGTTACACAATCCGAACGGCATCACATTGTACTGGAAAAGACTGACATGGCTCGAAAAGGCTGTTTTTTCCTGATCCTCCTCCTTCATTCCAACCTGCCAGTATCCGGATTGCAAATCCAGCGTACAGAAACATTGGTTTCCGCCCAGGGAATCAATAGTCTCGTCTATACGGGGAAGAGGATAGGAGTTTTTCTTTGTACAACCATTCAATTTCCGATAATCGATACAGAAGCGAATTGTGCCGTCTTTCTTGGTCACCATCTGAACAGGACTGGACCAGGGGCTAGTGCTGGGAACAATCACCCCTAATCTCAGCTGATCAGCGATTTCCTTCTCGGCCATCAATTTCTTCTTCAAAGGTAGGCGTCTGTAAGGGATTTTGAAAGGTACAGCTTCCTCTGTATGAATGGAATGTAGCACCATATCGGTTCGCCCCAAGCCAGTGGGCTCCCCGAAGGCTGCATCATGTTCCACTAATACCCGTCTCAACTGATCTTTCTGTTCCCCCGTCACCAGGCTCGAATCGTCCACCAACTTCTGGAGTTCCGGACGCAAATCGAACATCCCTTCAAGGTTTGGTTTGGTATCTTCTGAGAGTATACTGGTGCTTGCCTGTGCAACGATCACCTGCCCCACGGGAGTACCTTTCATCAGATAACGGACTTCACCACCAGGATTCGAAATGGGAATCAAATTCAGGCTGCCACTGCCTACGAAAGTATCTGCACTCTCGAGTCCAATGGATGCAAGTCTCACCACATCGGGTTCAACCACCGCCATCTGATCTCGGAAGATACTGTCACTCGAAAACAGCACATCACATGTCTGTCCTGGGGGTATCTTAACCGTCTGTACCACCGAGGCTACAGAAGATACCTTCCTCAACACGCATTGCATGGCCACCTTGTACGGATGTTCTATCTTCAACATCCCCCTACAAGGTTCCAACATTGCCCCGTACAACGCAGCGAAATCTAATCCGATGATGCCATCATCACTCAGATCAGCAATAGTAGGCGACAGGAGATAATCCTGTCCACCTATATTGACTTCGAAAAACGCTTTACCAAACGTCTGCATGCAGCTACCATCGGCCGAATGAGCTTTTACCCTCGTTGTGAAGTTATCTGGTTCATCGGCTACAAGGTCATGGAATCTCTTGGAGATCATGGAGTGACTAGCCCCAGTATCCACCAGAAATTCCGCAGACCTTCCCTTCACTGCTACAGTCAAATACCACCTCTTCCCATCCAGTGGTGATGGGTTGACGGTGAAACGTTCAAAATCCTTAGTGACACCAAGATCTACCCCCCGTCGTTTCAAGTGTTTTAAACAGGGATGATCCAGGGACAATTGGGCACTGCTGACTACTTCAAGCTCCTGTATCCAATTCGCCGCTTCCCCAGTACTTCCTTCCCGGATGTCTACTTCTCTGGGTTCATTGGACATACTTAGAAGGGACTGATCAGGCCCCTCCCCTAAGCTTCCAATATCTACTGCACCTCGGACTTCCTCGCTTGCACCGTTGGTGATAAGCTGGCTTTCATTCACCTTAGGGGTCACTACATTGCCATCCCCAGCAACCCCCTCTAGTTTTCCGTTTTCTTCTCCTCAGGCTTTGGTACCGGCTTCTCGGCTGGGCATTCTGCTGCAAAGTGTCCCAGGGCCTGACACCTGTAACACTTCCTAGTGGTCTTGTCCACTCTTGGCTTCGAATTCCTCCCTGCTGATTGCTGGTTTCCAGACATCAAGTCAGTCAACCTTAACAAGAGTTCTTCCATAGAACTGGGAGTTGAGGATGTAGTCGAAGGTGCCCTGGTAGTTCCTGGGGTCACAGGTGGTGTTTTCCTGTCAGCCTTCGGATAGCGCTTCGAATTCGAATTGGAATAAGATTTGCCGCTGTTCTTTTGAGCAACTGCGCCAATCTCCTCCTCCCTTCCAGAATCACCTTCCTCTGTATCAGAGGCTGGTGGGTCTTGTACCATACTGGAAGTTCTCGATAGTACTCTCGAAGATAGCAGATGCCGTTTTCTGTCATAGTCTTCTATGGCCATGAACAAATCGGTTAGAGAAGTTCCAGCTTTCCAACTATCACAGGCTGCGGTTCGTTCATCCGAATCCCTTAATCCCTCAATGAATTGCGAAAACAAATCATCTAGGAACTGTGGGTCATCCAACTGCCATCGTGGTCTAGCCCTTTGTAAGAGAGCTTGCAACTCTAGACCAAACACACGATGAGACTCATTTGGTTTCTGAGTCCTTTTTCGAAACAACCGAAGCAGATCCTCATTACCCACATTACCGATCAGATAACTGGCGCATTCCAGCAATTTGGTAAACGATCCGGCACCATGCATCGTTCTCCATCTCGAAACAGCCAGCTTGCCGGGGCCATTTCGCAATGCCCGAAGAAGCTCGTCCAACGATTCCTGCTCTGACCACCGATTATACCTCATATCGTCCATGAAGTCTGCAAACCAGTCCTGCGATGGCTGCCTGCCTGTGAACGGAACCGGAGTGCTTGCAGTGCGTCGAGCAGCATTGTGGTTGTCTCTGTGCAACAGAAGAGACTGCTCAATGCTCCAATCAACGATATCAGCATTATCAGCCTGTCTGCTAACACAGTCAACTCCCATCTCAGCAATGCAGGGGTTCGAATCGTAAATCAATTTCATCCCAGGGGACATTGATTCGCGTCGAGAGACTCGTCTACCTGCATTTGTAGGAGATCTCCCTGACCTTCTTGTGGGGCCACTCGAATACTCGTTCGGATCAGATCTCGAAGATCTATCATTCGAACCGAAACGGCTTGGTCTCTCGAGAGAGCTCGACCGGCTGGGGGGATTCGAATAGTCATCATCGTATGACGTTGGACGTTGTTCACGCCGTGACGACCTCTCATCCGAATCACCTGAATCAATGGTCACCCGCTTCGGTCTCCCTCCGGATGAGGTAGTAGCACCACCCCCACCAGACGCCGAGTTGTAGATGCCACCATTGACATGATCGAACCCCGAATGGCCACTTCGATTTGACTCCTTTTCTCGTTTCAACTGTAAATCTTTCACTTCCCGGACCAGACGCTCCTGTTCTTCCATCATTGCTTTGGTTGCCTCTCGTATCGTATCCTGGAGCTCGTCCGATTCTTGTACGGTCTTATCCTGACGCTGTTCAAGAACCTCCGTACGTCGCCGCAAGACATTCTGCTGATGAGAGAACTGATCTTCCATATGTTCCAGTTCCGCCTTTGTTGTCTCTAAGCGGTTCTGCTTCTCCATTGTTGCCCCTTCCAACTCTTCGTTCTTGTTTCGGAGCTGTATTAACCGATGACTCAAGGCTTCAAACTCAGCATTCATCCTGTCCATCTCTGCAATCCTTACTTCCTCGAATCGATTCTTCTCTTCGGTGAAGTGACGGCGTGTCACCTCCTGACGTTGGTGTCGTTCAGCATGCAGAATGCTCATGCCCTGTATTGGCATAGGAGCAATGTGCCTCTTCGAACCGCCAGTCTCGAATAAAGAATCCTCCAGGTTTGACCCCAGATCCTTTCGAATAGAATCAGGATTGCCTCTCCTTGGTTCTGATGTCGAACTCGAACGGCTTGGCCCATAGTGTTTCTCAAGGGCTGCCACCACCTCCGGATCCGGACTCGAAATAGGATGAAGAGACGCTCCACCCTTTGCCTGTTCAGCCATGTTCACCCGAACCGACTGTGCTATTCTGTGTTTCACCCGAACTGGTCACGGCACCAATGTAGGGGTTTCGTTTACGTATAACGCGAACACAGGTTCCAGATTCGGTTTGAATGCAACAGGTTTTTATTCGATCACAGCCTCAAAAGTATACAAAGGTTTCTACTCGGTTCACTTGGTCTTTTAACCATTCGAAGACACACAGGATTCTATCGATAGTTCGAAGGTTAGCAATACCGGACAGTCAGGCCCTGAGCCAGCATGGCTGGTGCAGGAACCATAGTGAGGGAGGGGTGTAGGTGCCCCTATCAAAGCGAAGGTACGAAAGGTGTGGGTCAGAGCTCATCCTGGGACGAACTCCCTGAGGTAGCCAACCTCGGCCTCTTATATACCCTGAGCGCGGACCAAGCAGTGTCGACGTGGCACTCCTCCGTAGCGCCGTCTGGAGTGCCCTGCCTGGCTCCGCTACCGGATAACCCAAAGGACATGGCGTAGGTGTTGCCACCTAGTGTCCGTTGGAGGCACTTCCCGCTCTGACTCCACGGACCTATATGTACACGTATTATTCGTGCCCCTACACTATTAACTTGGCACGATTTTGTGAGACTAAGCCATAGGCGTTGAGCATCGTATGTGCAGGAAGCGGGACCCAGTGTCTAATCATGCGCCACCAAGGCTGGAACCATTCAGGCAGAAATGAGGAATTGTAAACATATTATCTACAAGTACCACAGAGACCTGTGTAGGCAGATAACCCCCACCCCTCATGTCTGCAGCAGGCAACATATTTACACACCCGCCCAGGAGGAATGTAAAACATAACCATAATGAGTGGAGGGGTGGGGCTGATTATGGTGGTGTTGGCTTTTATGATAACACACATGACTGGGTGGGACAACACGCGAACTAGGTACGCTACATGATTCCACTAGCCCCCTTCACTATAATGTTTTCATCTGTCTCTCTCTTTTTCTTTACCTTTTGAATATGGCATGGAACACAATAATTACACAAAATATATGATTTCTTGTGCTCAGTGGCATAGTGCAAAGAGAGGGGGAAGTCTATCTATCAGTAGATATTTCCACTGACTTGCTTTAAACAGATGGAGAGATAAATAGTAGCAGCCGTGTGCAGGAGTTGAATGCTCCCTGTTTTCATAAGACAAGGTGCACCAGTCTGCTCCGGCTCATTTCTACCAGACGTGGCTAATTGATAAGACTGTCATAAACATGGACAGCAGTCAACATGCCACAGTGGTCTCTCACTGATAAGCCTCCTACAGTTTTCTTCTTATCTAGCGCACCCTCTCCCTCTGCCTTTGCCAGCTAGCTCCCCTTTCAAATCATCCCTTAGAACTCAATCAATGTGGCCCCAAGCATTCTCATTCTAAAGTGGGAATTAGAATATGTGCTTGTTCATGTCAATCACTTCGATTTGAATGATAGATTTTCTTAACTTCTTGATTCTGGTTTTTAATCCCTTTGTTGTTGTAGAATAGTGGCAGCCTGTACCTTCTCATGTGGCATTGATCCTTTAAGGGCGGCATGATGCCTTGATGCATCATGCCTTGGTCATCAAGATGCATGAATGCAGCCCTAGCAAGTAACTGGCCAGGGCTGCATTCAAGCATCATGCTGACCTTACAGGGTTGAGACACTTCCGTAGGGTCAGCATGATGCACGAATGCAGCACTGGTGAGTTACTCGCAAAGGTTGCATTAGTGCATCATGACGAAGACTGTCGTCCTTCAGTGACAACCGTCCTTAAAGGCATTAAGTGTGTCTGCAGGCTACAGAGGGAGGAGTCAGACTTAGAGAAGAGCAAAAACATGATAGGTAGCCCCAGGGGTGGTGGATGGTAAAACACAAAGGGACCGGAATATGGTGCAGCCCTCAGTCCTCTCTCATGTGAAAGGAAGAATGAAATTCTCAGATATTACAGTTTGGTCGAGTGAAATCAATAAGCTGTAGCATTGCAGATTTGCCATTCTTGAGGCTATATAGAAGTTATATTATGGTGAACATTGCTAGTGAATGTCAAATACATCTTGTTATTAGAGATTGATCATTTGGGTAGTCAAATGTCTGGCGGGGCTTTTCTAAGATACTTCTAAGCAACTTTTAGAAAGTAATTTTGTTTTTTTGAAATTTAGATTTACTATGCTTAAGTACTAGAAGGGCCGTATTCAACGTTACTTTATGCAATTTTGAAGAAATTATTTTTACCCTTTTATGGTCAATTTTAGGGTCTTTGGAGAGGCTGGGTAGTACTTTCATGTTAATTTTTTTTTTTTTTTTCAAATCTGACCTACTGACCCCACTTTTTCGAATTCTTGCCATGTTACCTGAAACAAACCTTCTTTTTTTGGCCTTATTGGTAGCAGAAGGAGTACAGGTATGCTCCCTCTACTACATCCCATACTACCCAGCAGGCCTGGGGTCCCTGGGAGCTGGTACATCAGCTGTATGTGGGTTATGACAGGTTAGAGCCCTGACTGCCCACTCACTTCACCTCATCACCCTCCGCTACCTGAACCCTGGGACCGGGGCCCGTTGCACAACTTCACTCAGGTTAGCAGCAGGAGAGTCAAACGGTTTTAAGACGACCCCTTCTAGAGTGTGTGAAACCACGCAGGCTCTTTTTTCGAAATATTTTTACCACCCTGCCCCATCGAAATCTTTAACGCCCCCCTCAGAAAGGGTTGACAGTCTTTACGCTATACCCAAACTAACAACAACCCCCCTGCAGGTGGGTAGTGTGCCCGGTAGTTGAGTTGGTTGGTATTATGGAAACAGCCTCACAGGCCATGGTAGGTCAGGGTTATGGGGTATTACGGTTATGCTAAGCAAGGTCCCATAAAGCCAGTTTAGCTGAGTGGATCAGTATTAAAGGCTGGGCGGCCATAAAAACAGTACCTGTCATGCCTGAACTTTGACTGTTGCTGCCGGGTCAAGAAGTTCTCCATGAGGTTGGTTTAGTTTATTGGGTCAGTATTAAGGAACGGGCCCCATGAGGTCGGGTTAGCAGAGTAGGTCAGTATAATGGAACGGGCCCCATGAGGTCGGTTTAGCGGAGTGGGTCAGTTTTAGAGAACGGGTCCCGTGAGGTCTGGTTAGTGGAGTCTGTCAGTACCAAGGAACAGGCCCCATGAATTTGATTTAGCCTTTTGGGTGAGTATAATGGAACAGGCCCAATGAGGTCGGTTTAGTTTATTGGGAGTTGGGCCCTATGAGGTCGGTTTAGCAGAGTGGGTCAGTATATGGAACGGGCCCCACAAGGCCAGTTTAGCTTATAAGGTCAGCATTATGGAACGGGCCCCGTGAGGCCAGTTTAATTTATTGGATCAGTATTATAGAACGGGCCCCACAAGGTCAGTTTAGCGGAGTGGGTCAGTATTATGGAACGGGCCCCGTGAGGCCGGTTTAGCAGAGTAGGTCAGTATTATGGAACAGGCCCCATTCGGTCTGTTTAGCTTATTGGGTCAGTATTATGGAACGGGCCCCATGAGGTCAGTTTAGCGGAGTGGATCAGTTTTAGAGAACGGGCCCCGTGAGGTCAGTTAGTGGAGTGGGTCAGTATTATAGAACGGGCCCCGTGAGGTCGGTTTAGCACATTGGGTCAGTATTATGGAACGGCCCTGTGAGGTCGGGTTAGCGGAGTGGGTCAGTATTATGGAACGGCCCTGTGAGGCCGGTTTAGCAGAGAAGGTCAGTATTATGGAACAGGCCCCTTGAGGTCTGGTTAGCGGAGTGGGTCAGTATCAAGGAACAGGCCCCATGAATTTGATTTAGCCTTTTGGGTGAATAATGGAACAGGCCCAATGAGGTTGGTTTAGTTTATTGGGAGTTGGGCCCCATGAGGTCAGTTTAGGAGAGTAGGTGAGTATTATAGAACGAGCCCCATGAAGTCGGTTTAGCAGAGTGGGTCAGCATTATAGAACAGGCCCCATGAGGTCGGGTTAGCGGAGTGGGTCAGTTTTATGGAACGGGCCCCACAAGGCCAGTTTAGCTTATTAGGTCAGCATTATGGAATGGGCCCCAAGAGGTTGGTTTAGTTTATTGGGTCAGTATAATGGAACGGGCCCCATGAGGTCGGTTTAGTGCATTGGGTCAGTAATATAGAACGGGCCCCGTGAGGCCGGGTTAGCGGAGTGGGTCAGTATTATGTAACGGGCCCCATGAGGTCGGTTTAGCGGAGTGGGTCCATGGGCCATGTCAGGGAGAGGCGATACATCACTCTGTCTGAGTCGGGTAATGAATGCGCTGTGACAAGCTGTCAGACTCAGATTGATTTATAGACCCTTCTCCACCTGACAGACTCAGCCGCCTCGCTACACGGTGAGACATGGACAAGTACAGGGTCTTTCTGCCACCCGGCCTGCCTGCACTGCCAGGCACCCGGGTTAACCCCTTAGGCCTAAAAAAAGAAGCGTTTGTTTCAGGTAACACGATAAAAAAATGTATTGTCGGTAGGTCGGATTTCATCTTTTTTTGTTAATTTTATTTTTTAATATGAAAGGACTAGCCAGCCTCTTCAGAGACCCTAAAATTGACCAAGAAAAGGACTACAAATACAAGAATTTCTTCAAAATTGCATAAAAAAAACGTAGGGTCAGCCGAGTTTGATAGGGTTGGTCGGGTGACCTGAAACAAGCCTTTTTTTATGGCCTTAACCCTTTAAGGATGGCATAGTGCTTTAATTAGCTATGCCCTTTGTCTTCATGAATCTTGAACGTAGTCCTGGTAAGTAACTCACCAGTGTTGTGTTTAAGCATCACGCGGACTCTACAGGGTTGAGACACTCCTGAAGGGTTGGCATGATGCACCGATGCAGCTCCGGTGAATTACTCACTAGATTGGTGTATTGGTGCATCATGACAACAAATGTCCTCTTTTGGTGACATGCCATTGTTAAAGGTTAAGATCAGGTGCTATGCCCTTCCTGGTCATGATGCATGAATACAGCGCCGGTGAGTAGCTCAATAGGGCTGCTTTCACGCATCATGACAACCCCTCAGGTGTGTATCAGCCCTGTAGGATCGGTACGATGCTTGACTGCAGCACTGGTGAGTTACTCCCCAAGGCTCATTCATGCATCATGTCAATAAAGGGCATACTGTATTGAAGTACTATGCGGCCCTTGAAGGGGTAGACTAAGCTCAGCTGACGCCCTCCAAATCCTGCCGCCCTCACCCCACCTAGCCCCCTGACATGTGTTTAACAATATAGCAAGCACATGGTGTTTCCATATCCCTCAATCCTACTGCACAGTGTTTTGTGATTGGCTCTGAGTATGGATGCTATCATGTAGGAAAGTTATTTGTTCTGACATACCATGCTACCATGCATGTTGATTGAATAGATTTTGAGCCTGTTACAATATTCATTACGTAATTTTATTTGCCCTGACCCCTACCTCAAACGTACCAGGTAAACAACAACAGCACGATTAAGAACTTGCAGATTTGGAAGGTTTGGAGTTGACAGAGCATTTGTAATTGAGTAAAAACTACATTGAAGGCAAGTGTTGCCCTCATTACAGGCTTAATAAACAGGGGTTGAAACCAGAGCAGTAACTACCGGAAATGGGATTTTCCTCCCCAGCACGCACCGCTATGATCTAATGACCCGCTCCACCACACATGGCCAGGGTCAAGGTCGTCCTGTAACCTTGGTGCTCGTGGAGGACAGTGCTGTATTTAATCATACCAGGGTATATGTAGTTTTAGTTTTGTTATTTCACTGCATGTCCATTGGGATTTAAGCGAAATACACTGGTAAAGTCACTTATAGTGATAGTTAAGTGACTTAAATATAGTGGCAATGTCATTATCACCTTTCATGACATTACTGCCATTTAAGTCCTTTTAGGCAATCTTTACTCAATTCTAAACCCAAAGGTTGTGCAGTGTTTTGGTGCTTTCGGATACAAATATGGCGCTAAAGTATAAAAGAATGTGGTATTTAGATTTCTTTGCATGTTGTGGCAGACCTGCTTCTCTACCAGGGTGCTGTTATGTAGTCAGGTAGGGGGCATTATTTCTAAATTGTGGGATTTCGCTTCATCTTGTACCCAGTGGGCACAAAATACTGTTCAACATTGGATCAGCGTTAAATCAACATTAGATCAACATTGACAACTAGAGGTCAATATTCTTTCAATGTTTTGTACCAAGTGGGTATAGGAATATATACAAAAAAAGCACATATATATTGGTTGAAATCAAATTCGACAGGATTGCGCTGGTCAGCCATTTAAAAGAAACTATTCAAGAAAGGTTTTTGAAAAATGTAAAATGACAATAATCGTTAATGTCTTGGCTTTTCTTTACGAATCATCTTTCTCAGAGACCTGCTGTATGGTAATACAAAGAGCATGAGGTTGAACTTAAAGAATTATCAAATTTGGACCCCTTGAAGGGGGGGACCAAAAAAATTTGGACCCCTCTTGAGGGGGGGACCAAAAAAATTACACCCCTTTTTAGCGAAAAAGCCTGAGCGTTACTATAGCTCAAAGGGGTCGGCCACGCTCATTTTCAACCTGCCTAGGGGGGGGACCGAAAAATTTGTGACCCCTTCCGCGGGGGAAAAAAAAAATTTCGACCCGCTCACGCGAAAATCCACCGACCCCCCCTGTTATTTAAAAAATGACCACTCCCTAAGTGTGGCATATTCAGTGACTAGAAAGGTGACCTTAACCTCACCTTTATCAGACTGGACGCAGGTCGACGTGATCCCGGAACGGTCAGGTAGAGGTGGACACACCATGTGACACCTTTGTTTGTTGGTTTCTTTAAAAGATCTTGTAGACTGGTGACTGTAAGGAATGAAGTGTGTCACCAACTTCAGAACTATTGTACAAAGATTACTTTATTTAAAAGTGAAAAACTCTACATGGCATTCTCAGTGAATATGCCAGTAGATACTGTCTTTGTCTGGAACTCATTCCTTACATTTGCTCATTTAAAGATACCATCTTTAACACTAGATTGTCTTTTGGTAACCTTGGAAGTGCTGCGTAGTGCTTTAATGCGCTATGCCTTTTGTCCTCAAAATGCAGCGTGGCAATTATCTTACCATTCACTGTAAGGCCAAAAAAAGAAAAAAAGTGTGTTTCAGGTTACATGGTCTGAAAATCTAGGGTAGGTAGGTCGGATTTTCTTTTTTTTTTTTTAATTTTTCCCTTTAGCTTGAAAAGTACCCAGAAATCGACTCAGAAACTACAATGCCGACTCGCCGACAACCGCCTCGACTCGTGAACTAGCAGATCGACCCTTAAATAGCCCCAAAATGACCCAAAATATTTTTTCTTTTTCAAAATTGCATAAAAATTTCTAGGGTCGGGTAACCTGAAACACACCTTTTTTTTAATTTGGCCTAATCATGTATCCATCATACTGGGTTGATCCTGAGGAGTAAGGATGATGCACCAAGGCAGCGTTACTCGACAGCGTTGCATTAATGCACCATGGTGACAAATGTCACCACACGGCACCAGCATGCTGTCCTCAAAGTGTTACGACTGTATAAAGGTCAGTCGTCTGCGGTTTTGTTACACAGGTGGTTGGTTTATCAACCATCTCAAAATCACACTCTCCTTTCTTACTTATTTCTCATTAAGCCCACTTTTATTTCTTCAATATCAACTGCAATCCTTTTCGATAAATGATGAGAGCTTATTTGGATTGTGGACTACCTTAAAATTGTGATATAACATTTCAAAACTTCTCCACTTAATGATGATTTAAAAAAAGGTTCTATCAATTTGTTTTTTTTCTGAGCTGTTCCACACATGATGATTCCATAAGTTTTCTCACATTTATTTTCTCTGTGACACCATTGTTCCCATTTAGAGATTTCCAACTTAAGTGTTAAAAAGCTAGCACAAATTCAATATACAATCAAAACTTGTCCAGTTGATGAGAAAGTTTTGCAGATTATCTTTTTTAACCGTAAGGTTATCATTGTTTGAGTCTATACAAGAAGCTGAGCGATAATTGAAGAAGTTCCAGTAGGCAGATGACAATCCTTCTTATTTTTCTTGCCAATTTTTACATTTCTTCCCCTGTCCAAATCTTTGTAAGAGTTGTCATTATCAATTTATCCCCTTTAAAACGCTTCTCCAGAAGAAGAAACTGAATTAAGCTGTGCGGGTGAGCTGGGGCGGAGCGCTGGCCTTCACGCCTCACCGGATAGAAGGGGTGAAAAGGGGGCGTCTTTTGTTCAGCGGTCTTAGGAAGACTTGTAGACAAAAGGAATTGAGCAGCCGGGGTAGGCAGATAAAGGCTGCCTATTGCTGCACATTCACACATTCAAGTAACCCTCTTGGGGCAGCATGAGGCGTTAAGCTCCATATGTGCTTTTCTACCCGGTGAGTTACTCACAGGGGCTAAGGCGGTGCATCATGCTAGCCTCTCAGGAGTGTATCAACACTCGTGGGTCATCATGATACATTCATGCTACCCAGGTCAGCTACCCCACAGGGCTGCAGGGAGAGCACCATGGAGTGTATTAAAGCACTTAGTGTTATATATAGGGTTAAAGCGGCATGTACAGGCGCTGTAGCTGCAGCCAATGGCCTCCATTCAGGAGGCGTCTTCCAGGGGGCGCCTACGCAGCCACCTTCCCTACATTGTGAAAGCCACAGAAGACAGAGAGGGTGGGGGTTGCAGGGCGGAATCTTATTGGCCATATTAAACTAGTCAGAAAGACGCGGAGTAGTTTTACAGGCAAATATGATTTCTGCAACGCCTTTGTTACCCGCCTGCCTGCTCGATAAGCCAATTCCCCCCCACCCCCCTCTCCTCACAACGCCCACCGTACAAAGGCTGGTTGTCTTTTTGGTTCTGCCAGGCGAGCGTCTTCTTGGTTTCCTATTGTTTTTGGGGCCTACAAAGGGCTTGCAGGGGCCATAAGTGAGTTTCGGCACGATGGCTCGGTGTCGGTAATTACAAAGGACCGGGTCCCTGTGAGTAGCTCCCACGCTGCCGATACTCAAATGGACTTTTCCGCATGAGCGACTCTCCTCACTGCCCCCTGGTGGGAAGGAGCTGAACATCGAGTAGCCGATTAATGGCCGCCGGAAATGATGCGCGTGCGCACAGAGAGCGGCGTGAACGGGGAGCGGCGGGTTCTGGGGGCTGCCTTACATTCTGGTACTCCCTTATTAGGGGCAGGGTAAGGGCACAAAGTTTGGGGGAAATGCTGCCTGTAACAAACTAACCTGGTATAGGGTACTACAAGGTAGACCGCCTGGGGTCACATCTGTGCTGATAGAAGATGCAAAGCCCTCTTTATGTTCCGTGATAATATAATTCAATTCAATTCAATGCCAGGATGTTTATTTTGACTGTAGCAGACAGGTACAAAACTATATAAATGCATCAGTTTATGGATGCTTGTTAATCAACAGTCAGATATTAAGGTAAATTCATAAAAAATCTGTGTGTTAAGTCAAGTCTATCGATGTCATTTGAAGCAACAGGGTGGTTTGGACTTTGGAGTGAGATGGATCTGTTTTACCTTTAACTCTCTCTCTATGTGTCTCGTTACGAACTGATGGGGTTGTGGTAGTCAAGCTGCTGACAATGTTACCAACATACATACAATGTATACCCATGGATCGCCCATCCATCAACATTTTTGTTTATCATTCAAATTCTCACACTATATGAATCAACCAAACCTAAAATGCCTTAAAGAAACACTCTGAGTGACTTTAAGTTAAGTTCAGTGTTAATGTTAAAGTCACAACAGCATATAAGTGACATTAAGTGACATTTACTCGAATAAGAGATGCTTAAAGAGTACCTTTGAGTCCTTAATTCCAGACATATATGTAATATCAAGAGTGGAATACTCTACATCTCTAGACAATAACTTCTCCATCATTAGTGCGATTGTTTTAGAATGATAATAAGGAGCAAGGTCCTTTATAACATGACATGAAGCAGCAGGAGATTTGGATGTGTAGAAGGAGCAGAGAGGGAGTAACAATCTCAGATGCAGGTAAAAAAAAGTAATCTTTTCTCTGAGGGGTCAAAATCTGTAGGCATCATACTCATTCTTGGTCTAGACTCAAAGCCAGGTTCATGAATTCACACATAAGGCACATATAGCTAAGGTTAGTTGCTGATGATGATACATTTTAAAACTCAACCTGGAGTTAGGCAGGCATACAACGCCGTCTATAGGCTATGCCAAAAACTTTAAAACCAAATCTAAGTTACTCCGGAGGACTCCAGTTGGAATTAGAGCGATGGAAGGGACTAGAAGAAGTGAGAAGATGGAGAAGTAGGGTTATTGATATTGTAGAATTTTGAACGTGTGCCATTGATGTAACACTGTATGTGCAGGCCTCACATACAGGGGAACCCTTTGGAATATGAAGGTCACTTTTTTTTATGCGGGACAATAGTGGTGAACACATAACAAGGACAAGAAGAGTTGCATCCATACAGAGGTAACCAGCTCAGGTGGCGCCACCTTTAGTTACAGAACAAGGCGGTGAGGGAGTGGTCATTTTTTTTAACAACATGGGGGGGTTGGGGGATTTGAGGGGGGGACAAAAAAAGAGCACCCCTTTTTAGCAAAAAAGCCTGCGTGTTACTATAGTCCAAAGCGGTCGGCCAAGCTTAATTTGAACTTGCCTGAGGGGGGGACTAAAGAATTTCGACCCCTACTGTGGGGGGGATCAAAGAATTTTCGACCTGCTCGCCCAAAAATCCACCAACTCCCCCTGTTGTTAGAAAATGACCACTCCCTGAAAGGGGTATACATTGAGGTATGTGAGGTGGTGGGAATTAGGAGGAGGGATCTCGTGCCGGCTTTACCACTGCCACCTATGTGAACATTACTCCAGCTTCGTTAGCTGCCGCGCACTCTTATCCTGCTAACCCTTTAAGCACTGCATCTTGCTTTAAAGCATCATGCCTTTGTCATAATGATGCATGGATGCAGCCATGGTGAGTAACTTGCCAGGGCTGCATTCATGCATTAAGCTGACCCTTCAATGGTGCACCAATCCCATAGAGTCAGCATGATGCATGAATGAAGCCCTTGCAGGTAACTCCCTGCATTTATGTATCATGACGACACTGGATACAGCACATTAAAGCACTGCGCGGGCCCCGCACGCCCCTCCTCATCTGGTTAGGGTTGTAATTGGGGCCTAATTTGGAAACATTGCTTAATTTGCAGCGGCCGTCCAGCAGGGCGTCGGGCGGGGCGGCCGGGCCCTTATCCAGTTTGTGTGACAGGATATAACCACTGAGGGGGAGGGTGGCGGGAATGGCAGCCGAGCTTTGATATAGCGCTGTGATGTGTGCATGATCGGCTAAACCCACTCCATGAAGGTAATCCTTTGTTCTGGTTGTCATGGCCTCTCCTTTCTTTGCCTCTTTCTATACTTCTGGGAGTTTTCCTCTGAAGATATTTTTCTCCTTCTATTTCCTCTTCTATGTCTTCTTCTTCTATCTATTTCTTCTTCTTTGACAGATATGTACGCTATATATTGGTATCTCTTGGAGTACCCTTTATTTTTCCATTGTTTTCTTTTCCCTGTTATGTCATCTCCTTCAACTTGAAGGATATGACATAACCTCCCTCAAGAATTAAGCTACTCTCTATGGTACTGTAAACATATTTTATTTCAACCTCTTCATATTTTTATGGATTTCAAAATCCCTGAAAATATGTACACAACAAATATTTATCCAATATAGCCCTGGAACCATCAAAATCCTAAATTCACGTTGCAAATTCGCGAAAACGTATACCAGCAGAAATATTTACGTTTACAGTAGTGCATATTGTGGAGAATTTGGGGTCGGGATATACGACTACCCCCAAGTTCAATAACCCCTCCCCCCTCCCCCCACACATACCCTGAGACCCCTACGCCCATTTACTAAGTGAATCTAAATCCCTTTTAAACCTCTTTTACTTATTAAGTGATTTCTTCACTCAGTAAATCCCCCTTCTCTGCCTCTCCCACCACTTGTGTTAAATCTCTGAATAGAGGATTCTGGTAGGGTATTATCAGTTTTTCTCACCCATGTTAAACCCTTTAATGCCAGGACTGTGATCTAAAACATAGACAGAGGTCCACGATAATCTGTCTGAATGACAGGTTTCTTCACGAGTGTTGCATTGGATTGTATCACACGAGGTGGAGCCGAGTGTGATGCGATCCAATGCAACACGAGTACAGTACTATGCTGTCCGTATAGGGTTATATCAGGGTTTATCTAATCCTTCAGCATTGACTGAGATCCTCCCGGGCCCCTTCAGGCATTGTCCCAGACCCACTACAGGTATCGACCTGCAGACAATACCCTGCCAAGTGGAACTCTCCTCACACGGGAGGTGAGAAAAGACTTGCAGGACACTGCATCAAAGATAATCAGCAGCTACTAAAGCTGAGGCACCGCAACATGGGGTGCAGAACGCTTGTCACAGTGCTGCTTTAACCCTTGAAGGACGGATGTCGCCAAACGATGACATATGTCCTGATGGTGCATGAATACAGCCCCGGTGAGTAACTCACTGGTACTGCATTGGTGCAATACCAACCCATCGGGAGTGTCTCAACCCTGTAGGGTTGGCATGATGCTTGAGTGCAGCCCTGGCAAGTTACTCGCCAGGGCTACATACATGCATCATAACGATAAATGCTGTCCTTAAAGGCTTAAGATGGCCACCTCTATGTTGCATTGTCCTTCTGAGGATGACATTGACTACAAACTGCTTTGATGTCGACTTACAGGGAGTCGTAAAGTGGCAAACCCCACATAGAGAATTGATATTAGATTTAAAGTGAGTATCTTCATTATCTGTCGATTGTAATCATCATAATTTGATGTTTCCAAATGTTTAGATTTGATGAAAATACAAACATCATTTCATGAACCCTTTCCTTTCTTTTAGTAGAAGCTGAAATAGGGACAACACCAGTCAGATCTTAGCGACATGCTCTCCTTAAAGGATTAATTAGGGCTAACAACAGAATTGAGTAACTTGCTAGTGATTCATATATGTGTGCATCATAAATGTATCATGCTGCATTGATGTATCATGCTGCATTCAAGCATCATGCCGGCAAAAAGATAAAAGTTGATTAAAACACCAAGCTGCCTTCAAACGCTTGAGAAAATAACTACAGAACAGTACGGCTAGACAAAATAACTACTGAACAGTACGATCTATTCCACTTTGCCCTGGATCATGCCAATCTTACATAGCAATGCAGTTTTAGCGGTAGGAATTTTAGCCAACCCTTGATTAATATCAGTCATTTTTGCACAGTCTAGATTCTGACTAGAGCTAACTGCAGTTGATGGGGTCTGGTGCCACTGAGTCTCACCAGAGCCTTCATTGATCTCCACTATTCCATGCGGCAGCCTAGAGACCACAGTAAGGCCACTCCAAGAAGTAACATTGTTTATTACATGGTGGTACGGCCTTCTATGCTAAGCCTATGGGACCTCTGTACGCCATACCCCCATGGAGTACAGTGTAGCCATACTGCATGGCCTCCAAATTTGTTGATTTTCTTCATTTTAAGAAAGTAGGGCCATGTAATAAACACAAAACCCCACTTATTGACATAAATGCACATCATACATCACGAGTTAAAGCTGGGTTGTATGACACGCAGCCTTCGGCATCTTATGATATGACCCAGCTTCAACTCATGATGTATGATGTCCATGTATGTCAATGGCTTGGAGTTTTGTCTATTTCTAATCAACGCAAAGATCTCTAAAAGCGTCGATACGGGATATTATTTTTTCCAATTTTCTGCGAAACATGATTAAAGCTGGCAACATATGGGCATATTTGGTAGCAAATTAACGCTTAAAATGTCACAGTTACAATGAGCTTAAGAAAATATGCATATCTAATAATGTCTGCTGATCAATGATGTCTTGTGAGATGTGAGATTAGTTGGACAAGGATCTACATTTTTATATTTTTAATGGCTTGGTGATGAGAAAAATCGTTGGCGCAGCCTACTGTACACTCAAAAAATAAACTTGTATCCAGACGACAGTCATAAAATAAACGAGTCAAAACTTGGCTCGTAAGTGACAAGGAAGTGGGTCTTCTAGCTGACAACTTAGACAACTTTTGACGCGTTTACTTTATGATAGTCACTTTGACGAGTCTGGAGACAAGTTTAGTTTTTCAGTGTAGCCACTTTGTCTTATTATGAGATGTGACCCAGATCCCAGAGTGCACCCAGCTATTGCAGCTTCATTAGTATGCTGATTCACCAAAAAGAACAATGATTCTTAATCATGGAGAAATTACTCACCAAGAAAGAAGGCACTTAGGGAAATGACACTTTTTGGACTAAAAGACATGATTACCCAGAATCAGCTTATTCTGGGTGTGCCAGGTATGAATACGTAATGGACGGCTCCATGTGGATATATGAGTATCGTAAATTCTCCCATTTAAGCTGTGGCTTGTATGGGAGTCGGACTTCTCTTTAATTGAGAGTCAGAGTTTGATGCAAAACATGCCTATATAGAGAGAGTTTTTTGCTAGTATAGTAATGCTTTCGAAATAGCAATTTTCAGAACCTCTATCACAAAGTTGCAGCATCATGCTCACCCTTTGGTAGTGCATCAATCCACACAGGTTTAGCATGATGTGTGAATGCAGAATTAATGAGTCATCTACCAGGGCTGTATTTAGTCATTATTAAGATGAAATGGATATCGCATTAAAGCAATATACAACAATAAAAGGACTAAAGGACTATGTGTTGACATCAGGTACCAAAACATGTGGCAGTGTAATCCAATACCATAGACATAAGTTTAAAAATTTCAAACTTACTTTTCCCGAAAGGAGTTTACAGTAATCTATCAGAATTTTATTCCTGTGAATGAAAGGATAGAAATCATATAACAACTGCATAAAACTGCAGTTTATTTAGCATGCACTCTCTATTATGTGCTACCGTAAAACCTCGCATATAAGCCTAATTCGCGTATAAGCCCCACCCTGAGTTACGGCCGATCATATAAGCCGCACTGGCGATCTGAGTGTGCCGATTTTAGTACTGTACCATAGCGGCAAAAACTTGCATATAAGCCGCACCCTGACTCTGGGCCGATCCTATAAGCCGGACTGCCGATCTGATTTGGGTACTAGCCGCGGCTTATACGCAAGGTTTTACGGTAATCATTAAGAAAACATTACAGTTTGCAATATCAAAACGTGATAAGCAGAACATTGATTCAATGTCATCCATAATACATAAATTGGTATTATTGATGACCATCCTTATTCAGGGAAACCGCAGATCCAGTACACTGAAAAAGTAAACTCGTCTTTAGACTTGTTGAAGTGACTTTCATAAAATAAATGAGTCAAAAGTTGCCTAACCTATCAGGTTACCATCCAACAAATAGAATCTGGAGCTGGCAAAAATGTCAGGTTTGGGCTGGCACATGCCAAGTGGGTCTTCTATCTCCAGCTAGAAGACCTGCTTCCTTGTCACTTAGATAGGTTTTTGACTCATTTATTTTATGACCGTCCCTTGCAAGAGTCTGGAAACAAGTTTATTTTTTTGGTGTAGCCTCTTTCCCTTCACTGCCTGTCCATGTTCTGCTTTCAGAACCATATCCACCTCCCCCAGTCACCTCCAGAGCTGAAAACAACTTGATAAAAAACTCAACATAATTGATAGAAAAACTGCAGAACATTTGATTTGTAGTGCAGGTTGTCCCTGAAAGGACACAGGAATAACACGACACCAATTTAATCATTTCTCCCTCTGCAGACTCCCCTCCCAACCCAAGCGATGGAAGTTTGGGGAGCGAGAGGTGGAGGGGGAGGGGGGAGGGTCTTAGTCCCCAGCATGAACTGAGCAAGAGTCCAGAGGGGAAATAAATGATCAATCAATTTGAAGGTATTTTACTACTGGCAGTAGCATCATGCTATATTGTCCCTCCATCCCATAAAATTGATGGTTCAAATAAATACCAAATGGCAGATTCACGATGGCGCTGGTGCTGGTTAGACCTTACACAGCAGTAGTCAGTGCTTATAATAAGAACAGGGAGCATATAGTGCAGGGGTGGGGGGGGGGGGGGGTAGAAGGCTGGATGGATGCTTTCTTATTTCTTCACCTCCCCCCCCCCCTTTGTGAATACTTGTTAACAAACGACACAGCGAGACAGACCTCAATGGCTGCCAGTCAAAGTGTTAGAGCTGGCCCTGAGTGATGGCGGGCGGATTCCGGCGTATGAATTAATCTGCAGGAGTAACGACATGGTAATGAATGACTTGGGTACAGCCGAGTGAGAGACATGGCTTTTTTACATTTCCGACATCACTCCCTCTTACTGACTTGTCTTTATATTTCTAGAGATATTCTTTTTGTTACGCGGCTCCTCCTTTTATAATTCTTTTTGTTACGGGGTTCTTCCTTTTATTGTGTGTTTTTTTCAAGAGAATAGTTGAGGCCGATTATCCTATTCTTACTCTCGCTCAGAAGTAGCAATACGAGTAGACAGCTTTCTCCAACAGGATATAGCCAGCAGACCCTCTCTGGCAACCAAGTCCTTTAATAAGAACCCTCTGGACCAGGGCCTAGCAAATATAACCCTCTTAAGTCATAGCACCCAGGGCTCTAATAGCCAGATACCCCTGAACCTAAACCATAGTCCTCCACTAGCTTGAGTCACCCGATAGAACATGGGTTTGAGAAATGCCTTGTGTGTGTGAACAAATAGAGGTAAGGACAGGTCTCACATGTACATATTGTGATATGTTATTAAAATTAACCAGTAAAAGAACTGGAGGAAAGGGTATCCCACGAAGTATCAGCCAATTACCAGAAAGGTAGGCTGAGGGGGGCCTTTCTAGGCTCAGGAAGCGGATTTCATTGTAATGTTATTCATGGAATATTAGGATGGTCTAGACACACCTAACATGATGATATATAACTTATCGCCTTGAATATGTACCATGTATACATGCTTTCCTGACAAATAAAGATAAATGTTACTAAAAAATAGTAACCACAACCCTCTAAGGCAGGGCCCTAGCAACCATAAACCTTCTGAACCATGGCCCTAGCAACCACAACTCTCTGAACCATGGCCCTAGCAATCATGGCCCTCTGAAAGACTGCCCTAGCAACCACAACCCTCTGAACCATGGCCCTAGCAATCATGGCCCTCTGAAAGACCGCCTCAGCAATCGAAACCCTCTGAAATATCTCCCTAGCAAGCAGGACTCTCTGAACCATGGCCCTAACAACCAGAATCATCTAAACTACGGCCCTAGCAACCAGAATCCTCTAAACCATGGCCCTAGCAACCACAACCCTCTGAAACACCTCCCTAGCAAGCAGGACTCTCTGAACCACGGCCCTAACAACCAGAATCCTCTGAAACACAGCCCCAGCAACCACAACCCTCTTAACCATGGCCCTAGCAATCATGGCCCTAGCAACAGGAGTGCCATCAACCACAGGTCCGAACTAGATCCCTAGCAACCAGAGACCTGGTTGATATCAGGACCCTTGTGGGGGACATGAGGCTTGAAGTATTCCCTGAGTATGAGAGGTCGGATAGCTGTGTTAATGGCAGTTTTACCACCTGCACACATTCCCACTTAGCCTGGTTCAGATGGCCCCAATGCCAGAATCCATACCAGTTATTCCCTATAATGTAAATGCCCCCCTCCCCTCTCCTCCCTACACCCAGGCTCTCCCTCAGTGGTAATGTCCCAATCAGAGGTAAGATTGGAAACCTAGACTATCAGACACTGGGTGCAATACATCAGGAGACCGCCAATTGGGCATTAGACCAAATCAAATAGGGCTCTCTCCTAGAATTAATACGGAAAACTGCACCATGAGAGCAACAAGAGCCATTTGTGCTCTTTTGGCTCGTCGCTTAATACCATTATAAGCAGGGAAATAATGGATGCAACTCTTGGCCTGTTTCAAATAATTAGCGATCAGATCGATCACGACATAACTGGATGAAATTACCAAATGGGCAAAACCGCTCTGCAACAGATGAACCTTAATTATAAGGTGAGGGAGTCAAAAGGACTGGCATTGAAAAGCAAGGGGCCTGATATTGATTATAAAAAGACAATGATTGCCATATGGCTGCAGCGGGCACTTGTCGTCTGACTGATGGGGGAGGCAGAACTAGACGGGAACAGATGTCTTCAATCACCCTCTCTGTTTTAGAATTCTTCTTAGTAATGGGATGTTTTTGTTTTAAATGGACCAACTCTGGCAGAGATACATAGCATTATCCTTAAATGCACAAATTATGGCCAAAAGGCAATTATCATCTCATACACTCAACCCTATTGGTCATACATCAGTACTGGCGAGTTACACACCAACCCTGCTGGTACCGTATCAGCAGTGGCGAGTTACACACCAACCCTGCTGGTACTGTATCAGCACTGGCGAGTTACTCACCAGCCCTGCTTGTACCGTATCAGCACTGGCGAGTTACTCACCAACCCTGCTGGTACTGTATCAGCACTGGCGAGTTACTCACCAACCCTGCTGGTACTGTATCAGCACTGGCGAGTTACTCACCAACCCTGCTGGTACCGTATCAGCACTGGCGAGTTACACACCAACCCTGCTTGTACCGTATCAGCACTGGCGAGTTACTCACCAACCCTGCTAGTACCGTATCAGCACTGGCGAGTTACTCACCAGCCCTGCTTGTACCGTATCAGCACTGGCGAGTTACTCACCAACCCTGCTTGTACCGTATCAGCACTGGCGAGTTACTCACCAACCCTGCTAGTACCGTATCAGCACTGGCGAGTTACTCACCAGCCCTGCTTGTACCGTATCAGCACTGGCGAGTTACTCACATGCTACATTATGCCTCATGCTGACAGAAAGCATCGTGCCTTAAGGCACCATATTCCACCTGAATTAGGGACTGATCAATTTTTAACAGCAGTGGTGGGTCGGGGGGGGGGGGGTCCATGGAATTTTGCATGGGCATTTTTGAGTCCCCTGGCGAGAGGAGTCTATTGTCTTTTTGTCCCTGCCCAGTAAAATGAATCACCCCTTTTAGCTAGATTAGTGCTAGTAAGGGAACAGTCAAACATCTTGGTCCCTGCTCAAGTGTTCCGAATGTCACTCCTTCACAAATTCTCCTCCCTCCCTGCCCCTGTTGTTAAAAAATAGCCTTTCCTTTAATGGTTAAGATCTTAGGAACAGAACCTGGCGACTGATTCCCAAACTGGCCGCAGGTAAAGTCAAAGCCTCGCTGAGCGTGAAGCATGGCTAGACTTGGCGGTTCTATATTTGGAGTGCGCCTGGACGGGGGTGGGGGTAGTGGCATGGGGATGGCACTTTGAAGTCATTACCCATGATTCATATCGCACAAAGATCGCTCTATGCGACGGGTCCTAGCGTAGAAAGATAAGAGTCAGCCATGAGATCAAACGAATCGGGGGGTCGGAGGGAAACCGTTTGATGCAAAACCCTCACAAATTGCGTCCTTCATCTTATAATCTCAGTATAGGGAGGGATGAGTGCATCAGGGGGTAAGGGGGGGGGCAGCTGGGGGGGGGGGGGGGCAAACCACTTGTTTGTGTGCAGAGATTGGCTAATAAGGGAAACAAATATACAGTAAAAGAAAGCTATTGATGGAGAGAAGGTAAAAAATATAATGAATGTAAACATAGTATATTGCTCAAGCTAAGTATAGATATATTTCCATAGCTAGACATCTAATGGCTGTCCGTATGTCTGGGTATTTATGTAGCAGTAAAAGCACCGGTTGTGTCAGTACTGCTATAAACATGCAAAGGGAAAAAGCATATATGGAAGATGAATTTATAGAAAACCTTGCATCATAAATACACATCAGCTTTCAGAAGGGTTCTTTTAGTGCTGCAGATTAGTTATGGGAAAAACTTTTTAAAGCGACCAATTGTGACTCAATCCAGCATAATAGACCTTATGTCGCACTAGCGCGAGCCGTGAAAATGGGGTCTGAAGGGTAAAACATGTATTTTACTGAAATTAGGTTTTCAATGGATTTGTTTGATTTATACTGTTATCATGCCATTCCCTGAGTTTTAAATCCATATGAAATTCCTAACAGTGTTAATTTCACATTTTAAGAACCCCTACATGGATGTTTTGTCAAGAACAAAGGCTGTCGAGACGGTATACACGATGCATTTTCCGTCTATTTTGTTGCTCTGTCAGAACCCCCCATCCCGGGCCCCATGCCCATGTTTGGCATGCTTTTGTGTGGCGCGAACTCTTCTACCCAATGGCAGGCTCTCTTACAATCGTAAGTTGTCAGTCAGCCAATCACAGGGTGTTTTTCAAATGCCTTTGGATCGCATCAGACCAAACAATCCCTTGACAACACATCACGTGACACAAATGCGACCCGCTGATTGGCCGAGCGCCCAGCGTCCTCTTCCGGTTTGAGTTGTTTACCACGAGTCGGCGGCAAGAGACAATTTTGGTAACGGGTGTATTTTCATGTTTAAACACAGAATTATTATCAATTATTAACCCAAACAGTGTATTTTGAATACGCAAACGTTCAGGACATGAAATGGCTGAGTTGGACACAGTGGCCAATGCCCTTAACGCCATAACTAAGGCCAACTTAACAACCGCTGTTGCCGAGCAGGGAGTATGGCGTCAGCTTGTGAACGATTATTTCCTATTCCCTGAGAATTTTGATGATTCTGAGGATCCTGATCCGGATAGTGAGTCTGATACTGAGGAGAATGATGGAGAGGATGTTG
Source organism: Harmothoe impar (assembly GCA_947462335.1). Taxonomy (NCBI): domain Eukaryota; kingdom Metazoa; phylum Annelida; class Polychaeta; order Phyllodocida; family Polynoidae; genus Harmothoe; species Harmothoe impar. Next base: position 61,457,212 of record OX381720.1, on the reverse strand, counting down.
CAGAATCATCAGATGAGGAAGATCTCCCTCTGGTTGTTCCAGATCCGGTACAACAACTTCAGGATGAAGAGAGCACAAGGTGTGCCAATTTTAGGTGAGTGGCAAAAACCACATGGTGTTCTGTTCGATGCACCCTTTAGTTACCCCTCATTAGTTTTAAGTTTGTGAATGAATTAAATCAATACCAATATATATATTACTAATTAGTGCACTTTTGCATTGGTCTGGAATATTGTATCTGTTTTTAATTTACAATTCAGACCTACATAGATCCCAAAAATTATAATTATGTGCATTCATTGTGACTAGGCTTTTTAAAATGTCAACTAATATTTCTGTTTTATACTCTGTTCATAATGTATACTTTTGCACTAACTATCCTTATTTCTGGTCAACAGTTGTAAGTGTCAATATGGGGACAACAATACACCATGCAGTACAATGTTCACGCCAGATGAGTTCAGAGAGCGACGTGAAGAGGTCGCCCAGCTGAACAGAGGTAAGCTGACTAAAAATTAATAACTATAGAAATAATTCTTTTACACTTTGTTCTAAAGAGTTGGTTACAACATCACTAAATATGTGCATTTGATTTGACCCACATTGAGTCTTATTTCTCATGTCTATGATTATAATAAAAACAAAAACAAAAAGTTGTTATTAATTCTACTTGACAGCCGAGCTGGATATGCTGCTACTGGGGGTGATGGCTTCATCAACAGATAATAGCGCAAGGCTTTCTACATGGAAGAAGGGTGGAAAAGGAAAAAAGGACCGTGAGCGAACTCGGACATATTATAGACTAGGCAATAAACAGGTTTGCCAGTGTACGTTTGCATTCTTCCATTGGTAAGTACACAGTCAAGTACAACTACATTGTACCGGGTACCAAAAGCTTTTTTTTCTGAAATCTAACGCTTGTTCTCACCAATTTTGACATTCTTGGGAAAATTTGCTTTTTTTCAATTTTGAACTTTTTTCTCGCCAATTTGGCCATTTTCAGGATTATCTCTTTTTTTTCCTTTTTTTTTTTGGGGGGGGGGGGGGGCATGATGCATGAATGAAGCAGGGCTGCATTCAAGCATCATACCCACCCAACATGCATCATGATCACCAAGGTTGATGCTTCAATACAGCCCTTGGGTGTTACTTTAACAGGGCTGCATTCAAGTATCATGCCAACCCTACATGCATCATGATTACCAAGGATGATGCTTGAATGCAGCACTGGAGTGTTACTTGGCAGGGCTGCATTCAAGCATCATGCCAACCTTCATGCAACATGAGTACCAAGGATGTAACATTGACCCTCCCATTCATTGTTGGCTCTTCGGTAGATCTAACCCATACTTCTACCACCCGTGTCTGCTCCAATGATATCTAGGTCAAGGAGCTGTGATTGGCCAGAAGTAGGTCCAACTGACAGGTTACGACCCAGTTTTATTTGTGTCAAGCCAGAGGGTGTGTCTAGGCTACAGCAACCTACCGGTATCTTTTAGGCTATAGGAACATACCCGTATATTCTAGCCTATAGCAACATGCCTGTTTTTTCTAGGCTATAGCAACATATCAGTATGTTGTAGGCTATAGCAACAATACGGTCTGTTGTAGGGTATAGAAACATATCAGTATAATGTAGGCTATAGTAACATACCGGTATCTTATAGGCTATATATGTATCAACCCATTCTTGCTATCTGCACTTTAAACATGACATGAAGTATGCATGAGTATTCTTTAGATCTACAATGAATACAATGCTTAAAATTTTCATTTTTCTTTTTCAGCATCAGTAAGGGCAAACTGAAACGTGTGCTTAAGTGGTATGTGGCCAATGGTGTGGTTACACGTAGAATACGTGCTGGAGGCTTCAGGAAAACGGGCAAATCTTTGGACCTGGATGATACTCAAAGAGTTCTCGCCTTTATCAAATCCCATGCTGAGACACATGCCATTGCTCTTCCAGGCAGAATACCAACTCACAAGAGAGATGATATACTAATTCTCCCCTCCTCTGACACCAAAGCTGACATTTACAGGTTGTATGAAAAAGCCATGGCAGATGTCCAGCAGAGGGCAGTTGCTCTGTCTACTTTCAGGAGTTTGTGGCGAAAGCTCCTCCCAGGAATAGTTTGTGCAAGGCCCATGACTGATCTCTGCTGGGAGTGTCAGAGGAACAACAGAGACATTCACCGGTCTAGCTGTTTCCCAGAAGAGGTCAAGCAGGCAAAGTTAAAAAAACAAACACATCATTTACAGGTAGTAGGGAAGGAAAGGGCCTACTTACAGCAGCTGGTAAAGAAGGCAAAGGAGGATTATAAAGCAGCTGGTTCTCCTGCACTTGGCCCTCATCCACCATGTAGTACAGACTATCGGGTGCATGTTAGCTTTGACTATGCCCAGCAAGTGCACCTGCCCTCTTACCCCATGCAGCCAGGCCCACTCTACTTTCTAGTGCCAAGAAAGTGTGGCATCTTTGGTGTCTCTATGGAAGCAGGACCAAGCCAGGTTAACTACCTAATAGATGAGTCTCATTGCAGTAGTAAGGGATCCAACGCTGTGATCTCATATCTCCACCATTATCTCGAGAACTACTCCCTGGGCCCCAAGAATTTGGATCTCCATTGCGACAATTGCAGTGGTCAAAATAAAAACAAATTCATGTTGGCGTACTTGATGTGGCGATGTTTGACTAGGCTCAACATGTCCATCACTCTCAACTTCCTGATCACAGGTCACACAAAATTTGGTCCAGACTGGTGTTTTGGCCTTTTGAAACAGAAATTTAGGAAGTGTGACGTTTCCAGTCTGGAGGACCTTATGGAAGTTGTCCGTCGAAGCACCCTGGAAGGAGTCAACATCCCACACTTAGTGGGGGATGAGAAAGGAAACTGTTCAGCCCCTACTTATGACTGGAAGACTTTTCTAGCCCCTTTCAGCAAGGCAGTGAATGGCATTAAGGAGTACCATCACTTTGAGTTCAGCCATGAATACCCGGGTAGGGTTGTCATGAAGAAAGTGGTCGACGATGAAGAACCTGTGCTCTGCAACATCTTGACAAAGGAAGTAGCAGATGTTCCCCGGGGCAACCCTGCCATCATCCCCTCCCCAGGATTGCCTGCCTATAGGCAATGGTACTTGTTTGAGAATATCAGAGACTTTTGTACCAATGCCACAAGAGATATCACCTGTCCAAAGCCAACAGTACCAAAGCCTGGGTCAGGTATAGGAGAACACACCAATGACACTGACACCCATCAGCCAGGACAAGAACTAGAAGAACAGCAACTTAGAGGGAGAGGCAGAGTTCGTGGCAGGGGTAGGGGCAACAGCCAACAGGCAGAACAAGTGGAACTCACAGGCAGGGGTAGAGGCAGGGCCAGAGCCAGAGGCAGAGCCACAGGAAGAGGCAGAGGCAGGGGTGTCAGTGAACAGGCAGACCAGGAGGAACTCAGAGGTAGGGGAAGGGGCAGAGGTAGGGGCAGAGGTAGGGGAAGGGGGCAACAGCCAGGACAACAGCAGCCTAGAGGGAGGGGCCGACCTAAAGGTGCTGTTTCTCGGAAAAGAACAAGGAGCCCTTCATCTGCAGAAGACTCTGATGACGAGGTGTGGATTGCAAGTGATTCTGACTAGAACTCCCTCTTTTCGTACCATAACGAGTTATGCCATGGACTTGGATATCACATATTCTATTATGATATTGTGTTGTTAATATAATCATAATCTGCTACTGGTTTAGGGTGTAATGATGATACACAATCAGCAGCGACCATGGATATATATTTTGACCTGGAGAAATAATGTGACATGAACATGGAGGACCCCACCCACTGCACTTGGATTTTACCTATCAAATTATCTGTGTACAATGCTCACATAATGTGAAAGGACTTTCAGGACTTAACAGACTACATTTAATAGGTTTTGGAACTGTTAGTTGTCCCTGAACTACACCAGGAACAGGTATTGTGCATCTATAATTATTCCACTAAACCACTAACTCTGTCATTTTTCCAGGAAACTGAACGTGTTTTTGAACGATGTTGCATGAATAAAAATATTTCCCCAAAGAGACCAATCTTTTAGTATGTAGTAGATATAACCATCGGGAATGCCTGGTAAAAATTTCAGATTGATATCTCAATTCTAGATACCCGTTGCTAAGGTAACCAATGAGTGATATGCTCGCTGACTGCTCGCGAGCAGGTCGCGACCTGCTCGTTCCACTTTGATCACGCGTAGCTCAAATTAGCACTCCGGGTGTTTTTATCTTTGAAAATATTTTTTAAATACGTATGGGTGAGATTGGGACTCATACATGGGCTCTATAGAGAGGTAATGAACTGTTCTATCACATGACATAGATAACTAAAAATGTTTGATGAGCGACATAAGTTCCACTATGCTGGATTGAGTCACAATTTTGATTCAAAAGATATATGACAGATAAAGTATAGGCCTTTAAGATAGGTCAGATTGTGTTACTGTATTCATTGTATGCATCCAATTCCCTCAGAAAGCACATTGGCTACTGTATATTGGCTACTGTATACTGTATATTTCATGCCACACGGACTTGGACTGGACTTTGACTACATTGCTGAGGTATGTACAAAGGTTGTTGTGGAGATCCCAGATACCCTTTGCAGAATAAGTTCTTCAGGTGCCGGGTTAAACGGTAAACCTTTATCTTAAATAAATAGACAAATGCCAACGCCCATTGATACTGTGTCTCTTGTATTTCACAAGTGGGGGCAGGGGCAGTATCCCACAAAGCTGAGTGGGATGCGTCCCAGCCCCCATGAAATATATCAGAGCAGTTTCAATGTAGTTGGCATTTGTATCTATTTTTCATTTGAAGCAAAAACTACTTTTTCTTAGCCCATTATATACGCCTATATTGTATTCAATGGGGGGCATTGAATACGGCCTTCCAGTGCTTCAAGCATCTTGTATTTCCAAAAAATAAAGGCCACTCCAAGAAGTAACATTGTTTATTACATGGTGGTATGGCCTTGTCTATGCTAAGCCTATGGGACCTCCGTACTCCACGCCCCCATGGACTACAGTGTAGCCATACTCCATGGCCTCCAAATATGTTGATTTTCTTCATTTTAAGAAAGTAGGGCCATGTAATAAACACAAAACCCCACTTATTGACATAAATGCACATCATGCATCACGAGTTGAAGCTGGGTTGTATGACACGCAGCCTGAGGTGAGAATACGTGTATGTCAATGGCGTGGAGTTTTGTCTATTTCTAATCAACGCAGAGATCTCTAAAAGCGTCGTTACGGGATATTATTTTGTCCAATTTTCTGCGAAAACATGATTAGAGCTGGGAACATATATGGACATATTTGGTATCAAATTAATGCTTAAAATGTCACGGATGCAATGAGCTAAAGAAAATATGCATATCTAATAATGTCTGCTGATCAATAATGTCTTGATCACTGAAATGTGAGATTAGTTTGACGAGGATCTACATTTTCATATTTTTTATGGCTTGGTGATGAGAAAATCGTTGGGGAAGCCTAATGTACACTCAAAAAATAAACTTGTATCCAGACGACAGTCATAAAATAAACGAGTCAAATCTTGTCTAAGTGACAAGGAAGTGGGTCTTCCAGCTGACAACTTAGACAACTTTTGACTCGTTTATTTTATGATAGTCACTTCGACGAGTCTGGAGACAAGTTTAGTTTTTCAGTGTAGCCACTTTGTCTTATTATGAGATGTGACCCAGATCCTAGAGTGCGCCCAGCTATTGCAGCTTCATTAGTATGCTGATTCACCAAAAAGAACAATGATTCTTAATCATGGAGAAATTACTCACCAAGAAAGAAGGCACTTAGGGAAATGATTACCCAGAATCAGCTTATTCTGGGTGTGCCAGATATGAATACATAATGGACGGCTCCATGTGGATATATGAATATCGTAAATTCTCCCATTTAAACTGTGGCTTGTATGGGAGTCAGACTTCTCTTTAATTGAGAGTCAGAGTTTGATGCAAAACATGCCTATATATAGAGAGTATTTTGCTAGTATAGTAGTGCTTTCGAAATAGCAATTTTCAGAACCTCTATCACAAAGCTGCAGCATCATGCTCATCCTTTGGTAGTGCATCAATCCACACGGGTTTAGCATGATGTGTGAATGTAGCATTAGTAAGTCATCTACTAGGGCTGTATTTAGTCATTGTATAGATAAAGTGGATATCGCATTAAAGCAATATACAACACTGAAATGACTAATGTCATACTATGTGTTGACATCAGGTACCAAAACATGTGGTAGTATAATCCAATACCATAGACATGAGTTTAAAAATGTCAAACTTACTTTTCCCGAAAGGAATTTACAATAATATATTGGAATTTTATTCCTGTGAATGAAAGGATAGAAACCATAACAACTGCATAAAACTGCAGTTTTATTAAGCATGCACACTTTATTATGTGCTAATCATTAGGGAAACATTGTAGTTTGCAATATCAAAACGTGGTAAGCAGAATATTAAATCGATGTCATATCCATAATACATAAATCAGTCTCATTCAGGTACAATCCTTCTTCAGGGAAACCGCAGATCCAGTACACTGAAAATGTTAATTTGTCTCTAGACTCGTTGAAGTGACTTTCATAAAATAAATGAGTCAATGAGTCAAAAGTTGCCTAACCTATCAGGTTACCATCCCGCAAATAGAATCTGGAGCTGGCAAAAATGTCAGGTTTTGGGCTGGCACATGCCAAGTGGGTCTTTTATCTCAAGCTAGAAGACCCGCTTTCCTGTCACTAAGACACGTTCTTTACTCATTTATTTTATGACCGTCCCTTGCAAGAGTCTGGAGACAAGTTTACTTTTTGAGTGTAGACTCTTTCCCTTCACTGCCTCTCCATGTGCTGGTTTCAGAACCACGTCCCCACCCTCAGTCACCTCCAGAGCTGAAAACAACTTGATAAAAAAACTCAACATAATTGATAGAAAAACTGCAGAACATTTGATTTGTAGGGCAGGTTGTCCTTGAAAGGACACAGGAATAACACGACACCAATTTAATCATTTCTCCCTCTGCAGGCTCCACTCCCAACCCAGGCGGTGGGCGTTTGGGGGAGCGAAAGGGGGAGGGGAGGGGGGAGGGTCTTAGTCCCCAGCATGAATTGAGCAAGAGTCCAGAGGGGAAATAGATGATCAATAAATTTGAAGGTATTTTACTACTGGCAGTACCGTCATGCTATATTGTTCCTCCATCACATAAAATTGATGATTCAAAGAAATACCAAGTGTCAGATTCACGATGGCGCTGGTGCTGGTTAGACCTTACACAGCAGTAGTTAGTGCTTGTGATAGGAACAGGGAGCATATAGTGCAAGGGTGGGGGGTGTAGAAGGCTGGATGGATGCTTTCTTATTTCTTCACCCTCCCCCTTTGTGAATACTTGTTAACAAACGACACAGCGAGACAGACCTCAATGGCTGCCAGTCAAACCACTAGAGCTGGCCCTGAGTGATGGCGGGCGGATTCCGGCGTATGAATTAATCTGCAGGAGTAACGACATGGTAATGAATGACTTGGGTACAGCCGAGTGAGAGACATGGCTTTTTTACATTTCCGACATCACTCCCTCTTACTGACTTGTCTTTATATTTCTAGAGATATTCATTTTGTTACGCGGCTCCTCCTTTTATAATTCTTTTTGTTACGGGGTTCTTCCTTTTATTGTGTGTTTTTTTCAAGAGAATAGTTGAGGCCGATTATCCTATTCTTACTCTCGCTCAGAAGTAGCAATACGAGTAGACAGCTTTCTCCAACAGGAGATAGCCAGCAGACCCTCTCTGGCAACCAAGTCCTTTAACAAGAACCCTCTGGACCAGGGCCTAGCAAACATAACCCTCTTAAGTCATAGCAACCAGGGCTCTAATAGCCAGATACCCCTGAACCTAAACCATAGTAACCACAACTCTCTAAGGCAGGGCCCTAGCAACCACAACCCTCTGAACCATGGCCCAAGCAACCACAACCCTCTGAACCATGGCCCTAGAAATCATGGCCCTCTGAAGGACTGCACTAGCAACCACAACCCTCTGAACCATGGCCCTAGCAACCTCAACCCTCTGAACCATGGCCCTAGCAATCATGGCCCTCTGAATGACCGCCTCAGCAATCACAACCCTCTGAAACATCTCCCTAGCAAGCAGGACTCTCTGAACCACGGCCCTAGCAACCAGAATCCTCTAAACCACGGCCCTTGCAACCAGAATCCTCTGAACCACGGCCCTAGCAACCAGAATCCTCTAAACCACGGCGCTAGCAACCAGAATCCTCTGAACCACGGCCCTAGCAACCAGAATCCTCTAAACCACGGCCCTAGCAACCAGAATCCTCTAAACCACTGCCCTAGCAACCAGAATCCTCTGAACAACAGCCCTAGCAACCAGAGTCCTCTGAACCATGGCCCTAGCAACCACAACCCTCTGAAACACCTCCCTAGCAAGCAGTACTCTCTGAACCACGGCCCTAGCAACCAGAATCCTCTGAAACACAGCCCAAGCAACCACAACCCTCTGGACTATGGCCCTAGCAATCATGGCCCTAGCAACAGGAGTGCCATTACCCACAGGTCTGAACTAGATCCCTAGCAACCAGAGACCTGGTTGATATCAGGACCCTTGTGGGGGACATGAGGCTTGAAGTATTCCCTGAGTATGAGAGGTGCGGATAGCTGTGTTAATGGCAGTTTTACCACCTGCACACATTCCCACTTAGCCTGGTTCAGATGGCCCCAATACCACAATCCATACCAGTTATTCCCTGTAATGTAAATGCCCCCCCTCCCTCTGCTCCCTACACCAAGGCTCCGCCTTAGAGGTAATGTCCCAATCAGAGGTAAGATTGGAATCCTAGACTATCAGACACTGGGTGCAATACATCAGGAGTCGGCCAATTGGACATTAGACCAAATCAAATAGGGCTCTCTCCAAGAATTAATACGGAAAACTGCACCATGAGGGCAACAAGAGCCATTTGTGCTCTTTTGGCTCGTCGCTTAATACCATTATAAGCAGGGAAATAATGGATGCAACTCTTGGCCTGTTTCAAATAATTAGCGATCAGATCGATCACGACATAACTGGATGAAATTACCAAATGGGCAAAACCGCTCTGCAACAGATGAATCTTAATTATAAGGTGAGGGAGTCAAAAGGACTGGCATTGAAAAGCAAGGGGCCTGATATTGATTTTAAAAAACAATGATTGCCATATGGCTGCAGCGGGCACTTGTCGTCTGACTGATGGGGAGGCAGAACTAGATGGGAACAGATGTCTTCAATCACCCTCTCTGTTTTAGAATTCTTCTTAGTAATGGGATTTTTTTTTGTTTTAAATGGACGAACTCTGGCAGAGATACGTAGCACTATCCTTAAATGCACATATTATGGCCAAAAGGCAATTATCATCTCATACACTCAACCCTATTGGTCATACATCAGTACTGGCGAGTTACTTACCAAACCTGCTGGTACCGTATCAGCAGTGGTGAGTTACTCACCAACCCTGCTGGTACCGTATCAGCACTGGCGAGTTACCCACCAACCCTGCTAGTACCGTATCAGTACTGGCGAGTTACTCACCAACCCTGCTTGTACCGTATCAGTACTGGCGAGTTACACACCAACCCTGCTGGTACTGTATCAGTACTGGCGAGTTACTCACCAACCCTGCTTGTACCGTATCAGCACTAGCGAGTTACTCACCAACCTTGCTGGTACTGTATCAGCACTGGCGAGTTACTCACCAACCCTGCTGGTACTGTATCAGCACTGGCGAGTTACTCACATGCTACATTATGCCTCATGCTGACAGAAAGCATCGTGCCTTAAGGCACCATTCCACCTGAATTAGGGACTGATCAATTTTTAACAACAGTGGTGGGTCGAGAGGGGGGTCCATGGAATTTTGCTTGGGCATTTTTGAGTCCCCTGGCGAGAGGAGTCTATTGTCTTTTTTACCCTGCCCAGTAAAATGAATCACCCCTTTTAGCTAGATTAGTGCTAGTAAGGGAACAGTCAAATATCTTGGTCCCTGCTCAAGTGTTCCCAAGGTCACTCCTTCACAAATTTTCCTGCCTCCCTGCCCCTGTTGTTAAAAAATAGCCTTTCCTTTAGTGGTTAAGATCTTAGGAACAGAACCTGGCGACTGATTCCCAAACTGGCTGCAGGTAAAGTCAAAGCCTCGCTGAGCGTGAAGCATGGCTGGACTTGGCGGTTCTATATTTGGAGTGCGCTTGGACGGGGGTGGGGGTAGTGGCATGGGGATGGCACTTTGAAGTCATTACCCATGATTCATATCGCACAAAGATCGCTCTATGCGACGGGTCCTAGCGTAGAAAGATAAGAGTCAGCCGTGAGATCAAACGAATCGGGGGGTCGGAGGGAAACCGTTTGATGCAAAACCCTCACAAATTGCGTCCTTCATCTTATAATCTCAGTATAGGGAGGGATGAGTGCATCAGGGGGTAAGGGGGGGGGGGGCAGCTGGGGGGGGGGGGGGCAAACCACTTGTTTGTGTGCAGAGATTGGCTAATAAGGAAACAAATATACAGTAAAAGAAAGCTATTGATGGAGAGAAGGTAAAAAATATAATGAATGTAAACATAGTATATTGCTCAAGCTAAGTATAGATATATTTCCATAGCTAGACATCTAATGGCTGTCCGTATGTCTGGGTATTTATGTAGCAGTAAAGGCACCGGTTGTGTCTGTTCTGCTACAAACAGGCAAAGGGAAAAAGCATATATGGAAGATGAATTTATAGAAAACCATGCATCATAAATACACATCAGCTTTCAGAGGGGTTCTTTTAGTGCTGCAGATTAATTTTGGGAACATCAATGTGCTATACAAAGACCAGTTCAATAAGGTCATCACTTTTTAGAGCGACCAATTTTGATTCAAAAGATATATGACGGATAAGGTATAGGCCTATAAGATAGGTCAGATTGTGTTACTGTATTCATTCTATGCATCCTATTCCCTCAGTCAGCACATTGGCTACTAATCCAAAACTCCACGGGAAAGCATCCAGACCTTGTATGCCCATAAGCGTATGCCTATGTGTACGGGCTCGAGTGCGTAAAAGTAGCATATGCGGTGCTATAATTTTTACTGTGGGTCAACTGTTTTGATAGTGCATGGCTCAGTGCATTCTCTATCAGGTTAGTTCCCCCTATATCCACCTGGGGGAGTGTCTGAGTCAGTGAGGGTAATAAGCTTCATTGTTATCTATCACAAATGATGTATTATAAACAAATATTTTGCAAATATTGGGTACTGTATATCAACTAAAATGATAATGGAACCCATAGCATCCCTTTTGAGGAAAAGGTTTGGGAAGTGGAAATACCATCTTTAAAGGGTTAGAATAAGCCATCATGGTATATGATGGACAGTTATAAGACAGGGGGAAACCCCTTACAACCCCCCTCCCCCACATAACCTCCACCAAAGCCACTCTACCATCCCCCGCACATCCCCACCGCCTGTGCACCGCCCCCCCCCCCTCCTCACCCACACCCACACATGGGGTGTCAGAGGGGGTGTAATCCGTCTCTATTATCTGGGTGATACCTTGACACATATAGGCCACAGCCCAACATGACATGGCCTACTACATAAGTGGCTTGCACAAATACAACAATTCACTATTAGGGCTTCTTATTTTGGGCAAAACATAGCGCATTGATATACTTTGACCCTTTGCTACAGCTGCATATTTGTTTGAGAGCTCACCATATTGACAATGTATCTCTCACAATCTGCTGTGCTTTAATTCAGTACGGCTACTCATGTAGAGTTCTGTAAATGTATGTTATTTCGCGCTGTACTTATTTTCGCAATTTTCACAATTTTCAAAATCGTGATTATGTACAGCGCAAATATTTGTACAATATAGTCCTATAACTTACATATGGCAAAATCCGCAAATTCAAGTACACGTGAGAGTGTACTTTTTAGGCAAATCGCGAAAATATACATGTGCCAAATTATATACGTTTACAGTATACAGGGGAGTTTCCCTTACCACCCTGGGTGAGAGGGATATGTCTATATACTACTCAGTGAGCCACCTGGTCACACAGCTGGCCATATACTTGTTCTGCCCAACGTAGGACTAAGCATGCCATATGATACCTTGATTGACAGTGCTTAAAGATACCTGTCAAAAGCTGTTCTTGAATTGACAGTTGACAGTTGACAGTAAGTGACTGAAGTTTGAGTTTTCATTTCTCGTTCAGTTTTCAACTTTGATATTTGCATTGTTTTTGTAGTGTTAGAAGATAGCAGTCACAAGTTGGTCTCGTTGAATTGACAGTTGACAGGTGACAGTACATGGATGAAGGCAAAGGCCGACAAATAAGATATATCTATATATAAACTTGTATTTAGAAAATGATTTTCCTGAGATTTTCTTTAAACTGGTCGTCTGTCCATCAGACAGGATAATTTGTCTTATTTTCTTGGGATAAGAACATTTATTTTTGGCTGTGATTCCACATTACTTTACAGCCTCACAACAATGATACTCTTTAGACACCAGAACGTAGTCAGTACTGGCTAACAAATCAGTCAAAAGTACATAACCTAGTTAGTTATTTTCTGGCTGCCTATACAACCGACCTAGGTTAGGTCTGGGTGTTTAGTACCGATGAACTCACCTTTGTCTTCTCCATTTCAATGAGTATTCCTTTTGAGTAAGGCATTAGTCATGTGTTGTTTTGCCTCAGTAATTTTTGAATAGCACTTAGTCATGCCTGACCTATGTCCCTATGAGTAACCTGGGATAGCCACTACAGACTAAGGGCCGGGGCATCAAGATTATCTGTGTAGGCTCGTCCACTGCACTGCCTGTCATATAGCTACATGTAACCGCATAGATTTGCACTATTGTATTTTGAAAAAGCTTGTAGCAATAACTGTCCTTACATGAGATATAGACATATATTACAGTTTACAACCATTAATTGGCAGTCTATACGTTCACACTGATTCCCACACAAATACTGACGCAGTGGCGCTATCCTATTAAAGCAGTCTACAGCGGGGGGAGAAAAAGGGGCTGCTATAGGGGTGTGAATGGACGAATGCAGCGCCATAGTGGTAGTAGCAGCGGGATAGAATGGAACCACAATGATTATCGTCATAGCAGTCTATTGTTAGAGACTTACAGAGGAAGAATTCAGAATGATTGATTGGATTATCTGTATTGTGAATTTATCTTCTTCTGTTACACACTAAGGGTGACGTCCTAGTTTTCCAGACTATCTTTAACCACTCCTTTCTATCCTTTGCTGTTTCCTTTGCACTGTCTATTGCCAATCCTAATTGTTTAGAAATATAAAGTAATTTTCTTGTGAAGGGACTGCTTAAGGTGGGACATATAAAGAACTGTGGCAATATTCAGTAATCTTGACGGTCAGTCAATTTCAACACAGCATATTTGGGAACCGACTATGCTTTATACGGTGGTACAATGGTGTCCTTTACATGTTTTTCAGGGGACAAGATGGCCGACTACATAGCATCTGGGGGGACAAGATGGCGGCCTGCACAACAAAAAAACACTACAGCGCTATATAAGGCAGGACGTGCCTTTAATTGATAAGTCGCAGCATCCGCTGGAGATGTCGCCTTTTTGTACACCCCCTCTTTCACAATACAACCCCCCCCCCCCCTTCGGCACACCCCTTTTCTCCCCCCCCCCCCTCCTCCCCCGCACGCCCCTCATCTTCCCACGGTAATAACGATGTACTATTAAAAATACCCACACCCATATCATTCTGCGCCGGGCGCCTCACAATGAACAACAATGGCGGCCACTTCAATTCTACACATCACGTTCTGCTGCCGGGGTGAGGGGCGCTCTCCCAGCACAGCCTCAGGCAGCACTCTGCCCCAACCCGCAGATGCTAGGAACACTGAAAAAGTAAACTTGTCTCCAGACTCGTCGAAGTGACTATCATAAAATAAATGAGTCAAAAGTTGTCTAAGCTATCAGGTTACCATTCCACAAATAGAATCTGGAGCTGGCACATGACAAGTGGGTCTGCTATCACCAGCTAGAAGACCCGCTTCCTTGTCACCTAGATGAGTTTTTGACTCGTTTATCTTATGACCGTCACTTGGAAGAGTCTGGAGACAAGTTTACATTTTGAGTGAACTCTACTGTGGAAGAAGGGGTAAAACAGAACTACTTGTCTCTTATGGCCATGTCACACTGCGGTCTCCATACACAAAAAAAGTGTCCAAAAAAGTTTCCTTACTTCTACAATGAAAACACGTCCAATATTTCTGTTAGTTAAAACATTTGTTCTTCACACATTCTTTAAGATATTTAAATCAATTCTTAGCTGTATAAATAAATATTTTAAAATCATGGCAGTGAACTGCCGTAAATTTTATGCCCCTATATGGGTAAAATTCACACAGGCGACACGGCCCTTTTGAAAATAAAGACACGGGCGACAAGGCCCCCTTAAAGGCGACTGACACAGAAAAAAAAAACAGCATAAAAATCGACCTGCAGATATCCTTCTCCTTATACACTTGAAAGACGACAGAACAACACTGGCATTTTACTAAATATTGGCACGGCGACAGGGTTAAATTTGATGGTACCCATGCAGAAGCACCATTTTGGCAAAGAGGAAATAGTGCCGGTAGAAACAAATGTGAGACTCTGCTTGGAGATTGACTACCTGGGTAAAGTGTGTGTGTGCGGGGGGGGGGGAGGCAAGCGGTACCGTTCCCCTTATGGAGCGTTACAATAGATAGCTGCTTGTCATACATTTAAAGGGCTGGGTTATCTTTTTCTACTCTGTGGATTTAAGGGAGGCAGCATTCGTCTGGGAGTGGGGATGTACTAGGTTGTTACTTAATTCAGCTACTTTATGGAGGTACAGTAGGGTCAACACAATATTGGTTTAGGAGTATTTGGAAATTCTGAATGTGTATATTGAGGTTGCGTAATAGCAAAATACAAATAATTACTCAAAGGGTCCTAATATAAAATCTGGCAGAATGGAAGTTGGCATAGAACCGTTATCACAGATTAGAGCATATCACATTTCTGATAACATTATGAGTGAAAATCCTGAAGACCTCAATACTGAAGACACCCAGAACCTGTATCCTCCCAATCCTTATAATCCCAATCAGCCCTCAGCCCATGTCAGATGTAATTTAGTTGAGACATTAGCGTTCAAACCATTCCAGTCACAAATGTTGGCAACCCTGAAAGGGCTGCATACTGCTTTAAAGTGGCATTCTAACCGAGCGTTTCCCACTCCCATTCTAGTACCCTTGGTGCCTTTGGTTAGCATGATGCATGTTTGCAGCCTCAGCGAGTAACTCCCGGGTGCTATAAATTCATGCATCATGCCAACCTTTCGGGGGTGTATCAGCCCCATAGGGTCGACATGATGCATGAATGTAGCGCTGGGTAGTTACTCACCAGGCCCACATTCCTGCATCATGACCACTAAAGGTAAACTGCATTGATGTACCATGCAGGCCTTAAAGGCGCATTCTCACCACTCACACTTTCCACATAGCAGACTAGAACAGTACTAGAATTGTGAGTGGCAAACGCTTGTGGCTTCAGCGTTCACCTGCGCGGGTTTCCCATGACGTATAGAGGCCATCAGGACAGCGCGACTGGAGACCGATTTATGGTGGAGGGGGGCGTATTACCAACCGGCATAAATAAGGCTTTGTGCAACGGGGCATGAGACAGCGCGCTTGTAAAACACCCCCCAGAAACGTTTTGATTAGAGTCTTATTCCCTTAGATCTGCAGCGGAGCGACTGGGCTTAAATCATATCAAGAGGCGATCCACAATCGTATCGAATGAAGGCGCGCCATTCCCTCCCTCATCTTTTCCCTTGTCTTAAAGCCTTTGCTTAACCCCGAGACAATTAATTATAGCAATTAGTACGGCCGGGCGGGGAAAATCAATTTGAATGCTTCACGGGGCTGTGGGGATGTAGTGAGTGGAGCGCGGAGGGAGCGGAGATGGGGAGCGGAGACGGGGAGGCAGATCTATAAAGCATTGGACTGAGTGGAGAGTTATTAGAATGGATCCTTGAGGCATGCCGGCCTAGACAGTTTCCAGAGGAGGAGGGGTCTGAATGATTATCGCTGTTAGCGGAGTAAGCTATGGAGCTACATGCTGCCTCACCTCCCGTATGGAGACTGGAGGTTACCCTCCATACCAGCTGCTGCTAGCGGGAACTACCAGGGTGGTAGGTCTACCAGGCAGCAAGGGCATTCTCAAATGTAGTCTAGTCTTAAATGTAGTTTAACAGTGCTTTTGTTCACTGTAAAATGTAGGTGAACAGTAGATTCTACTGTAGGTGTACAGTTGATTGTAGGTAAACAGTATAATCTACTGTAAATCTACAGTAGATTCTACTGTAAATCTATTCTACAGTAGATTCTACTGTGTACCTACACTAACTATTTACAGTGTTGTCATTTCTTTTATATTATTTACAGTGACGTAGCACCAGGTCCAGGTCGCGCTTTACAACTCATGTGCATATCATTAGAGGTTTTTTTCATAATAATATACAATCAGTCAAATAAGCTGACTGATTGCTCCCTTCCCCCCCCTTTCGATTCCTAGTATAACTCAGTCAATTCTACTACATTAACCTGTAGATATCATGACAGTGAAGACATTTTCACATCTTCACAGTTGTGCCTCAATCATACGTCGTATAACATCTTCCCATGAGGTAATAACAACTGCCGCTATACAACCTTGATATCTGCTAACATCTGTTATTACACTAAGTCATGGCTTTAAGCCAATGATCATTCTAAGTGAGCACAGGCTATTGAATCAACATTGACAAACCGTTGTCAATGTCGATTCAACATTGAACTGGATTTCGCGCCTACTGGGTTCGTACTTCTGCCCTACATTTCTCTATTCTTACCAATAATGAAAAATGAATTATGACGTCATAAGTACCTCTTGACTGGATAGAGGCAAATTTCAGGTCATCTGCTTTTCAGTATAAATAAAAGAAATTTCAATTCAATTCAAGTCATTTGATTCATCAGTTGATCGGCCTCAACATTCTTACTATATGGAACAGGTTCCCTGTGCTATGTGCGCTTAGTATAAGGATTCTTCTAAGTAGGCCAGGTAACTCTAACCAAAGTAAACGTTTTTGGGTTTATTTAAAAAAAAGCAAAGGGTACACATAGAAAGTATCAATACATAAGGTTCTTGCATTAATTTACTCGTTAAGGCCAGAATTCATTCAAAATTCATGCTGACTGCAATAAACAGATCTAGAATTAGGCTCTAAAAGGGTTAAAAATATATATAAGCATAATAATCCAACCCCCTAGTGTATCTTCTGGGCCGAATATAGCTTAATAAAATAGAAACATTCAAGACATCTCTTCTCCAGACACTTTAGCTATCCTGGTGACTGTAATATAAACTTGGTGCCTAACACAACAGTGTGTGTCTGGACCTTCACTTTAGGTGGAAGGGAACTGCCCGGCCTACCTCCCCGCTGCCTACTCCCATATTCCCACACCCTACTCCCCAGGCCCTGTCGCATCCTGCGATCAATGCCTATTTTGACAGTGGGCAGTGTGTATGATGGGGGGAGGCAGGCCTTATATTGCTGTGACAGGTTTCTTTATGTATAGACTGGTGGTGGTGTTCGCATGGTGGGGGCCCTGGGCAACGCGACTCAATATTCATATAGAAGTGTACGTACGACTCAATATTCATATAGAAGTGTATGTACGACTCAATATTCATATAGAAGTGTACGTACAACTCAATATTCATATAAGTGTACATACGACTCAATATTCATATAAGTGTATATGCAACTCAATATTTATATAGAAGTGTACATATGACTCAATATTCATATGGAAGTGTACATGTATACATAGACAAATGCCAACACCTGTTGATAGCGTCTCTAATGTATTTCACGAGTGGGGGCTGGGGCAGTATCCCACGAAGCCGCAGGGTGAATCAGATGGGCCCCAGCCCCCACGACCCACCCACCCACCACCAGCCAGCAGGTCCCCCTGTGACTTACCCCTGTTGTTACCTTACCCCCCATGTCCCATGTCCCTCCCCACACCTAGACTAGACTGTTATTGCCAACAGTGATATTACCAGCACCCCAGTCCCCCTTGGTGTGAGTCTAACGGGACATTGTAGTGGACCATGATTCTCCCTCCGGTCGCTGCATCTAAATTAGGCCTTATAGAAGCCACACAAGACAATGGTCCTGAGGAACAGCGCGCCATGTTGTAGTTATGGAATACCGTCCAATGAGGATCAGTGTATCGTGTTGACGGGGATTCCCTACGGGTGTGTCGTCCATTGTTTGAGTTGCTCAGCCGGCTCAGCTGGCTCTGTGGCTGACCTGGGGTCTGCATACAGACAACTATAAAAATACACTGAGGTATGACTATTATCATATGTAGGGTGCAATGCCACTGGGTGTATCCTGAACCCCACAGGCAGTGCCATAACTGGCTGTCATTGTGCAGCATGCCCTATAATTTATGTCTAATTTTATGCAGCTCGTGTAACAGGGCCAAAACTTGCTGCAACTTGCCACAAATACTTGCTGCAGCAAAAGCTGACAGTGTTAGCTTTTGCTGCGGCATACTGTGCGGTAGATGCCGCGCAGCGAGTGCCGCCAGTGTAACAGGCCCTTAAGGGACTTTTCAATGCAATCCAGTAATGTAGGGAGCGGAGAGTAGTCAGACAGGGGTTGGTAACAGTTAGCATGATTGTCACCGGTGCAAGAGGTCTGTGGTTTGAACCAGGAAATGCAGTGCAAATATGTCTTGATTAAGGTTTTAAAAAGACGAAGTCAACTCGGTTAACAGATGACTGGAAGCAACATAGAAATAGTTCATTATATGAGTGTTGGGTAATAATCTTGAACCCAGCATATATTCCATAATATTATTATCTCAGACATTTGTTTGTCTGCATTATGCATCAATGCAGTACCAGGGAAAAACCCTTGCATCATGGCAATCCTTCAGAAGTGTATAGATCCCGTAGGGTCGTCGTGTTACTCATGTTATGAAGACAAGACATAGTGCTTAAAAACATTATGTTGTCATTAATGGGTAACTGAGTCTCCTACAGTAGGATTGCACACAGCTCTAGATAACCTGCTACTATTCTAATTACTTAACCCTTTAAGGGCCGCATATCACCTCTACTTTTTCTCTCTACCCATTGCTATTACCTAGCATGGGATCTCTTTCCTCTCCTTTCATATGAAGAAAAGTCACTACATATATGTATACTAAACCTATTAATGGCCTGTCGGCTATTAGATAATATCAAAATTCTAATACATGTGTTTTGTAATATAGGTAAGGTGTACATGGCAGAGACATGCACTAAAATTTGCACTTCTCTACTATTCACATATTGATGGAAACTTAGTTGTCTCTTATTAACTCCGCCCATTGGAAATCCAGGTGTTGTAATAACACGGTCTACCAGGGCATGCATCTTGCCAGGATAAATAAATGAAATAAAAGCAAACAAACCTTAAAACATCATCTTAGTACTCAGTCCTCATGAGGCATGAATGCAGCCCTGGCTGGTGTCAGTCAACCTGAGCATCATCATAACCAGAGCTGACACGTCCCCCCGGCCGGTGAGTGTATGTTTGGTGGGAGGTGTATTGACAGGTAGTCGTCAATACGACCTGCCGAGGGCGGCTTCATCCTCATTGACCTCTTGTAGCAGGGTCACCAGGGGCAGCTCTGGGCAAAGAGAAGAGGGTGGCATGCTCACTCACTGATAGTTCTTCTCACTACGTATATCAGGAAATCTAAGCAAATATGCATGGTTGAATATAAACACATTTCCTTAATACAATGTCAGTAGAAACCATGTTACTGGCATATGGCTTTGGATATAACATTCTGAAGACATTTCTATGTGATCTGGCTTATAGGTGCCAAAAAATTAGCCGTAACCATATCAGTCTGGTGTGTCTACACTCTACACTGATAATGTAAATCCTGGTTTTCCCACCACAATGCTGTTTTTTGGTCTCGTCTCCATGGTGTCCTTACCAGGTCGGGTTGTCATGGTGATCCATCACCATGGTTACAACAGTGAGAGTATTGTGACGTTGACATCAATGCTGTGACGTCAGAATAGAAGTGGGGAGCAGTGTCTGTTACTGGATCATAGTTTAACAATTCTGTCACACCTTAAGCATAGCTTTCTGGATTCCTCACCATTATACCCAGCCACAGAGGCATTCTGATGTAGGCCACTACCCTTCTCTCATCTCCAGTCCCTTTAAATAGACAATTGATTAGAAAATTGTAGGGATTGGAGGGATAACTTTCTGAGCTGGGTGACTAAAATAAATTTGAATACCATGCTCAATGTCCAAAGCTGCCAATGAGATGTTGCTATCCGGTATTCTACCCCTAGACATTACCCCCGCTCTATCTGTCTCTCTCCCACTCTTATTAGTGGCTTAAGTCTGTCTCTCTACTGCTCTCTTTTCCTACATAATCCATTCATAATTCATATCCTCTATACCCCTCATTTCTCACCCTTCTCTAGCCATATCTATGTATCCCTATATTCTGAGAAGTCAACTAGATGTTTTAAAACTCCCATTTAAATCCAGCAGGCCATTATAAAATGAATGTGCTATGCTGGTGTATGTGGGGTGGTAGTAAATGACATGGCTGTAGATGGCTACTGGCAGGTACAGTAAAACCTCACCAATAAGCCGCGGCTAGTACGCGAGTCGTTTAGGCGGTGCAGCTAATAGCATCGACCCAGGCTCAGGGTGCGGCTTATACCCGAGTTTGTGGTTCTATGGTACAGTACTAGAAGTCACCATAATCAGATCTCTGGTGCGGCTTATAGGATCGGCCCAAAATCGGGGTGGGGCTTATGCGCGAGTTAGACTTATCCGCACGGTTTTACAGTAGCGCTAGGTGGGGGTAAATGTACAAGGGGTGGAGGTCAGCTTTATAATTGCAAGTCATATGTCCCTGGTTATCTCACCATCAGCAGATATGGCGGCTGGGCTGTTTCAGGCTGTATGTTTGACATGTGCTACTGAAAACACTACCCCCTGCTTAGAGAGGAGGACGCTATGATTCTGATGATTACTGTTTTGTTACATGGTGGTACGGCCATCTCTATGCTAAGCCTATGGAGCTCCCATCCATGCCCCCATGGAGTATGGTGTAGCCAGATTCCAAGGCCGCCCAATTTGTTGATTTTCTTCATTTAAAGACAGCAGGGCCATGTAATAAACACAAAAACCCACTTGCTAACAGAAATGCACATCATACATCACTCGTTGAAGCTGGGTCATATTACACTCAGCCTTTGGCACTGTGTGATATGACCCAGCTACAACTCGTGAAGTTTGATGTGCATGTATGTCAATGGCGTGGAGTTTTGTCTATATATCTAACTTAGATGTAAACGATCCTACAGATACATCCCCTAGACTTCACAGGGTCTCCTTGGAATGAGATTGACCCTCATATACCTTATGCTGCTACCCCATGATTTATCAATACCAAGACATGATATTCCCCTATAACACCCAAATAGTCTGCCATTACTGCCACAGAAACTGTTTGGAAACATACCAAATACATTAATGCCAACCACAACATACTACTCCTGTCAAACTACATCAGACCATAGTCCTGTTGTAATGGCTGTGATACTTCTGTATCTACATTTGGGGACTGCCTCTACTTTGTCAAACTCATGACAACCTCCATAAAACACCTAACCTGGCTAACTTGGGGCCATGTTGGATACTGATTTCTGCTTTTTTGCAGGATCATACCAAGTAAATTGTAACATAAAATCTCGTGGCATTATGGCCAGTTGTAACAGGACTATGGTACAGAACTAAGGGGAGATTATTTCTTTATAGGTTCGCTCAGTAGTAATTTGTCCTCAGGAGTTCCTCCCATGCCATATTCAGACTTATAATGCTGGTGGGTGATCGGTTCTGGCAGCAGGCAGTGTTATGGGTGTGTGAGGGGACAGACTGACAGTTGGGGCTGGGTGTGAGATTGTATAGGAACTGATACACATGGGACCCTCAATAATATCCATAAGGTACTGAATGGGTAGGTGAACTGGGGGAGGGAAGGGAGAGGGGGCCTACAGTAAGGCCTACAGGTATGAGGACACTCTCCTTTTTTCTCTGTCTGTCTGTCTGTCGGGCTGTCTCTGTCTGTCTGTCTCTGTCTGTCTGTCTCTGTCTGTTTGTCTCTGTCTGTTTGTCTTCCTGATTCCCTTCCCGTCCTCATGCATGTTCTCCTCACACTATGTCTTTTACCTTTCCCACTTCTTACCCTTCTCTCCCCTAACCACCTACATCAAGATCAAGAAACACAGATGAGGGCAGCCCTCCTCCAACCCTCCCCACCTCAGTCGCCAAGTATGGCATATGAATTATCAGAGAAAATACCTACCCTTTAGCTCTTAGCATGCAATTCTATGTGCTGAGAAGCAGATATGGCATCAGTGATTGCCCCCCCCCCTGCCTGCCACCCCTTCTCCAATCCCCTGCTCCACACACACCCAGCCAACATTGCTTAGTGGAACCCATATATGTTTTTAAGTGGGCAAGCTGATTTGCCCATATCTGGGTTACGGTCCTTTTTGTCCAGGGCTACCAGTGGGAATCCACATGGGTCACCCAGATTCAAAGTGCCCAGCTTGAGCCCAGATTAAATATAAACTATGAAAAAGTTCAATAAATGGTGATTTCTTGAGAAAATCAGATGTCAGCATGTTTTGAGATATTTACATTGTATACAAGTTGTCGTGGGCTAGCCCATCTGGGCTCCCACTGGTAGCCCTGGACAAAAAGGACCATAACCCAGATAAGTAAAACACTTATGGGCCCCAAGGACCAATGCTGGATGAGCAGCGCCTTACACAGTTGATGAGGGTAGCCTGGTAGCAGCTACTCTTGTTCCCAAATCCTTCCGAAGGAAGGCTGTGGTGACAGCCATTAAGACCTTGAACTTGAATACCTGCTTATAGCTTGGAACCAGTGGAGAGGAACCAGAATGTATGATGGTAGTTTTACCTGTATTTCCCATCATACTTTCTGGTTCCATTTCCGGTTCCTGTTCGCTGGTTCCAAGCTAACTACAGGGACTGCCTACACCCAGCAATATCCATGTTCAAGGTCATACTGGCTGTTCCCAGAGCCCTCCTTCAGAAGGATTTGGGAACATGAGTAGGTAGCAGCCAGGAGGGTGGAGTAAAGGCCCTCATCATGACATTAGAGAAATGCCGACCAATCTATATCTGACCTCGACATCTGACCTTAACCCTAACTTTGAACTTGACCTTAGCCTTGACATTTGCAGAAATGGCCAATAGGGCTGTATGAGGTGGTACTTATGTGGACATGTATGTAATCTGACTTGACGTCTGAGTGATAACTAAGGGTAGAGAGTGGCTTTCTGAGGCAGGGTGGAGGCAAGGTATGGAATGCTTTCTGCTTGTACATGCAGCACTTTCTTAACCCTTTAATGAGGGATGTCGCTAAAGGATGACATTTATTGTTATCATTTACCAATGCTGCCCTGGCGAGTCACGCTGACCTTACGGGAGTGTCTCAACCAGTAGGATTGGCTTGATGTTTGAATGCAGCCCTGGCCGGGGCGGCAATCAAGGGAATGATGCATTAAGACAACATGCTGTCCTTAAAGGGTTAATTTAAAGTCTATGACAAGGACAGTACATTTTAATAAGTAAGGATGACCATTTTATAGCTGACTTTGACATCTGACTCTGATCATTGAAATTTGTGGGAAAGCCAATACGACTGTATCAGATGGTTTAAGCTTTTTTTAAATCTGACCTGCAGCAGAACTGACATGTGACGGGGGGCAATGAAAAGTTTTGAGGGAGGGCTAGATATGTGAGTGGGAGGTATGATCTGTGGTGCTTTCTGCCTCTTTCATCATCCTTAAATCATCCTCATAATTGTCCATGATAAAGGCAGTGCTCTAAATCATACTTTGATGGTTCAATACTCATATGATTAGACACATTTAAATTTTGTCAGTACAATTTCCGGCAGTAATGACTGGGTCTTGAAGAACTAACCAGAGACGGAAGGCCTGCAGCCTAGCACTGCCTCAGCATGACATCAACTAGTGGGAAATGAAAATTAAATGTGTGAAAATAACAAGTGCACTGTGACATAACTGTTACATCCTAGGCATCGCTGTCAGAGTTTATGCCGAGCCTCCTCCCCCAGTACCTGCTCTCCACCCCCTGTAGGTTCTTTATGAAGATCAATGATGGCAGATGTCAGGCTCTCTGGACTTGAATAGGGGCATCTTAAATAAGGACTAAGGTTGGCACTAAGACATGGACCTCTCTCTATCCATGGTTCCTGGCAGTGAACCGTTCAATAACCAAAGGTTTAGGGGATAAGATAAGTCCAATATCTGATGATGAAGGAAAGGAAGACAGAAAGTCTTCTTTTTAAATCAACTGAAGGCTTGATTGTAGCGCCCTTGTATAGTCATATTGGCCCCTTATATATAATCAGCCTCAGATCTTCATAATGGACAGGGTAATTACCCTATAATTTATGTTCATTTGTCATCATGATGCATGACCATGTATTGGATGCAATAGAATTCATATCAAAGTTGTAGAATCCCCCCCCCTCAGTCAAGAGATTAATCAATCAGAATAACTGAGGGCAAAGCTAGTCCAGTGAATGAACACTTCAGGGTCAACAAAATTGCTACATTAGGTTTTTCAATGGTTTTCACCTCTTTGATACATGCACATTTCAGAAAAAAATAGTTTACGGGAATCCACCTTGGGGAAGTGCCTGAAATCCAACATGGCCGCCTTTGTACTCCCTCTCAATGTTAAACAGCCATATTCTTGCTTCTTATCGACATTTTCACTCTTATGATATACCAATTGACATCAGCTTCAACAGATGCATTGATCAGAATTATTTTCCAAGGTCAAGGTCACATATATTTTGTGATTTTACTGCAATTATGAATCAAAAATACTAATTCACAAAGTAACAGCAAGTCTGCATCTATGTGGACATAAAATCCACTCCATACCTCTCTTTAATCACTGAACGGCACATTAATACAAGGTGGGTCAGAAAAAAAGAGTGTGTGATTTACGTGAAGGTCAATCCAGATCTTCTAAAGGTTATTACATTGATATACCATACTTTGGAAGTACCATAACATTATTTTCACTGCACTTAAGATACAAGGTATAAATTACCGTGAAGTTAAAACAATGTCATACACATAAATATGACTAGACTGCTTATTTCTCTTCATTCATTGGACTAAGCCCACACAAGTACACAGATACATATTTGGTGAGCATTATAGAGTGTCTGTAGAGGGGCCATGACAAGTGGTGCTCTTCACACCCCATGTAGGGTGCTACAGGGCTTTGTATACTGTTACTGTGTGCCGAGGGCCATGTTGAGAACAAGGAAATCTCAGCACAACCTGGCTCCGAGTCACTCATTGTAGAGAGCTGACGAGATGACACAGATGGTGTCAAGGTACTCACTTTGAGTGTAGTTGGGATATAGCATGGTGTGGCCGGTGGTGGTCTCAATGATACGTTCATCTGTATCCATCTGATAGTGATAGAAGGTGAGGGTTGGGGACAGGGGGGTTTGAGAATGTGAACAGGGATTTGGCAATGTGTCAATGGGGGATTAAGCCTTGAGTGGTGTTCTGGTTCTGTGTGTTATAACTCCACTACATTGGGCTCTGTTAGAAACCAATCAATCTACAAATGGACTACTGAGGATGGAGCATCTTGGTTTGGCAAAACTCAAAAAGAAAATGTATAAGTTAAATTTCAGGTAGCAGGGCTATTTATAAGCACAATTTGGAGTGACTGTGATGTTACTGTGATGTAATGACCAATTCATGCTTCATAGATGCTTCACAAAATGGAAAGTTTTGATGGATCGGTCACTGAAATCTCTACTCTTTTGGGGAATCCAGCTTGGGTGCTCATTGATTTCTATTTCCCCATACAAAGCACTTAATAGAGACCAATGCTTATTTGAGACCAGAATACATAGTATAACAACTATTTCAGCTACTCCCAAGATAATATCAAATCAGTTCCACTGAAATAAGGATTTCCTCATAGGAAATGATATTAAAGAACTCAAGGCCTATCTCCATCTCTGTCCAGATAATCCTTGCCAGTGTGCCTCATTATTGGGTCCCTTTCACATAAAAACTTCCTGAAACAAAGAATACAATCGTAATCCACTAGGAAGATAACACTTGAACCATTCCCAAGGCAATAACAAAGCAATTCCCTCATCTCTTACAAGATACAAACCATCAGCGCACCCTAATGACAGTGGGAGGTAATTATGTATTGTATCTACACCCATACACCACCCATCCCCGTCTTTGTTGTCAGCCACTTATAGTTCTGTGACAGCCACCAGACGGGGCGCTGTTCGTCATCCTATAGTTAGAGATATCCAGATTTATGCTGGTATCTGCTGTTGACCTATCTGTGCAGATAGTGTGTCCCTGTGTCAATAGTGGTGATGGTGGTAGTTGGGGCTAGGAGAGTGGAGGTAGGTAGATAAGCAGGCATCTGTCTCTCCCTGTATACAAAGACTGTATAGGACTGTAACTGGTTCCACTGTGTTCCACTATGTCACACCTATTGTCCCCATCCTCCTATCTGTCTTGTGCCTCCACTGGAGGAGGAGCCATGCACAAACTGCCTTAATATACTCATCTATCTATATCTATATCACTCTATCTATCTAACTATCTCTCTATCACTCTATCTATCTCTCTATCTTTCTTTCTTTCTTTCTTTCTTTCTTTCTTTCTTTCTTTCTTTCTATCTATCTATCTATCTATCTATCTATCTATCTATCTATCTATCTATCTATCTATTTACTATCTATCTATTTATCTATTCATTTATTTATCTATCTATCAATCTATCTGTCTGTCTTTCTCCTTATCTATCCATGAATCTCTGTACATGTCTCTATCTCTCTTTATCCCTCTATATATATATCCTCATGTCCAGAGGATATGGATGTTGCATCGAAAATAGAATTTTCTATGTGTGCTGCCAACCTTAACCCGATAGTATAATGTACCCAAGGCTCAAGCCACTCTACAATGATAATGTAAATCCTGTTTTTCCCACCACAATGCTGATTTTGGTTCCTTTCCCCGGTTTGGGTTTCCATGGTGATCCATCACCATGGTTACGACAGTGAGAGTATTGTGGCGTTGACAGCAATGCTGTGACGTTAGAATGGAGGTGGAAAGCTGGGTTTGCACCCCAATAATGGTTTTACAATCCTCACACATCTACAATTGTAGCATTGTCAGTCGTTCCTAACACACCCAGTCTCAGAAGCATTCTGAGGTATCACCCTCCCTTTTACATAATAACATAAAATTCATTGTACTAACTCTCAATGTATACATGAGTTTCGACTAATAGGTGACCATCTTTGGCTAATAGTTTTGACCCATTTTAAGGAGTTCATTCTCAACATTGGGTACATTATTGGAAACATAAAATATGCCAGCTGATATTTTTTAAGAGATTGTGTTGAATATTCAGATTTAGATATGTTTAAACCTACATCTAATATTTTGATTTGTAAATATTGAACAACACCTAAAGTCGGACACATCATGTCAGAACTGATCCTGGCGTTGGACAGTTGTCATTTCTTTGGTTTGATAAGTATGCTTGACACTAAATGCAACATTCTTGTGGGAAAATATCATATTATGTTTTTTCGTATTCATAGATCCCCAATCATATGATATTGGTCCCCAATCAGAGAAAGTGTTTATTCAACATGTATGCATGTAGTTTTGGCTATATAACTGACCTAGGTATTCAACACATTGTATTAATGTTTATGATGGGCCACAGTTACAAGTGTATATTAACTATGTAATTCAAAGCCAATGGTGTCCAGCTCAAGGTATCTGTCCGAGTCAGAGTGCCTTTACCCTATAATATAGGATAACTGGGCTGGCATGGTGACACGTGTATTGAATTCTCCTCACTTTAGATAGTGCCAGGTACACCGTAACAGGTACACCGTAACATTACGGAATAATCATGAGAAACTCCTTTTGTGTAAACCATTTATAAGATAATAACATTCATATGGATGCCATTGTAATAACTTATTAAAGACCGTCAAAGAATGTATGTATAGATAGGGGTGCTGGCGGCAGAAGGGCAATGCGCCCAAGCTAGTTTTTGCCTGAAACCACAGTTGGCAGGGTGACATGTTTTACTCTGAACTCGGGTATGTATAGTAGTAATTTGTCTTCAGGAGTTTCTCCCGTACCATTAATAGACATATAATGCTGGTGTGTGAGCGGCTCTGGCAGCAGGCAGTGTTATGGGTGTGTGAGGGGACAAACTGGCAGTTGGGGCTGGGTGTGAGATTGTATAGGAACTGACATGGTGGCTAGTCAGTTGGGTGTGGCAGAGTGGGGTTTAAGTCCAGGCTGGGGGGGGGATGGTCGTTAATACACAGCAGCTACAGCAGTAGATAAATACTTACGAACTTAAGAACCTAGACTCCTCTCTGTCTTTCTCTCTCTCATTCTCTCTCACTCTCCATTTTTCTCCTTCATAATTGCCCGTCCCTTTCTCTTCCAGTTTCCATTTCTGCAAGTTTCTTTTCTCAGCATGTCCTCCTCCTGTGCTTAATGCCCTACTTCTCCCTTACCACCCACATTTACATGAAGTAACACAAACAAGGGTAGCACTCCTCCCACCAGCCCACTACCCTCTCCACCCCTGTCTTCAAGCAGAGGAAACTCCTTTAGCTTCTAGCATGCAACTCTGTATCCTGTACTAGGATATGGTAACAGCAATTGCCCCCCCCCCCCCACTCACTCCAAGACCGTCGTCCATACATGGGGCATTACAGTGGGTACACTGGTAAAGGACAGGAGGCTGATGTCAGGTCTCTCGCCATTCAATGAAATGGTAACAATTCCATATTGGACCTTGACATCTGACCTGGACCTCAACCATGAATTTGAACTTAAGATTTGTGGAAATGGCCAATAGGGCTGCATGAGGTGATACTTATGTAGACATGTATGTCATCTGACTTGAAGTCTGAGTAAGAACTAAGGGTAGAGGGTGGCTTTCTGAGGCAGGGTTAAGGCAGGACATGAGGTGCTTATTACAACATGCAGTACCTTTCTTAATGTAAAGCCTGTTAAACTGGTGGCAGACCTATATGGTTCTCATAATCACTACAATATCACAGCAGGCTTTTACAGCAAGGACTGGTTGTAAGAGAATTTATCACAGACAGAAAGCCAAAGACTTGAGACTGGCACTCCACAACATCAACTGGAGGGAAATAAAAGTGAAATGTGGGGCAATAACAAGTGTACTGTGCATAGAGCCATGTCACAGCAGGGGGTGGTGTGTGATAATATGTCTTGTCTCCTCCCTAAGTCACTACTCTCAACCCCCTAAAGCCTGTCCATGGTGAGAAATGAGATGACTAAAATTTGGAGCTCTCTTGAATTTGGAAAGAAAGTCTGTGGGACTTTTCAAGCTATGAAAAATGATCCGCTTATTACAGCAAATGTAGTCTTAAATAAGTCTTAAATAGACCCTAGAAAACAGAGGTTGTTCAGCGAATAATCAGTTTTATGCTCAATTTAAGATCTTTGGAGTGCATGCTATAAGTCCACCCATTGAAAATGTTGGATAGAAAAGATATTATATAAAACACATTATCTTTATAGATACAAGTTGTACAATCGAGATAACCAATGTACAGTCACGTCACCCTAGCCTGGGCGACGATAGTCCGGGTACTACACCTTCCGGGCAGGGCTGCCTCTGCACGGATCTAGTTAGGCTATAACAGTCTACAGTAGTCCGGTTATCTCATGATCCGGTCACCGGTCAGCTCTTCCAGTGTACAAAGAGTGTGTTTACTATCAGAATATGTATCAGTAGACCAGGCAACCCAACCCCCATTCCGAAAAAAAAGATTATTTACACAAAGCCAGCCGTCTAACAAAGCAATTAACACATTAGATTAGAGCAGGTACTGACCCTTCATCTCTGAAAAAGTTTGATTACTCCACATACACTAGGATTAGCAAGAACCAACATTGTCTTGGCACCCTGACTTGGCAATCTTAGCATTTGATTCAACTCAATTGCAGATACATCACGAACATCTAACAAAGCATTTAGCACCTTGATGCACAATGCTAATTAAAAGCCGTGTTTGTCTGCTCACTGGTACATCCTGAAGTGTGAAAACCGTCACACAAACAACAGACAGTACTTTCTATAGCTTCCCTACAAATTAAAAAATAAATCATTTCAGTGAATAATTACACTATATTTTCCCTTTCATATCAACTTGCTCTGTATTACATGTATGTGTAGAGTGTGTAATATAGATGTGTCTTGAATTAACACATTTACTAAAAAAGAGGATCAGGTATATGGAAACGTAATACAAATGTATCAACTGGTGTTGTTACAGTGGAACTTAAACATTTTTCGAAAAAAGTAATGACCGGCTCCTCCACCCCCACCCCTGCCTCTCTAACGATGTTTCAGGCACCCGGGCGTTTCGGTTTCCGGGCGGTTTAGGCTTTGCACGGCACTGCCCGGACTACTGCGACGTCACTGTATACAAATGCGTGATTACGTATCCTCCTATCAGCTGTATTGCCACTGCTACTCGGGTGTTGAGGTGCTTATGTCCTGAGGTTAACCAACGTTATACTAACACCATGACAGTATCACTCAGAAATAATACCACTTAGGATTTCTCTGACTGCCAGCCACAGCCAAACACCCGTCTCTATGAGCTGCTCACCAAAATCAGGATCAGAGGTTGTTCATTTCTTTATTTTTTTTGGAATACTGCAGTGCCATTGACTTAACCAAGGAAGGCCGTATTACACACCCCCTGTTAAATAACCCATCGCCGTATTTCACAGCCTGTGACTTCATCAAAATGGCGGTTCGTTTACATTTGAACAGGGTTGAAACGGGATGGAAATGAGGTATTTTAGGCTTCTTCTATCATAACTTTGGTAGATTCAATCGACAATCATGAAAAATAAACACAAAGGTACACTTGGGTCCGAGGTCAACTCGTGAAATAACCCAGCTAACAGACTAAAACTCGTGCACCTTTGTCTATTTATTCGCTTGCATGGTGCTCATCCAACCATGATCTGTTCCAGACAATATGAGCTTTAGACACAATTTCCAAGTTCACAAATCTAACAAAACACCCTGAGATATAAAGAAGTATAAACCCATAAACTACCCATGCTTGAGCTGCTCCCCCACCATGAGCTGCTCCCAGCCCTCTGCTCTACAGCAATGACAGGGGTTGTATTTCATTTATTTACATACAGGCATTTAAGCCTATTTTCTTAATATAACAAGAAAATGCACATACAGGTGCATGTTCCCGTTATGTATAACTTACCTATCAATTTTTTCCTATAAAGTATGCAGTGTTAGAATTATCTAATAAGGCTGATGACCTCTGTTGGATCATAGATAGGTTAGTATACACATTAATACAATGTATTCTTCCTTAGAAGAGAGAAAGGAGGGGATAGGACCCTTTCTATGTAATAGTAATGGCTAAGATAAGAGAGGTTACTGTACTGTTTAGGTAGTGTTTAGGTCAACTCTAATATATTGCAGAGGGGGTCATCCCCCCCCCCACCTCACAGCATCACCACACACAGGCAGGCAGGCAGCATTACCATGATGTAATATGGAGGGGGCAGGGGGTGGTTGAAGAGGTAGGCATGGCGGCAGGGGGTGGGGGGTGAGAGGAAGGTAACAGATACATTTTTGGTGATCATTATACAGTGTCTGTGAGGGGCCGGTGACAAGTAGTGCCCTTTAACATTCAATACAGGGTGTCAAGGTCTAGTGAGTGCCATCTTGAAGGCAAGGATATCCCAGTAACAAACTGGCCCCAACTCACTCATGGTAGAAGGCAGAAGAGCTTACAAACAAGCTTACTAATAAAAGGTAGGGTGACCAGTTACACGCTGGAAATACTACAGGCCCCAGTCTCTATTGGCTAACCCAGGCTAGTCATAGGGATATTGGTCAGAATGACGAACTGATATTCAAAACTTACTAAGGCAAAACGAAAGGCCTTACTCAAAAGGACTTAGCCTTATAGTCATAGGAATTGAATGTCTAAGATCGGTTGGTCACTACTGACTATACCTGATAGCATTAATTGACCATAGTTGGTCGTATGGGGGGAATTTTTTTTTAACTAGGTTCATAGTAATTGACTAAGTTCTGGGGCCTATAGATTACCTGTGTGGATGTAGTAGGAATATAGGATGGTTTAGTCTCCATGAACTGTATATAATGAGGTCCATCTGTACCATTCTGATTATATATGTATATATGCATATATTTATATATATACATAAACATACACACACATATATATATATATATATATATATATATATATATATATATATATATATATATATATATATATATATAATATACATACATATATATATATATATAGTGGGGGGGGGGGGGCAGGCGGACTTGACAATGTGAGTAGAGATTTGATAATGCATCAATGAGGGTTTAGGTTACAGGAGATCTGGGTGTAATATTCTGATAATGTCTCTATATTACAACTCCCCCTCTCTCCACCAATCTCTCTCATTACCCTCTTCCTTCATAGTTGCCTGCCTGTTTTAGAGTTGCTATCCCTGTCAGGTTATTTTCTCAGCATGTCCTCCCCCTGCCTTACTCCTCCCTAACCACCCACATTTACATGAAGTAACACAAATGAAGGCAGCCCTCCTCCAACCCTCACACTACTCTCTCCACCCTTTTCCCTAATAGGGCATACAGATTATCAGAGAAAATAGCCACCCTTTTAGCTACTAGCATGCAATTCTATATCCAGAGCCAGGATATGGCAGCAGTGATTGCCTCCCCCCCCCCCCCCCCCCCCCACTCATCTACAAGCCTGTCCTCCACACACTGGGCTTTAGAGGGGGTGAGTGTAGGCCGGCAGCAGCCAGAAGGGTCCGGTGCAGGTTCTTGTCATGCCAAGGAATGGTAACAATTTTATATCTGACCTGGACATTTGACCTTGACCTTAGCCTTGAGCTTGACATTGGCTTTGACATTTGCAGAAATGACCAATGGGATTGCATGAGGTGGTACTTATGTGAACATGTATGTAATCTGACTTGAAGTCTGAGTACTAGGTGACATCAGAGGGCCTGGTTCTGAGGTAGGGTGGCTAGAAGGGTATGTGGTGACTTCTGCCTCTTGCAACTTGCGGCACCTTTCTTAATTAACCCTTTCCCTGCTGGTCTTGAAAAACGTCATGTGGGACTTAACCACCGGCCCTATGCCAAGGGAATATGCAACTTTGCAAGTATATGCTCCTTGGGATAGCGGCTAAGGAGTAAAATAAGTTGTATTGGAGACAGAATTTACATTTTTCTGACAAGGGGAAGTAGTATTTATGTTAAATATTTTTGGATCGATTCAAAAATTCCTATTCTTCATACCATAGCAGGTGTTGTAATTACGTGATATTGCTGCCCTAGGGTATCAATTTTGCTGCCCTAGGGCAGCAGCGGTTTTTCAAGGGTATTTTAGATGCTGCCCAGAGGCAGCAGCGGCCCTTAAAGGGTTAATGCAATGTCTTTAAAAAGGGCAATACATCATGCAACAACATTATATCTGACCTTGACATCTGACCATGAGAATTGAAATTTGTGGAAAAAATGATTCATCAATTTGTGCTTATTTGAACCTTCAATCGGATCTGGAGGGGGGGAGACAGGAATGGGAGGCGGCCTAGGTTTCATAATACCCACAATGCATGCCTATTATTGTCAATGATAAGGGCCGTATGCCAGGGTTTAA
Organism: Harmothoe impar; assembly: GCA_947462335.1. Classification (NCBI taxonomy): domain Eukaryota; kingdom Metazoa; phylum Annelida; class Polychaeta; order Phyllodocida; family Polynoidae; genus Harmothoe; species Harmothoe impar. The sequence goes on along the minus strand of OX381720.1, from coordinate 61,423,115 downwards.
ATCTTAATTTGATGGTTCATAATTCTAGACAATACTCTGCAGTAAGGGCTGCCTTCTGAGGCTTTGTCCACCTCTGAATTAACCAAACACAGAAAGCCTATTGCTTAACTCTGCCTCACCATGACATTAACCGGAGGGAAATGAAAATGAATCGTGTGGAAATAACAAGTGCACCGTACATATAAATGCCAATTTCTTGGCACCGGTCTAAGAGTTTATGTCTAGCCTCCTCCCCCAGTACCTGCTCTCCACCCCCTGTAGGTTCTTCAATGATCAATGATGGCAGATTTCAGGCTCTCTGGACTTGAATAGGGGCATCTTAAATAAGGACCAAGACTGGTACTGAGACAGCTACTAAAGGTTTCAGGGGTTAAGATTAGTTTTGCATCAAACTACACAAAAGTAAGCGGGTTGTCTAAGCATTTGTTTTCATATCAACTAAGGACTGTATCAACACTGCTTTTGTAAGCTCAAATTCAAGACTATATACATATATATAGGCCCTATAGAAAGGTTTGGCTTTAGAGTGGCATAGTCACCAAGCGTGTCCCATTCATATTTTGAGTACTGTTGTAGTTTACAATGTGGTTAGCTTGCCCCAACAAAGTATGTCATACCTGGTCATAACTGTGTACTATAGAACCAATATTAAAGATGTAGAATGGGCCCTAAGGCTTGTAATGAGCTTACAATCACAATATATAAGGTCATCGCCTTGACAGGTACAAAGCTCTCTGTATAGGCCTTGAATGCTGCTACTCTGGTGGGAATATTAGCACAATATGGGGCTAACAGTGCCAACCCTACTCACACAATGAAAGTATGATTCAGCAAATAATGCCACTTGAGGATCTCTCTGACTGCTAGCTACAGCCACACCTCCTTCACGAGCAGCTCACGTCCTCAGGGCCAGCGGATGTTCCACTATTAAATGTCAAAAATCAGACAATGCCCATGTGAATTATTTCATTAGTTCTTCAGCCCCTTCCCAAGCCATGAACTGCTCCCTATACCTTGAGCTTACCATTCACAAATCTAACCACACACCCCTGAGGAAGTACAAAGAACTAGCCATGCCTGAGCTGCTCGCCCACCATGAGCTGCTCCCAGCCCCCTGGTCTGCAGCAGTGACAGGGGTTAACTCTAATATATTGCCTTGTGATACAGAGGGCTTATCCCCCACCTCACAGCATCACCACACACAGGCAGGGGATCTAGCATTACCATGATGTAATATGGAGGGGGCAGGGGGCGGGTGGAGAGGTAGGCATGGTGGCAGGGGTAGGGGGTGAGAGGAGGGTAACAGATGCATATTTGGTGAGCATTATACAGTGTCTGTAGAGAGGCAGTGACAAGTAGTGGTCTTCGAAACTCTACACAGACCCTGGTTGTCTGTTATAGTGTACTTGGTGCCATGATAAAAACAGGGATATCCCAGCTTCAAGCTGGCTCTGACTCACTCATTCAGATGCCATAAGAGATTGTTATTAGGTGTGTTGTAGCTTTTAGAATCTATCAATACACATAACGCAATATACAAGCACAGGTAGAGGCGAGGTGACAAGCTACTCAATTTGAATGTAGTAGGGATATAGGATGGTGTGCTGGTCTCAATGACATGAACCTGTATTGATTTCCATCTGTATCCATCTGATAGTGATAGAAGGTGAGGGTCGGGAACAGGGGGATTTGAGAATGTGAACAGGGATTTGGCAATGTGTCAATGGGGGATTAAGCCTTGAGTGGTGTTCTGGTTCTGTGTGTTATAACTACATTGGGCTCTGGTAGAACCAATTTATAAAAGGGAGTACTAAGTATTTTGGTTTGGCACAACACTAGGTTGTTTCAGATCACCCAACCGACCCTATCAGAACAGGGCCAACCCTACTTTTTTTTATCCCAATTCTGAAGAAATGTTGATAGTTTTACTTTTTTGGGGTCAATTTTAGGTTTAGAAAAAAAAAAATTCCCCCATTTTCCACCGTTTTAATATCGTAGCCGGCTGTAATAATCTCATTCTTTTTGAGTAAAAAAAAGAAAAAAAAGTGACCTACCGATTCTACAAATATCAGGCTATTTGTGTATGAAATGTGGAGTTATTGTGACATTTCTTAGATGTAGTCAGCAGTTAAAGCTTCATAAGAGTTGAAAGTTTTGTTTGGCAGGTGATTGTAAACTGCACTGCTAGGGATAGGGGGAGAAACCAGTTAATTGGGATTTAACATGGAGCCCAGATGTAACACCTTCATTCGGTGAAGTTTTTCTAAGATATTTTGAGTTTATCAATTTTAAGACCCTATATTTCATTTTTGAGAATTCTGATGAATGGTTCCCTTTAGAGATCAGTCTCTATCTCTATTCCTATCTCTACCTCTGAGGCCTCTATCACTATCTTTCTCTCACACCACTGTCTTTCTCTGTGCCGTCTGACATGAACTCCTCCTGAATGAATACAATTCTTATCATACTGAAGATATTAGAACAACTTCAGCTACTCCCAAGATAATATCAAAGCAGTTCCACTGAAACCAGGGATTTCCCTCATAGGAAATGATATCAAAGACTTTGAGGCCTATCTCCATCACTGTCCAGATACCCCCTGCAAGGGTGCCTCATTATCGGGTCCCTTTCACATTAAAAACTTCCTGAAGTTTCAGACAAAGAATACAGTCCTAATCCAGCAGCAAGATAACACTACCACTTGAACCACTCCCAAGGCAATAACAAAGCACTTCCCGCATCTCTTACAGAACACAAACCAACCATCAGTGCATCCTAATGACAGTGGGAGGTAATTATGTATTGTATCTACACCCATACACCACCCATCCCCGTCTTTGTTGTCAGCCACTTATAGTTCCTGTGACAGCCACCAGACGGGGCGCTAATCACCATGCTATAGTTACAAACATCCAGAATGAGGCTGGTATCTGCTGTTGACCCATCTGTGCAGATAACGTGTCCATGTGTCAAACAGGAGAGTGGAGGTAGGTAGATAAGCCGGCACCTGTCTCTCCCTGTAAGTCCATCCTCTGACTCTATGACACTGTTACTGGTTTCACTGTGTAGGCTGCAGTATCGTCCCCGTCCTCCTCTATGTCATGTGCCTCCACGGCAGGAGTGCAGATCTGCCTTAATCTATTCCTCTCTGTCTCTATCTATGTCTCTATTAGTTTATCTACTGTGAAAGTACTTATTCTCACAGGATTATATTTTTGTGACTGAGTAAAAATCAGCCAATTAGCGGTATTTATTGCATACTTAAGCATATACAAATTTCACTGACTTTTCAATACTTTCACAGTATCTGTCTATCTCTTTATCCTTCCTTCTACTCTGGATATCTGTCTCTGCCAATCTGTCTCTGTTTCTCTCTCTATGCACCCTCCTGACCACAGGATATGGATGTTGCACTCTCCCCATGTGCTGCCATCCTTAACCCTAATGTGTCCAATGTGTCTAGTGTGTCCCCACTCTACACTGATAATGTAAATCCTGGTTTTCCCACCACAATGCTGCTTTTGGTCTCGTCTCCATGGTGTCTTTGCCAGGTCAGGTTGCCATGGTGATCCATCACCATGGTTACAACAGTGAGAGTATTGTGATGTTGACATCAATGCTGTGATGTTGGAATAGAAGTGGGGAGCTGGGTGTGTTCCTGGATAATTGTTCCTTGTGCAGTCCACCTCATGGACCGTGTTGGGGGGGGGGGCTGCCAAATAAAATAGAAGAGGGCAGCGTTGGGGTTTATAACTGCACATATATATAACATACAATTATAAACCACAAATGTCTGGTTATCTCAGCAGATATGGTGGCTGAGGCGTTTCCCGCTATATGTTTGATGCGCACTACTGAGGTTTACAGGTCACATTGTGCTTGTATTGCATTATGCCCATCATCGTCTACTATACATGAGTTGTGAGTGCTACATTCAAGGAACATTCCAAACCTACAGGGTTGATACACTCCTATAGGGTGTCTTGATGCATGAATGCAGCCTTAGTGAATGCACTTCCCAGGGCTGCATTCGTGTATACGCCACGCTAAAGGGTATATTCCACCAATGTTGATCGACCGAAAATTCATCATCCGATAAAAGTCTATAATGTCTATATCATCCGACCGACAGAAGCATGGCCGATTCCGTCAGTCGAATACTCCCGCAACAAGACTCTGATGGATATTTGATATTTCCATTTGTAACACAAATACTGAAATACCCCTGACAGTCCAGATAACTCCCCAAGACGTCGCGCAATGCCAATATAAGGATCTGATAGGGTTTATCAAGATTCATGCCGACCCTATATACGTAGATGTACTGGGTGCATCCACACCTGGAGGGTTGGCATGATGCACTAGGGCTGTACACTGTGTTCTAGCATCATGACGACAAAGGACACGTTTAAACCCCCAGCGCCTCTATATATAGGGCTGAGAACCTCTCCCGACTCCACTGCGACTGCCGCTGGAGGGGTAGCATGATTAACGCCTTTAGGCCGTATACAACTGTGACAGGACTAATTGAGGTAGGAGCGGGCGGGTGTTATCGAGGCTGTTTGTGGTTGCCGGCTTCATGGTGATACAAGGTAAGAGGTTCCGGCAGCACGTGACCACACTGTCAACAACACCAGCTGTATGTGTGTACTGGGGGACACTATACACCAATGCAGCAAGAAAGGGTGACTTTTCAGAAAAGTTGGTAATAAAGTTTTGGAACATTTCTGATGCTTGACTGATAACTTTATAAATAAAACCTCAGAATTATCCCTTCTGATATACGCTATTTGAATGATAATTGTCCTGTGAATCTCATTATATAAGATGTTTGCAAATATAGCCATTACAGACAATGTTATGAGGATTCTGCTGCAGCTAACGTAAACACAAATTTATTATGGAAAAGTCACCCTTTCTTAATGATTGGTCTAAAGGGGCGGGGCGGAGAGGTGGGTACAGGGGTGAGCTGGGACGGGGGTAAGGGGAGGGGAGAGGGGAAACAGGGAAAGGAGGAGGGAAGGGGGAGAGATGGGGCAGTAGGAGAAGAAAGGATGATAGGAAGGGGGTAGAGGGACATGGAGGAAAGGGTAGAGGGGGACAAGGAGGGCAGGAAGGAAGGAAGGTGGAAGGGAGAGGGACATGTGTGGGAAAGATGGAAGGAAGAGAGGACGGGAGAGGGAGCAAGGTAAAAAGACTCAAGTGGTGAGAGGTAGAGAGAGAAGAGGAGAGACAGGTTGGGGAGGGAGGGTGGGAGTAGTGTAGGCATAAAGGGTCGGTGGGCAGTGAGAGAGAGAGAAAGGTAAAAAGACCCAAGTGGTGAGAGGTAGAGAGGAAAGAGGAGAGACAGCTTGGGGAGGGAGGGTGGGAGTAGTGTAAGGATGGAGGGGTCGGTGGGCAGTGAGAGATAGAAAGGAATGAGGACATTGCCATCACAGACATAATCGTTATTTTAATAGCTCCTTGTGCTCTCCCTATTTCTATACTCTGACATTTGATTTCTGTTTTTACCGCACGTCTGCTTGTTCTTCAGCTCGTGGGCCGGGCAGTGACAGATGAACTGGTTAACTCGAGTTTTTGTATCCCGATACAAGAACGGCTAACGACAAAGGAATGAGGGGGTTGCAACAGCAAAGGGTGTTTTAATTAGGGACAACGGAAGTCAGAGAACTAAGGGCCTTAATTGGACAAGTAAAATCCATTTAAATACCATATTTAGGTGCAGAGAGGGAGGGGAAATATGCTATAGCTGGAAAGCAGGAACGCGAGTGACTAAGTGAGGCAGAGGCAGGAGAGCTCTCACACAGCCTGCTACAATCTGTAATGGAACAGTGCTATAATAGGTCTGGCACAGAGCGCTCAAATCCATGCTCTTTCTGTGGCTGTGACAAAACGGCAGGAGGCAGGTCTACATTGAGTTTTTGAGTTTTGATTCATTTTATTGGCATAAAGTTCACTACATGAAGAGCCTTTCAATAAACGCCAAAGCATAACACCACCACCACAGAAAATACATTTGGAAACTTTACTATTCCTCACAAGGAGAGTTTGTCAAAATACTAGGCAGTAAATTTGATGGACATTATTCCAATGGCACCTGAAGCACAGTAATTTAGATCCATTGATAAGTTACCCTTCAAGTTGTCAGATGGGGCTGAGGGCTGTTTGAGAGTTGCAAACAGAAGGGTCAATTCCTGACTGGTTATGTTGAACCAATCATGTAGATTTCGACACCCAATCAAGAAGGCTATCAGTGGCAGTTATACTACTTGAGGCCTTTACTGAGTGAGGTGCAATTGACAAATTAGCAATCATAGTCATGTCTAGAACAATCAACAGTTGGGTCCAAGAAGCTGAACATTGTCTGCCTTTATAATGAAGAAACACAATCGGACTTGTTCCCGTGATTAGCAATTCAATTCAAATCAATTTGTTTTATTCACAACCTCATCAGAGGTAAAGGAATGAAGAAAAGAGGTCAGATTTAGCCGATAGTTACATTGGCAACACTGTACAAACAATACAGAGTATCATGTTGTATGGACATGTATGCAAGTATGAATCTACTTCTAGTAATAACATTTGCATATAGTAAACGGGTATAACTGGTCATCCGCTGACTGTGGCATGCTTTCCACAGTCGGTGACCAGCTTTCAGCACCAATAGATATATAGCATGCATAATATTCACTAATGAGCACCACAATTAACCTGTTGTGAAACAGGTGATATAGATATTTGATTAGCGTTATAGCACCTTGCCTCTTTAGAGGTCTTATGTGTTAGCACTTGCACACTGGCATAGCTAGCAGTTATCATGAGATCTTGGTTCTGCTCTCGGAACGTAGCCTGTTCCCGGCAACTATGGTCTGTGGGAGTATGGTACCAGTCTGAATCCCGGGATATTCCGTGGACAGAACTAACATGGTGCACATACCCGAATTATTGCTATACAGACTACATCCATCAAAGTGGCTCAATGTATGGAAATGAGATGTAATCCATAATCCAACTCATGATTGGCTTATTTGTATAAGCTACTACTCACTAATTCATGAGTATATTCTATATCAAAGCCAGGAGAATGCGCAGCAGATTCACCTTGCAAATGGTACTATTTTCCCAAAGATTTTAGACTGTTATACCCTATACCGACAATGATAGTATCAGTAGGTATTGCAGATGAAAACCGCAGGAGGCCTAGAACTGGGAAAAATATTATGTATTCCATGCCAATGCACAATTTGGCATTAAGGTGGTTGCCTATAATGGATCAAAAGTATCTAGGTTCACTCCAAATATTTCCACAATATACCTTACATACTTTAAAACCAAGTAGTGAAAAGAAAAATAGGGGATCCCGAGCTACTTTTTTAAATATCGAAATTTGAAAAATAAAACTATTTCTCCAACACTAGACCAGAAACTCATCCATTTTGTGAGTAATGGTAGTAGAAGTATCACCATTTTTCTTAAACTCATAATACTCTTCAAAATATTCTTCAGATCATTTCTAAATTAATAGTATCAATTTGAACATATGGTCCCGTGCATAATTCAATGGTTTTGGGAAATTTAAAATAAAAAGTAATGATATTCTATAAATTGAAAGGTAGTATAGACATAGTTACATATACGACAACTTGCAGACCAGCCTCGGTGGCCTAATATGATCAGCACAGAACTTAGACACTGGGGTTGTGAGTTCGCTCCTTGCTCAGGTCTTTCTCTATTTTACATACTGCTACATATGAGAGCTAGACACATCACCTGCGCAGAAATCGTCGCAATGGGCGTATTCATGGTGGTAGGCAACCACCTTAAAAGGAGTTTGTGTTTAGTTCTGGTCCACCTGGGCCTCGGGATGGCCTAATCGGTAGTCTCTAGTCATGTGACACACATGTGAATCGGCCAATTAAATGTTGCCTCAAAGAGAGTTTCTGAAGCTTTACGTATGTCGTTTACAGTGCACCTCGGCACGTACCCCTTACTGAGAGCATACCAGACCAGACGCCAGACCCTGCAGTAATGCGACTGTTGTCTGTTATTTCCAGTTTCACATTTATTCAGTGTTTGGCTTGTGTCGTGGGGCACCATGGCTAACCCTGTAGATGCTGCATCATATTCATGTTCGGTCACCATGCACTAGCACAGTGCCAGAGAGAACCTCAGCAATACTGTATTTGTGCATCATGATGTCTCCTATGTGAATGTATAAACCTTTTAAGGTTGGCATGATTCATGAATGCAGCCCTGGTAAGTATTTCACCATGACTGCATCGATGCATCATGACGACAAGGGGCATAATGCATTAAAACACTCCGCTGCCCCTACATGGTTGAGCTTCTTTCTATCCCCCTGTGAGGCTGGGTCTATTTTTGGTGCCGACAAGCGTCACAAGCTTGTTATCTCTCATAACCAATTGTCACCGCTTCAGGGGGTCTCTTTTTACGCACCCTGTCGCTGAACATGCAAACAAGGCAGTGCTGGCGCAGTGGTGGGTTGTAACAACTCATCTTGTGTCAGCCGCCATCTTGTTTCAGCCACCATCTTGTTTCAGCCACTATCTTGTTTCAGCCACCATCTTGTTTAGCCACCATTTTGTTTTGGCCACCATCTTTTTTTAGCCACCATCTTATTATAGCCGCCATCTTGTTTTAGCCGCCATCTTGTTTTAGCCGCCATCTTATTTTAGCTGCCATCTTTTTTTAGCAGCCATCTTGTTTTGGCTGCCATCTTAATTTAGCTGCCATCTTGTTTTAGCCGCCATCTTGTTTTAGCTGCCATCTTGTGTTAGTTGCCATCTTGTTTTGGCCACCATCTTGTTTTGGTCACCATCTTATTTCAGCCACCATCTTGTGTCAGTCACCATCTTGTGTCAGTCACCATCTTGTTTTAGCCACCATCTTGTTTTAGCCACCATATTATTTGGCTGCCAACTTTTGTAGTTGTGGTCCAAAGAGAAACGACTCTCCTTGTCAAAACCTACTGGGCCGCCATCTTGTGTAAGCCGCTTTCTTGTTTTTGCTGCCATTTATGTTTTTAAAATCAGCTCATTTGAGTCAGTAGCTTGCTTATTTCAAATACTCCCTGACTCTCAGACCCTTAAACTTGTCAATCAACAAGCATCTGTGGGTTCTGAATGAGATGAAATGTGAATTGGCAATACGAAAGGTTCCGATCCGTGTAGCCGATTAGCGCTTGGCGCCACATTTAGAAGTTACAAATAGTACATAGTATAGTATGTAGTAACCAGTGATAAAGGAACATTGTAGTTCCACTACCGACCACTGCTACTGTGGCGCTGCAGTAGACCATGTAGACCCCTATAGAGGCTCCTCACTGTAGGCTAGGGCCGGGTGTATGTATAAGGGGATGGGACCGAGGCAATCAAAGGCTGTATACATGGAGTTATAAGTATGGATAGTCTTATTCTGCCCCCTGGAGCGCTGTTTTCCATCTCTTGTCACCCCCCCCCCCCCACCACCAGTCCCCTTACTACACCCTGCCCCTATACGGGACTAGCGCATTAGGCTATGGGGGCCACCATCTTGCCCAGAGCAATGCATTGTGGTTAGTTTGAGTTTTGAGTTTTTGTAAAGTTTATTGACACAAAATATACACAACAAGTTGCGCTTTTCAATACGGTGTCATTTGCATAAGGCTATCTATCCACATACAAACATTTCTAACAGACGGATTGATACCAAATAGATAGTAATTCTTCATAACTTACTACACAGAAAATACAGAACATACAAGGTAGGCAATGAAGAAAAGAAAACTCTTGAATATGGCTCAGATCAGAATCACGTACCAGCATTAAACGTCAGTCAGAACCTCCATATAAACACAATTAGGCAGCATACAGAATAAAGATGTGGATCAGACGTTGTCGTCAATGGCTTATCATACCAGAGCAGTGCATCATGGGTGAATTTCTTATCAGCACCTTTGTTCTAGGTCTAAGGGGAGGGGATTAGCCTGATAAGGAAATGGGGGTTTAGCCCCCAACTACCTGAGGTACCAGGATGCGCTAGTCCCATATATAGACGTACCTTCAGTTATAACAGCATCTTTACCGAACCACTTCAACATATAAATGCTGCCGGGAAGTGTTTCCCTATCCGCCCCCCTCCCTCCACACGCTCCATCTCAGTATTTATCAAAGGGTTTAGCAGCACATCAGACTATCCACACTGAGTGACTTATTTTTGTGCTGATTGCTGATATCTATAACTTCCTAGACACCCTAATGCTGCAGTACAGGCAGAATGAGACTGAGCTGGGTACCAAAAGAATGCCTGGAAACAGACCATAGCGGGATTTATGCTGCATAATTTGATAAATGTATAAGTGGGGAGATACGGAGCAGATGGCGTATTCCCAATGACATACACCCCATTCATGAATGCATGCATTTAAGCAAATTTAAAAAGCCTTAAATCAACACTTTAAGTGACTTAAAGGCGCAGATCTCGGTACCCCTCCAGCGACAGTCGGAGTGGAGTCTGGACAGGTACTCAACCTTATATATAGGGTCGCTGGGGGTCTAAGGTTGTCATGCCATGTTTACAAATGTCATGGAAAGGTCATAATCTAAGCGGCTTTAAGTGGCATTTACTCAAATTGAATACGAAGTGCACCTTAAGCATATTTAATTCACTTAAATGTAGACTTTCATGCAGTGAAACAGCCGCTACTGCATCATGACGTCATGATGTTTCCACAAAACTGGATCTGGAAGGTTTTTCAGATTCCCGACTCATGATGTTTGGACTTTCGTCAATCGAGCAATGTTTGCAATTGATGAGGGTATTTGTGAATGTCAATAGAGGGTATTTACTTGTAACATATTCGACGTAACAAGCGCCTTCCCCCTGATAAGTGCCCCCCCTTTTTTGGGGGCATTTGTAGACTAGAACATAGGCTCAAATCTCTTGCTTTTGGAAAGAATTAAACTCTTAAGTACTAAAACGCCTTAAAAATGATTTTTTAAGTGCCCACAGCGTATATTACGTTAAAAACAGTATATACTGTTGTCGATTTCAGGATTTTTTGTGAAAGAACCCGAGACATCATGTGGCGATACATGTTTTGTCGTGTGGTAGTTACCTACAAATTCACGACCAAATTTGTGTTCTGAACGAGCTTGATTGGAGTCTTACAAAGTGACAGGGGTAGCCACTGTCTGCTTACTACTGTCACATCCTTGTGTTGACAGAGGACCTTCACTGTCAACTGCAGTACACATGCATTAACTAGGCACTGACAGTAGGTGTAACTTGTTTAGGCCCACTCTCTTGTACTTGATGTGTTTGACACAACCACCACAGTTTACTGAGTGTTTTTAGTGCTCATATTTTGGCCTTACCTCATCACATATGGAGTAACAGATAGACTCATGGGAGTGGTCATTATTTAACAACAGGGGGGTTGATGGATTCTTTCTCATCTGACTACCGGACTGCTCTTTGAACTATAGTCACATGCAGACTTTTTTTGCTAAAAAAGGGCGACGTATTTCCAAAGCCGTTATTCAGGGATACAATGGAAGACCATGAGTGAAGGATATAGACAGACAGACCGACAGCCCGACAGCCCGACAAACAGACAGACAGAGATAGGGATTAACAGACTTACAGACACACCTCAGAGAAATATGACAAACATATTTTCAACTTGCATTTGAAACTATTTCATTGCATATGAAATATGAAAGAGATTTTTGTTACTAGACATGCATAAAAAAGAGGTGCTTTGTCATTTGGAGAATGTATCGCTAGTGTTATTCTATATTCACATTGATTTAGTTGAAAAATGTTCCCAAATATTGCTGGTTCAGCATGCTGTCTCCAGAAGCCATCAGTTATTACACACTGGTGCAGCAGCCGACCTCACCTACAGCGTCCCCACACACTGGGACCCATCCTTAACCCTTTAACCCTTTAAGGACGCATGTCCCTAAAAGATGACATTTGTCTTCATGATGCACCAATGCAGCCCTGGCGAGTTACTCGCTGGTGCTGCATTTGAGCATCATGCTGACCCTTTGGGAGTGTCTCAACCCCGTAGGATCGCCATGATGCTTGAATGTAGCACTGGCGAGTTACTCGTCAGGGCTGCATTCATGCATCATGACAACCAAGGCATGATGCAATAATTCATGATGCCGACCCAAAAGGGTTTAGGACCACACAGTACTTCAATCTGTAATTCCTGTTGTCGTCATAACGGATGAATGCCACCCTGGTGAGTCTACTTTGAATGAATGTATCATGCCGACCCGTCTCTAGTGTATCAGCCCTGTAGGATCATCCTGATATCTGGTTGCAGCTCTGGCGAGTTACTCGCCAGCACTGCAATAACAACCAATTTAGAGCATACCACATAAAGCACCCTGCCATCCTTACCGGGGGGCTGTGGACCTGAGGGTCAGTCTGCTGTGAAGACGCGGCCCGGGAAGCGGCCACAAATAAATAATGGCACTGTATCAAAGAGAGGCTCCCCGCAGGTAGAGCACAGGACAGCCCCTATAGGGCGGTAGCCGCTGACTGCAGCACCATGGTAGCCGTAGCGGTGGCAGAGAGGGGAACTACAGTGTAAAGTCAGTTTTTGCTGGTTCTTGTAGATTTCTGCTATATTCTTGGGTCTTATATGGGTTAGTTAGGAGTCTCTAGCAACCAGGGCTTTACTGAGAAGGACAAGATGGCCGCCCGCACGCATTGCCTGGTTACGGCAGCCATTGGTGCAGCCTGGAAAGCGTCCTGTCAGGCGGGGACGCTTGGCGGTTGATCTAATCCCTGATAAGGGCCAGGCAGTGGGACCAGGCAGCTGAAAGGGCCCATAGGAACTCTTATGAACTGGAGGAAAGGAAAAATACAACTCCCTCCCGACGACCAATCACCGTAGCCGATAGCTCTCCGCTTCAGCCCTTGTGACAGGCAACGCTGTAATGTGCTGCAGCTGGTCACCACATGCAGGCGGCCATCTTGTCCCCCTGGCTGTGCCGCTACTTTCTGCACCACACAAACTAAGTCCCCCAAGTACTGAGGTTGCAGTAAGAATCTGTGGTAGTTCAACTTGGATGTAGTTCCCTTTCTTACCACTGCTACAGCCACCAAGGCACTAGCATCGAACCACCAGCCCCCTATAATGTCACAGACCTCTTCTGTAGACTCAGCTTGAAGAGTTCTGTTTTCTGCTTGAAGAGTGTTGAGACAGACGACATTCATCCTTGATGACGTCAGAGCGGCGTCTTTTGGTGTAGAAGTGTCCCTGACGGTGGCTGGGGCAGCCTCAGGGGAGTGGCTGGACATACAGTGCCTCTGACTTGTAGTCCGACACATCTGGCGCTACTCCGCCAGACTGCAGCTACATAGAGATCCTATAGTGGGAGTAAGAAGGGTGTTGTTCTCATAAATGTACTCCCTGTCAGTCCCTCAAAATAGTCAATCCTGTTCCCCAAAAGGTACTCCACATGTCCAGCATTCTTATACTGCTGCAAACATGTCAATGTTAGTGTATGTCACACATTTTGATATCAACAGCAGGGAAAAGCGGTGGGATGGGTGTCTCAGAGGAGTGGAGTTGACATCAAACAGAGCCAGGATTACAGATCTATTTATGTATTAGGAATACCTTGTGGATAGTGAACAGGTGGGAATAGATTGAGGGACATGTGGCTGGAAGCATTAGACTGAAGAGTGAATACTTCCATCAAAATAGCTACTCTGCCAGATGGGCAGAGTAACTTGGTTAGCCCAAAGGCATATGGTTTCTACCCCTGTTAAAGGGGTAGAAGTGTTAAACTACTGACTTGTACCTCAGAGGTTCAGTGGGGGAGGGGGGCCCTCATTATGTACCCTAGTGGCTTGAATAAGCACATGGGTCTCAAATAAGTGCAAGTCTTGAATAAGCAGGATAATTGGAGGTATGAAACAAAAAATTAGGCCATTTTCATGTTGTATCTCGAATAAGCATGGGTCTTGTATAAGCCAATGGAAAATAGTACCATCGAAATCCATAAGCGCCGTTGCGCTTATATTCTAGCCTCCACGGTATCTTATACAAATATGTGTGGCTAGGGAGGGCACTTCTTCTAGAAAGTAGAAAAGGTTCCATTTTTCGAGAAGAATTCCTCTAACAAGGGTCTAGTTTCACTAAGATCTCCAAGTTCACCAGAAAGGGCAGAATAGGCCATATATCTTTGAGTATCAGTATATTCAAAACCATCACATGATATATGGTAAATCATTGCCATCTCATCCGATAAATGGATGCTTCCCAGGAGTTTAGGTGGTAAATTATGAAAATCTAAAGGTAAAAACAAAAGCAGTATGCTGTTCTACTAGGGTTAGACAGGGCAGGACACTAGAGCCCCCCCCCCCCCACCTCACCCGCACATCCGTGATAGCTCTCCTAGGTGCGCGGACAAACATTCAGAGCGTTATCTTAATGCTATCTTAAACTATCTTAATGCTATCTTAGACTATCTTAAAGTATCACAAAGCAAATGAAGATGGCGCCACTAATAACAATAAGTCCATTGTGGGATAGGCTAGCTACTAGAATGTAATAGGGGGGAGACTCTGCCCCCCAAATCCCCCCCCCCTTTTTTTTTTCTTTAGATGAATTTTGTTTTCTCATCTGGGTGTAGGGTATATACTATACTAAGGCAAACCTCAGGTAGCATAGTTTGGGTATGTGACACTAAGTGGAAGGAGCTACACATTCAGATCTTAATAATTAAGATTTAAGATTAAGATAACGCTCTAAGCATTTGTCCGCACACCTAGGAGAGCTATCCCGTATTTGCCCCTCATCCCCCCCCCGTACTGTATCCAGCTGCCTAAGCTTCACTCATGCAGGGGATTGAGGGGGAGTGGGGGGCATGTCAGGGGGTGGGTGGGGGGGAGTCAGCGGGGGGGGAGAGAATAAGGGCTGTATTGACCCTTTATGGGACGCATAGTGCTGGTCGGTGCTATGCCGTCTGTCGTCATGATGCATTCGTGCATGCAGCCCTGGTGAATCTACTGGTGAGGGCTGCATTTATGCTGATCCTTCAGGAGTGTATCAACCCCATAGGATCACCATGATGAATGAATACTGAGCTACTGGTCAACAGTTTATTTGATCATTGTGACGACAAACAGTAAGTTACATGAAAGCGCTTTGTGATTCTTAACGGGTTAAAGATGGTATGTCAGCTAAAATTCGGTGAATTTTTGATCATGTCATATTGCTCTTGTATAGAGTCTCCTATAAATACACCCAATTTTTTAGAATGATTCAAAGTGTCTAAAGCTATAAAAGTAGCATATATACAGTGCCATAATTTGTACTGTTGGTCGACACTAAAACTCCCTATATTTTGATACTGCATGGCTCAGTGCATTCTCTATCAGGTTAGTTCCTCCTATATCCACCTGGGGGAGTGCCTGAGTCAGTGAGGTGAATAAGCTACATTGTTATCTATCACAAATCATGTATCATAAACAAATGTTTTGCAAATATTTGGTACTGTATATCAAGTAAAATGATAATGGAACCCATGGCATCCCTTTTGAGGAAAATGTTTAGGAAGTGTATTAGTTGAAATACCATCTTTAAGGGACTATGGTGTGGGTGGTGGATTGGGTGCTGTCACCTTTTTGGTAATCTGGGGTATTTGTTAGGTACTAATCGGCCTGACCAGCGGTCCAGTCAGCTCACCCCCCCCCCCCCCAGAGACCTCACACACACAGCCTCAGCCCTCAAAGCCTACCCCTCACTGACTATATTGACCGCCTTCAAACGTCTAAAAAATACCTACACTGGAAAACTCAGTGCATCCATGAAAACTTAAGGAGATTATTTACCAACCCCGCTTGTTTTTGTGACAGAATACGCCCAAAGAATTTGAATGACCTCCTCCTTCCTTTCCTGTCTTTCTACCTCGCTATAAATGATGTCTATGTCACTACATCCAAATGTGCAGAATCAGATAAGAATCCCTCCATTTCTTAGCTGGCTGTGCAAGCAAATGTTAAATTCGGGGTTGATTTTTTTTTCCTGTTTCTGTTTCATAATGGCTAGATCAAAGGGTGTGTAAACTTCTAAATCCATATAACATTTAGAAATGCATATATTCAAGGTCAGAGGGCCTGTTTTTGTATTAGAGTGGGGTCGCCCGACCTATTCTGACATGATTTTCTCTATATTGTATGCATTTCTTAGTATCAGTAGGATTTAAAAGTTTACACACACATTTGTACAGGCATTGCGAATACAAATACATTGTGTAACTGAAAATTGAAAATTGGCCCCAAATTAGCTCCTAACCTATCTTTAAACAGTGACGTTGCTTCGTCTTCTCATATTGGCAGATCTGATTTTACCTCCCCTCCCCATTCTGACCCCCTGGACCCCCCCCCCCTGTTACATGTCCCCCGCTAGACTGATTGCAGCCTCCATGGTGGGTTACCTAAGGGAGTGGTCATATTTTAACAACAGGGGGGGTCGGTGGATTTTCGCGTGAGCGGGTCGAAATTTTTTGGTCCCCCCCCCAAGGGAGGGGTCGAAATTTTGTTGGTCCCCCCCTCAGGCAAGTTGAAATTGAGCGCAGCCGACCCCTTTGAGCTATAGTAACGCGCTGGCTTTTTCGCTAAAAAGGGGTGCAATTTTTTTGGTCCCCCCCTCCAAGAGGGGTCCAAATTTTTTTGGTCCCCCCCTTCAAGGGGTCCAAATTTTTTTGGTCCCCCCCCCCCAATCCACCAACCCCCCCCCTGTTGTTAAAAAATTACCACTCCCTAACCCTGCCCCACCAACACATAACTAATAGGATCTCTAATTAATACCCCACTAGTTAATGACCAGGTCCGGCCAGTTTAAGCCGCTGTTAACAAAGCTGGGTGTATCGACCGCTTAATGCGGCCAGTCATTGATTGGACAGCCTTAACCCTTTATATGCAGCATAATGCCTTAATGTACCATGCCCTTTGTTGTCATGATGCATGCATGATGACCCCCCCCCCCCCTGTTACATGTCCCCCGCTAGACTGATTGCAGCCTCCATGGTGGGTTACCTAAGGGAGTGGTCATATTTTAACAACAGGGGGGGTCGGTGGATTTTCGCGTGAGCGGGTCGAAATTTTTTGGTCCCCCCCCCAAGGGAGGGGTCGAAATTTTGTTGGTCCCCCCCTCAGGCAAGTTGAAATTGAGCGCAGCCGACCCCTTTGAGCTATAGTAACGCGCTGGCTTTTTCGCTAAAAAGGGGTGCAATTTTTTTGGTCCCCCCCTCCAAGAGGGGTCCAAATTTTTTTGGTCCCCCCCTTCAAGGGGTCCAAATTTTTTTGGTCCCCCCCCCCCAATCCACCAACCCCCCCCCTGTTGTTAAAAAATTACCACTCCCTAACCCTGCCCCACCAACACATAACTAATAGGATCTCTAATTAATACCCCACTAGTTAATGACCAGGTCCGGCCAGTTTAAGCCGCTGTTAACAAAGCTGGGTGTATCGACCGCTTAATGCGGCCAGTCATTGATTGGACAGCCTTAACCCTTTATATGCAGCATAATGCCTTAATGTACCATGCCCTTTGTTGTCATGATGCATTCATGCATCATGCCGACCCTTTCGAAGCGTATCAACCCTGTATGGCCGGCATCATGCTTCAATGCTGCATTGTTAATTTAGTCACTTACCAAGGCTGCATTAATGAATAAAAAAACATTATGCGGCCCTTAAAGGGTTTACAGCACCTTATCTGCTGTATTATCGCCCTGTACACGTGACTAAGTCTGGCAGCCCACGTGACCTGTGTCTGGGGTCACGTGGTGTACAGGGGTACCGGGGGGGGGATATAGGCTCTACTTCATACAGTACTAGCAGGTTACTTGCCAGGATTCAAGCAGCTTGTCAATTCTAGGGGTTGATACACTCCCAAAGGCTCGGCATGATGCATGAATGCAACCCTTCCTTTCCTCTGCATTCACGCATGTTTACTATATCAAGATTATAATGTATCAAAACACAATGCTGTCCTTGAAATCTTAATGCCACTAATCCACAGGCCGCTCAAACTGTATATCAAGTCGGCCGAATGGGTCCCTGCGGACTTTGGTGGTGAGAGAACTTGAAAGGGTATCAGAAATGATTTCAATTATCATGCTACAATAATACGACAGCTATAAAACAGGAGATGCCCGGCTCACATGGAGATATCCGCCATTGATGCACGCACGGGTTAGCTCTCCCAAGTGAGAGGACAGACGTTCAGAGCGTTATCTTAATAAGACTTTTAAGACAGTCTGAATAGTCTTAACTTTAGTAGAGGCCGCTTATGTCATTAAAAATAAATAATATTTTGAAAGTATTACTATTAAGACTAGTATGTAATGGGGGGCTCTGCCCCCCAACCCCCTTTTCTTTTTCTTCTTTTTCTTCTTTTTCTTCTATTAGAGACATCCTGAGTTCCTCTGAGCTGGTTGCTGGCTTGAAATGATTTATTTTTAATGATAAGAGCGGCCCTGGGTAAGACACTGAATTAAGACTTTAAGATGTCTTATTAAGATAACGCTCTGAACGTCTGTCCTCTCACTTGGGAGAGCTATCCAGTTTTTGCGCCATTGATGGCCGATTCTCTGAGCCGCTCTACTCTAATACGGCCACGGTAATCCCGCGTCCATCTCTCCCACGTGACCCCAACACGTCCTTGACCTCTGACATAAATGGCCTTTATGACCTTGACCCCTGTTTGACCTTGACCCATGTGCCATGACCTTGTACCAAGTATCCCATCATGTGTCCCTGTCTGGAATTAGTGCCACCGTCCGCTCCAAAACTCACCGAGATTCTATCAGATTTACCAATGTTGTTATTATAATGGGCCTCCCGGGGGCGGAGGGGCTTCCTGTCTGAATTAGAGAAAGTCCAGATGGAGAGATAGAGAATTAGGGAGCGGGAGATGGGGAGTCAGTGGGGACCGGGGCCGTCAGACGTTAACGCTGTAAGGCCGCATAGTGCTGTAGTGCATGATGCATGGATGCATCAGGGCTGCATGCATGCATCACGACGACCAGGGCTGCATGCATGCATCATGACGACCAGGGCTGCATGCATGCATCATGACGACCAGGGCTGCATGCATGCATCATGACGACCAGGGCTGCATGCATGCATCATGACGACCAGGGCTGCATGCATGCATCATGACGACCAGGGCTGCATGCATGCATCATGACGACCAGGGCTGCATGCATGCATCATGACGACCAGGGCTGCATGCATGCATCATGACGACCAGGGCTGCATGCATGCATCATGACGACCAGGGCTGCAGGCATGCATCATGACGACCCTGCATGCATCATGATTCACTCTCAAAAGGTCAGCATGATGCAATGATGCAGCACAGGCTAGCTACCTACGGTGGGTAGGTTATTGCATTATGCTGATAATAAATATCAATCCAAAAGCATCATGCCATCCACAAAGGGCTAAGAGACTGACTTTTGGTGTACAAAAACTGAAATACTCAGTGTCGGTCTCTATCTTGTAGTAATGCGTTATCTAGATGAGGGGCGCGTCACAACGTCAGAACACAAGATTAGGAAGATAACACGGATTAGCACTCTACTGGTGTTTAGAAGTTGCAGCAAATATACATTTATTTTTTTGAAATACAAGACTTCCTATGCTTTAGCACTGAAGGGCCGTATTAAATGCCCCCCATTGAATACAATTTGGCCGTATTCAATGGGCTAGGAAAAGATTGTTTTTTCTTCATCAAATGGCTTCAAATAAAAAATATACACAAATGCTAACTACATTGATACCATCTCTGATGTATTTCACTCATGGGCCCTGGGGCATATCCCACTCAGCCTGCGGCTTCGTTGGATTATGGCCCCAGCCCCCACTCGTTAAATACAACAGAGATGGTATCAATTGGCATTTTTCTATTTATTTCAGGGTGAATACTGCACTCCCATTGACTCAACCAAGGAAGGCCATATTTAACACCCCCCATGAAACAACCCTCCGCCATATTTCACGGCCTGTCAAATCACCAAAATTGTTGATCTGACCATGATAAATTTGCTTTTTCAGAGCAATTAAGTGGAAGTTTGATGAATATTGTTGATAATAATATGATATAAACACAAAGGAACACTCGTAGAGTTCCCCACTAAGGGTTATTTCGCCTCGTGAATTAACTCTCAGTGAGGACCTCTACTCGTGCACCTTTGTTTATGTAGTTTATGATATGATGAACTAGTAACCCTTTCAAAGGATGATGCACCAATGCAGCGCCGGTGAGTAATGTATTGGCACTGCATTGGTGCATCACACCGATCTTTCAGGAGTGTCCCAACATCATCGGCATGATGCATGAATGCAGCAATGGCGAGTGACATAATCACAGAAAAAGCATGGTGCATTAAAATGCTAGGTCGTCCTTAGAGGGTTGATATATAATGTGGCCTGTGTGTGAAGGGGATATGTGTCTTTGTCAGGCCCAGTGTCAAACGCCCAATTCCGTATATAGTCAGGGCTGTTATGCATTGGCTAGGGCCATTTCATGACAGATGTGACCAAAGTACCAAGTTTTTTTTATGGATAGAAAAATATGTACTTAATGATTTCAGAAGGGGTGCCAACAAAAACTATGGCCAGGGGGCCGAGGGGCCCCTTGTGAACTCAGATTTTTCATGAAAAAAGTTAAAAGTCTGTAACTGGTATGACTAAAGTTATCACCATAAATATGTAGTGTCTAGGTCTATAAACTCTCAGAGATACTTACAACATTCATATGTAGTTACTTATTCATGGGTATGCTCATTACTTAAGGTCAAGGTCATTTTTCAAGGTCATACTTTCCAAAAATGCCTCTTTTACCAACAATGTCTTTAGAACATTATCTCCTGTGTCAAACAAATGACACATAGATCTTCAAAATGACATGGAGATGATAGCCCCGGGCATCAGCTTCGCAACGATATACTAATCGCAGTAAAGTGTTAAGAAATGACATACTTGTTGTCACTTTAATGAACTCTGTTAAAATTGCAAACTGCTCACAATGAACAGGTCAATTCTTTATTCTGCTCACCACAATCATATTTTTATGCACAATGAATGATTCTTATTCAGTTTTTTACCAGAGAATCAGAATCTGCTTGGGGCCATTCTGGCATTTGCATACCGAGGCCTCTAATTAGTGTATCTAATTAGATCAGGTAAATTACCCTATTTAGCATGGCAATGATGGCAAAAACACCCATATGTATATTCAAAAAGGGTCAGGTCTTAAAGAAATAACTCTTGTGAATAGAACTACACCAGAATTCAAATTTTCACTTTTACCTGATTAGCATAATTTATGCATAACAATGATTAATTAGTTACTTACCCTTGTATTCTTATAAATTGGGAAAACATAGGAACAAATAAAACTAGATCAATGAGACTCAGTAGACTTATGCTTACCAACATGAAAAAGGATTTGAAACTTGGGGCCAGTCAATTTCAAATTCCTATCAAATATGGCGGCCATATTCCCAAATGGCTTCTAACGAAAACTTGAAAGAGCTCTTTGTTTCTAATTAACTTAGGAAACCAAATAACAATTTGAAGAGTGCAAGTAAGAGGTCAGGGAATTCAATCAAACCATTTTGTAGGCCCTATGTGGCAGCCATCTTGGATTTTGAGATACTTTTCCATACAAAAACCCTTAAAAAATTAAGATTCCTGCCATGTATACTATGTTATCTATATGTCTTACTGCGTCATACTGATGCTTATACTACTCAGCAATGTGTTTGAGGTCAGTATTACATTAAAGAGGGTGTACACCTACTGGTATAGATATGATTTATTTATGCTGTTGCTCTAGAATTGTTCTGAAAGGGCCTCAACCTCTCTGCCTGGCAACCTAGCATAGAATCCAACCCTCCCCTCCTCTGAGCCTGAGAGAATGAGAATATGCTGCCCTCCACAACAGCAAGCCCACACTGAACAATTATTGACTAGAAAATACCAAGGGCTGCTAATTAATGCACCCAAGGTTGAATCATACTCTTCCTATCCAGTTATGGACAAGCATGAAGTATGATCATCAGTTTTGAGCCATGCAGATGAGACAAGTCACACTCATCTGATCTAGGGACATATTGGCCTTGAAGCCTATAGTCCCTACAAGCATGAAGCATGTGCCCCTATTTAAGGTAACTTGAAAGTGACAGGTATGGGGTCTATGGTTTATTGCTACTTGGAGAACCTTATTTTGCATATTCAAACAGGAACCTTTATATAATGTTATTTCAAAACCTTTAGAAAATCTGTTCATTATTACCTATAATTTGCTTAAAATACCTGCAACTTAGTAACCTATTTTTGTTTCATTGTACTACTGAAAATAGGTCCTAGTTTGGACAAAATGTCTACATATTGTATAGTAAGGGCCATCTAGTGTCATGTTCCAAAACTATCACATAGGTTTGACCTGTCCACACTCCACCTCAGCCTAAACCAGGTTGCCAACTTTGACACTGATCTGCGCCCACATCAGGCAGCCCTCATGGGGCTGCACCAAAACCCAATGACAAGAATCTATGAGCTCAAAATGGGCTTTAATTGGTTTTCCTAATTTGGGCAACCTGTTTTGGCTGTGCCTGAATCCAAGCCACTAGCCCAGGTAAAACCCAGGTACTGAGATCTGCCCCAGCAAAAAACAATTTGGCCCTATGTGGGCTTGCTACTAGAGATATTCCAATGGCCTACTGCCTCCCACAGCAGCATTTCCAGAGATCCAATTCATATATATCTGTGAACAAAGAGACCATTCTCTCCCAGTAGTCAGTAGTACCATGTTACACAGCCCACTATAATTATTGTTTTAGTTATTGTAAGGCATCACAATAATAGGCAACATTGAAACAATGCTAGTGTTTATCATGTGTAATGATGTCCATAGTTCTCCCTATTGCCCTGATTAAGTAAGATTTATTCATGTTTCTATACCAGAGGGAGATGATTTGCAAGCAAGAATTGTCAAAGATTCTGGACTTATAAATCAAAGGCAGGCTCTAAGCCTATAATGGAGACCTTTAATTATTTTGAACATCCTTCTGATCACCAATAGTAAAAATATATAGATAACTATCTCATAATCTGCTCTGAATCTATGTGTGGGCTAGCGCTAAGTACAAAAGCACATACCCGAGTACCTTCCCTTTACTTTAACCAAAATACCCCACTTGTATATACCATATCATAACTTAAAAGCAATCAATTATTCACATCAGAACTCTCCAAATGGTGAAGATAGCTTTTGTGTTATTCAATCTATAAAAAGTAGGTCAAGGTCAAATGGCCAAAAAAATCTCAAAGAAATCATGTAATGTAAGATATTTGTCGCTACTATGTGTCATAAGGTGGCAATCACCAAGCATATTTGAGTATAACTAATTTTCAAAGGTTTCATATTTCTTCACATATACCAACAATTTCCTATGTTAATGTCGAAATAAGTGTTACGAATACATTAGTACATTAAATGAGAAGTTCATCTTGTGAGGCAAAGCACCTAAAAGCATTCACTCACTTTTGACTTATAAGAAATAGTGTATATAAGAAATGGTTGAACTATTCCCTGAAATTATAAAGTATCATGGATCAAGTGACCTTGATCTTGACCTTGGGACCTCAATAGCACTCAAACACTTTGACGTACATACTGTTGGGTGTAATCTTTTGATTTTTTATGCATAAACATTGATGAAGTTGCTATATTTGCATCAATTATGAGAAATTTAACAAATTTTATGGACCAAGACCCCAAAAAGGGGGCATATGCCCCTCAAAGCCACCCCTCACTTTGGCACCCCTTATGATATCAACATATATGTTATTTATGACAACTGGGCAAAATTTGGGCCCTTGGTCATCGATGTCTTGAAATTTACCATAACAGCCCTGACTAATACTACTATAGGCTGAGAATAAACTATATAAGATTGTATCTAACGTTCGTTTGAAATTCGTTTGCAATTCACCAACATATTAGATCTACTGCATTCATATACATTACAACCATCCAGACTACCAAATGATGTCTATCATGTTAGTTTCTGTTGACTTCTATCCAGGGTTGTAGTACCAAAGTTATGTCAGTGACATTGACCTATATAACCGATAGGACGTAAACTAGCAGTGCCAGTCTAGGGATTAGATTAACACAGAGATCTGTATTATCCACTAGTGAAGAACACTTAGAGAGTGGTCATTTTTTACCAACAGGGGGGAGGGGTGAATAAGGGGGGGGGGCAAAAAAATTCGGATTCCTTGAAGGCGGGGACCAGAAAAATTGCACCCCGTTTTAGCAAATAAGCCTGTGCATTACTACACCTCAAAGGGGTCTGCTGTGCGTAATTTCAACTTGCCTGAGGGGGGGGGGAGTCCGACAAAATTTCGACCCCTCCGATGGGGGCGACCAACAAAATGTCGACCTGCTCGCGCGGAAATCCACCGAACCCCCCCCCCTCCTTATTGTTAAAAAATGACCACGCCCTAAGTGGTCTGGTGTGGCTGGTGCCGCGTCCCTCACAGTGACCCTGGATGTGGTGGCACCTGACGTCCGCAGCACCCCCTGGTGTCGCCGCACGGAACCTGCCTCAACAATACAGGGAGGACACACCACCGTTAATGGACTGCAGACAACTGGGGCTCATCCCGGGGGCTCATTTGATCAAGTTTGGATGACTCAACTGATGTGTGACAAAACAGACGATCACCTCTACGATTCTGGTCCCACACTGAGCCCTGTATCCATGAGGAGAGAGAAAGAGTTACAGAGGCCAACACCAATGTTCAAACTCTAGTTTGGTAGATGTATATATTTTAATTTAAACAATTTTCATACATGTGAATTCAATTCAATTCAATACACAGCGGATAGCAAAACCTGATGTTTTAAATCATCATTCAATTGGAGAAATCACACTTTGTTAGAAGCCCTACTGATTACATGAGTCCCACTTCCAAAACGAAAACACCCTAGCCTGGGGTCAGATCATGTATTATCCTGAACCACACCTCTGTTTACTCCGGCTATAGACCAATGCAGCAAGAAAGGGTGACCTTTCAGAAAAGTTGTTGATAAAGTATTTAAACAATTTTAAAGTTTGACTGACAAATACATAAATTTAACCTCAACATCCTGCTTTCTGGTATACACTATTTGAAGGAGAATTGTCATGTGAATCTCCTTATGTGTGATGTTTGTATTCCAAACAATGTCTATGAATTTTTCATTGTAAAGACAAATTTATTATGAAAAGGGCGCCCTTTCTTGCTGCATCAGTCTATAGAGTAGCGCCGTTCAGGAATAATATGAGGTAAAAAACCTATAAAATGCACCAAACGGCACTGAATAAAGGAGCCTGTGACTATAAATAGAAAGCTGATAGTTGGCCTATTTCCAGCTCGTAATTAAAAAGGGGCAGTAAATGGATTGTGCAAGTCATGTTTATTCACCTAATCCATTATCACGTGACCGGCCCTCATCTCAATAATAACGCTGTAAGGACCGGCTAGTCCTTTGTCATCATGATGCATGGATGAAGCACTGGAGAGTCTACTCATGCATCATGCCGATCCTCTATGAGTGCATCAGCTCTGTAGGGTGGGCATGATGCTTGACTGCATCACTGGTGGCTCACTTGCCAGGGTTGCTTTCAAGCATCATGGCGATGATAAGTATTACTGCATTATACGGTCCTTAAAGGGTTAAGGGCCATGCTGGGTGGTGCATGCAAACACCGAGGTAATTCATTATCCCACAGGGATATTATCATTAGATTAAGGTCTGATCATTTTGTGATCTTCCTGCAAAATCAAAGCCACGTCCCATGGTAGGGCGGGATTGTGGGGGGGGGGGGGGGGGGGGTGTAGTAGGTGTTGGTAGGTAGACGGATAGAGGAAGGTAGAAAGACAAGAGGGATGTGGAGTGGAAGCCAGGCAGAAAGGAGGAGA
Organism: Harmothoe impar; assembly: GCA_947462335.1. Lineage (NCBI taxonomy): Eukaryota > Metazoa > Annelida > Polychaeta > Phyllodocida > Polynoidae > Harmothoe > Harmothoe impar. Next base: position 61,397,096 of record OX381720.1, on the reverse strand, counting down.
GAGAACGAGGTAGAAAGGGATACAGTCATGCAGAGAAAGAGGCAGAAAGGGATGACAGGAGTCAGGGTGGTGACAGGAGTCAGGTTGGTGACAGGAGTCAGGGTGGTGACAGGAGTCAGGGTGGTGACAGGAGTCAGGGTGGTGACAGGAGTCAGGGTGGTGACAGGAGTCAGGGTGGTGACAGGAGGCCAGGTGGTGACAGGAGGTGGGTGGTGACAGGAGGCCAGGTGGTGACAGGAGGCCCGGTGGTGACAGGAGGCCTGGTGGTGACAGGAGGCCGGGTGGTGACAGGAGGCCAGGTGGTGACAGGAGGTGGGGTGGTGACAGGAGGCCCGGTGGTGACAGGAGGCCTGGTGGTGACAGGAGGTGGGGTGGTGACAGGAGGCCAGGTGGTGACAGGAGGCTGGGTGGTGACAGGAGGCCGGGTGGTGACAGGAGGCCGGGTGGTGACAGGAGGCCAGGTGGTGACAGGAGGCCAGGTGGTGACAGGAGGGGGGTGGTGACAGGTTGCAGGGTGGTGACAGGAGGCCGGGTGGTGACAGGAGGCCAGGTGGTGACAGGAGGCCAGGTGGTGACAGGAGGCCGGGGGGTGACAGGAGGCGGGATGGTGACAGGAGTCTGGATGGTGACAGGAGGCCGGGGGGTGACAGGAGGCCGGGGGGTGACAGGAGGCCAGGGGGTGACAGGAGGCCAGGTGGTGACAGGAGGCCGGGTGGTGACAGGAGGCCCGGTGGTGACAGGAGGCCGGGTGGTGACAGGAGGGGGGTGGTGACAGGAGGCCAGGTGGTGACAGGAGGGGGGTGGTGACAGGAGGCAGGGTGGTGACAGGAGGCAGGGTGGTGACAGGAGGCCAGGTGGTGACAGGAGGCTGGATGGTGACAGGAGGCCAGGTGGTGACAGGAGGCCGGGTGGTGACAGGAGGCCAGGTGGTGACAGGAGGCTGGATGGTGACAGGAGGCCAGGTGGTGACAGGAGGCCGGGTGGTGACAGGAGGCCGGGTGGTGACAGGAGGTGGGGTGGTGACAGGAGGCCCGGTGGTGACAGGAGGGGGGTGGTGACAGGAGGCTGGGTGGTGACAGGAGGCCGGGTGGTGACAGGAGGCGGGATGGTGACAGGAGGTGGGGTGGTGACAGGAGGCTGGGTGGTGACAGGAGGTGGGGTGGTGACAGGAGGCCGGGTGGTGACAGGAGGCCGGGGGGTGACAGGAGGCCAGCTGGTGACAGGAGGCCAGGTGGTGACAGGAGGGGGGTGGTGACAGGAGGCTGGGTGGTGACAGGAGGCCGGGTGGTGACAGGAGGCGGGATGGTGACAGGAGGGGGGTGGTGACAGGAGGCCAGGTGGTGACAGGAGGTGGGTGGTGACAGGAGGCCGGGTGGTGACAGGAGGCCGGGTGGTGACAGGAGGCCAGGTGGTGACAGGAGGCCGGGTGGTGACAGGAGGCCAGGTGGTGACAGGAGGTTGGTGGTGACAGGAGGCCAGGTGGTGACAGGAGGTGGGGTGGTGACAGGAGGCTGGGTGGTGACAGGAGGTGGGGTGGTGACAGGAGGCTGGGTGGTGACAGGAGGTGGGGTGGTGACAGGAGGGGGGGTGGTGACAGGAGGTGGGGTGGTGACAGGAGGTGGGGTGGTGACAGGAGGCCGGGTGGTGACAGGAGGCCAGGTGGTGACAGGAGGTGGGTGGTGACAGGAGGCCGGTCGGTGACAGGAGGTGGGGTGGTGACAGGAGGCTGGGTGGTGACAGGAGGTGGGTGGTGACAGGAGGCCGGATGGTGACAGGAGGCCGGTCGGTGACAGGAGGTGGGGTGGTGACAGGAGGCTGGGTGGTGACAGGAGGTGGGTGGTGACAGGAGGCCGGTCGGTGACAGGAGGTGGGGTGGTGACAGGAGGCTGGGTGGTGACAGGAGGTGGGGTGGTGACAGGAGGCCGGGTGGTGACAGGAGGCCGGGGGGTGACAGGAGGCCGGGTGGTGACAGGAGGCTGGGTGGTGACAGGAGGCCAGGTGGTGACAGGAGGCCGGGTGGTGACAGGAGGCCGGGTGGTGACAGGAGGCCGGTCGGTGACAGGAGGCCGGGCAGTGACAGGAGGCCCGGTGGTGACAGGAGGCTGGGGGGTGACAGGAGGCCAGGTGGTGACAGGAGGCAGGGTGGTGACAGGAGGCCAGGTGTTGACAGGAGGCCTGGTGGTGACAGGAGGCCTGGTGGTGACAGGAGGCCGGGTGGTGACAGGAGGCCCGGTGGTGACAGGAGGCCTGGTGGTGACAGGAGGCCTGGTGGTGACAGGAGGCAGGGTGGTGACAGGAGGCCAGGTGGTGACAGGAGGCAGGGTGGTGACAGGAGGCCAGGTGTTGACAGGAGGCCGGGTGGTGACAGGAGGCCTGGTGGTGACAGGAGGCCGGGTGGTGACAGGAGGCTGGGTCGTGACAGGAGGCCGGGTGGTGACAGGAGGCCCGGTGGTGACAGGAGGTGGGTGGTGACAGGAGGCCCGGTGGTGACAGGAGGCCAGGTGGTGACAGGAGGCTGGGTCGTGACAGGAGGCCGGGTGGTGACAGGAGGCCCGGTGGTGACAGGAGGTGGGTGGTGACAGGAGGCTGGGTGGTGACAGGAGGTGGGGTGGTGACAGGAGGTGGGGTGGTGACAGGAGGCCCGGTGGTGACAGGAGGCTGGGTGGTGACAGGAGGCCCGGTAGTGACAGGAGGCCCGGTGGTGACAGGAGGCCGGGTCGTGACAGGAGGCCGGGTGGTGACAGGAGGCTGGGTGGTGACAGGAGGTGGGGTGGTGACAGGAGGTGGGTGGTGACAGGAGGCCGGGTGGTGACAGGAGGCTGGGTGGTGACAGGAGGCCCGGTGGTGACAGGAGGCCGGGTGGTGACAGGAGGTGGGTGGTGACGGGAGGCCAGGTGGTGACAGGAGGCCGGGTGGTGACAGGAGGCTGGGTGGTGACGGGAGGCCGGGTGGTGACAGGAGGCCGGGTGGTGACAGGAGGCTGGGTCGTGACAGGAGGCCGGGTGGTGACAGGAGGCCCGGTGGTGACAGGAGGTGGGTGGTGACAGGAGGCCCGGTGGTGACAGGAGGCCAGGTGGTGACAGGAGGCTGGGTCGTGACAGGAGGCCGGGTGGTGACAGGAGGCCCGGTGGTGACAGGAGGTGGGTGGTGACAGGAGGCTGGGTGGTGACAGGAGGTGGGGTGGTGACAGGAGGTGGGGTGGTGACAGGAGGCCCGGTGGTGACAGGAGGCTGGGTGGTGACAGGAGGCCCGGTAGTGACAGGAGGCCCGGTGGTGACAGGAGGCCGGGTCGTGACAGGAGGCCGGGTGGTGACAGGAGGCTGGGTGGTGACAGGAGGTGGGGTGGTGACAGGAGGTGGGTGGTGACAGGAGGCCGGGTGGTGACAGGAGGCTGGGTGGTGACAGGAGGCCCGGTGGTGACAGGAGGCCGGGTGGTGACAGGAGGTGGGTGGTGACGGGAGGCCAGGTGGTGACAGGAGGCCGGGTGGTGACAGGAGGCTGGGTGGTGACGGGAGGCCGGGTGGTGACAGGAGGCCGGGTGGTGACAGGTTTTTCTATCACAAGTACCACTCAATCGCAATAGCGGTAAACAGAAAACACAAATATATAGATATACAATATTGTAGGTGAAACTAGTTGTGCAGTTTCCCACAGATATAATGCATTAACACCGCCATGCTGCCCTTAAAGGGTTACACTGGCAGTGTGCAGAGGGGGTGGGTGGGTGAAATAACCCTGGTATGGAGGTCGGCCATGATTGATTATGGCACGGGGAGGGTTAATGATATGATGAGCTGATACCCCGCCCGCTCCCCGCCTGCTGCCCCAGCTGCAACCCTTTAACCCTTAAAGGATGGATGTCACTAAAAGTCAACATTTGTTGTCATGCTACACCAATCCAGCCCCAGTGAGTAACTCGCTAGTGCTAGATCAGTGCATCATGCCGACCCTTCCGGACAGTGTCAATCCTGTAGGGTCGGCATGATGCTTGAATGCAGCCCTGTTGAGTTACTCGATAGGGCTGCATTCATGCATCATTACAACCAAGGGCATGATGCATACGGTATTGTGCAGTCCTTAAAGGGTTAAGGGCCGCATAGTGCTTTCATACAGCATGCCTTTTGTCGTCATGATGCACAAATGCAGCCCTGGATAGTAACTCCCAAGTTCTGACCGTACAGAGTTGATACACTCCCGGGGGCTCCAGATGATGCATGAATGCAGCCACGGCGAGTAACTTACCAGGGCTGCATCCATGCATCCTGACGGGCACGCTGCAGTAAAGCACCACGCGGCCTGCAGGTTCGAGGTTATAGATGGTGCTCGCCGGCAACCAGCAGGGATTGTACAAAATGCTGTCTGCTGCGCTCAGATTTAATACCAACACGGCGGCCATGATGCGACCCCTAACTTTTTATCAACAACCCCATACATCTCATGTCGCTTTATTACCGTCCTGCTTCATAGTTTCAATTTACTGCTGCTTATCTGCTATTAACCCGTTAAGGGCCGCATATGGCTCTAATGTTAATTGCCTTTTGTGGTTTTGCTGCATGATTTCAGCCCTGCATAAGAGTACCCTGCTGGCCCTATGAGAGTGTATTGAAGTCTGGTAGGGTCGGCATCAATGAAGTACCGAGGAATTACTCGCTAGGGCTGCATTCATGCATCATGATGACAAAGGGGATCGTGTATTAAAGAAACATGTGGCCCTGAAAAGGTTGATGGCGGACTAAAGTCACGTGACCTTGTTATCTGTTAGTAATCACCAGCCCCTGTGCTTTGTAATTTAGACCTCCCAATTTATCAATATACATTTAATTTCACAACTAATGATGTAAAATTAACAATTTAGCACAATGTGTTCTTCATTGGCGTAGTGTGATAGGATCTGGTATTAATGGTGCAGTAAGGGTCAGGGCACTTTGTTACCCGCTGACAGCACGTACTCCAGTCCTACCTAGACTGTAGCCACAACTAGGTTAGGGTCCTGGTGGTACCTAGTCCTACCTAGACTGTAGCCACAACTAGGTGAGGGTCCTGGTGGTACCTAGTCCTACCTAGACTGTAGCCACAACTAGGTGAGGGTCCTGGTGGTACCTAGTCCTACCTAGACTGTAGCCACAACTAGGTGAGGGTCCTGGTGGTACCTAGTCCTACCTAGACTGTAGCCACAACTAGGTTAGGGACCTGGTGGTACCTAGTACTATAGAGACTCCTGCCATAACTAGGTGAGGGTCCCGATGGTACCTAGTCCTACCTAGACTGTAGCCACAACTAGGTGAGGGTCCTGGTGGTACCTAGTCCTGTACAGACCCCTGCCACAACTAGGTAAGGGTCCTGGTGGTACCTAGTCCTACCTAGATTGTAGCCACAACTAGGTAAGGGTCCTGGTGGTACCTAGTCCTGCCTAGACTGTAGCCACAACTAGGTGAGGGTCCTGGTGGTACCTAGTCCTGAATAGACCCCTGCCACAACTAGGTAAGGGTCCTGGTGGTACCTAGTTCGACACTTCTACCCCTGTAACAGGGGTAGAAACCATGTGCCTTTGGGCTAACCAAGTCACTCTGCCAATCTGGCAGAGTAGCTATTTTGATGGAAGTATTCACTCTTCAGTCTAATGCTTCCAGCCACATGTCCCTCAATGTATTCCCACCTGTTCACCATCAACAAGGTATTCCTAATACATAAATACATCTGTAATCCTGGCTTTGTTTGATGTCAACTCCACTCCTCTGAGACACCCCTCCCACCACTTCTCCCTGCTGCTGATATCAAAATGTGTGACATACACTAACATTGACATGTCTGCAGCAGTATAAGTATGCTGGACATGTGGAGTACCTTTTGGGGAATAGGATTGAGTATTTTGAGGGACTGACAGTGAGTACATTTATGAGAAAAACACCCTTTTTACTCCCACTATAGAATCTCTATGTAGCTGCAGTCTGGCGCAGTAGCGCCAGATGTGTCGGACTAGGTGGTACCTAGTCCTACCCAGACTGTAGCCACAACTAGGTAAGGGTCCTGGTGGTACCTAGTCCTACCTAGACTGTAGCCACAACTAGTTGAGGGTCCTGGTGGTACCTAGTCCTGCCTAGACTGTAGCCACAACTAGGTAAGGGTCCTGGTGGTACCTAGTCCTACCTAGACTGTAGCCACAACTAGTTGAGGGTCCTGGTGGTACCTAGTCCTGCCTAGACTGTAGCCACAACTAGGTAAGGGTCCTGGTGGTACCTAGACCTACCTAGACTGTAGCCACAACTAGTTGAGGGTCCTGGTGGTACCTAGTCCTGCCTAGACTGTAGCCACAACTAGGTAAGGGTCCTGGTGGTACCTAGTCCTACCTAGACTGTAGTCACAACTAGGTGAGGGTCCTGGTGGTACCTAGTCCTGCCTAGACTCCTGCTACAACTAGATAGGTGCTTTGACGGTACCTGGTCCTTAGCGTTTAGAAGCTAGTGTACTAGCCAGTCCTGCTTTTAAGCATCATGCCAACCTTACAGAGTTGATACATCACTGAAGTGTCACATGATGCATTATTTACCAGGGCTGCCCTCATGCATCATGACGATCCAGGGCACAACCCCTTTACCCTTGAAGTATGTATTAAGATAAGATTTGTCGCAATGATGCACCAATGCAGCCGAAGCAAGTAACTCACCAGTGCTGCATTGGTGCATCATGTTGACCCTTCAGGAGTCTCCCAACCTCATAAGGTCGCAATGATGCTTGAATGCAGCACTGCGAGTAACTCGCCAGGGCTGCATTCATGCATCATGACGACCAATGGCATGATGCATTAAGGCATGATGCCGTCCTTAAAGTGTCAAAGCAGCGTGCGGCCCTTAAAGGTTTAATGACCCTGGAGACGTGAGAAGTTGCAGGCCCGGCCCTCGGCAGAGCACGGATCGCCGAGCACACTAAACGGAACGGTGCGGCCAGCCACGCAACGCTGCAGCGCTACGCGACCATGAGCGATTACAGCCTTAAATTTAAACTGCCGCTTTTTCTGCTGCCAAGTGCTTTTTAACCCTTAAAGAGCCGCAGAGTGTCCTCTTGCTGTCATGATGCATCCATGCACCCCTGGCTGATACATCGATGAGTGAATGCATCATGATGACCCGTTAGCTCTGTATAAACCCCTACAGGATCGGCATGATGCCTGAATTGAGCATTGGTGAGTTACCCATCAGGGCTGAATTCATGTCGGTCATTTGGATAAAGGGCAAAAAGTTCACTAAAGCGCTATGAGGCCCTCAAAGGGGTCCCTTTTTTCTGTTGGCATGTTTTACAGGGTGATAGGGTGCACACATGTAACTTCAAATTGAAACCTCAACTTTTTGTAAGCGTTTTAATAACTCGTTCCCTTTTTATTACCGCTGGCTTTTTATTGTGAGCATGGTGTCAGAATATGATGTTAAACGTGTCTATTTGTATCGTGTTATAAGGGCTCCCAGTACAGAGTGTGGGTGTGGGGGTAGGTGTAGCTATAAAGGGGGGGATCGTGGAATGGCTTTTACTGTACTCCACAGAGTGGGGCAGAGATGAAGGGCTGAATTGGGAGAGTAAAGGGGGTACCGTAATGCCCGTTTAAGCACAGTGCTCTAAATAAGCACAGGTCTCGTTTAAGCGCAGGTCTAGAACCCCTCTGAAACCTAAAATCTCTCTTTTAAGGGACTCATATTAGCGCAGGTCCCTATATAGCGCAGGGGGTAACAGGGAATTGGAATTTATAAGCGCACGGGGCGCTTAAACAGGCCACTACGGTATTACTACAATGCTCCCTGCCCGGTGCCCCTTACCGCCCGGTGCCCCTTACCGCCCGGTGCCCTTACAGCCCGGTGCCCCTTCCCGCCCGGCCGGGTGTCAGCTGTGAGCCTCATTGTCCTTGATTACCGTTGTATCTCTCACCGCGCCCGCCCTGCGGTATCCACACGGCAAACACCACCACCCTCTGTACACAAGGCGTATTGACACGAGCACCAAGGGGGGGGGGGGGGGGGCTACCTAGGGGCCACTAGAGAGAAGTAGGGAGAATCTATTAGGCAGAGATCTGGAGAATGCCTGAGAAGTCTCCAATGAAGAATCAAGCTTAAGGTGGATCGCTAGCTCTTGAATATGGACACACTGCGCAGGTATCTGCGCATGTAGCTTAAATGTATCAGAATGGTATTACTTTATCGGATACACATACATGCTGACTAGGGCATGTCAAGAAATTTGGAGATTTTGAGCATTTTATTGGATTTTGAATATTTGATATACTTGTAGCCAATGATATTTTCTATTTTATCAAAAGTTAGAACATTGAAACTATTTACCAATAAATCATCATCTAGAATAATATATATCTCATTAAGTTACTGAAAATAACCAAGAGTATACACTGAAGCCATGCATACAAACCAGATGTATGTCTCAGCAGATGTGCAGCATGGTGTACATGGTATATTTAGTGCACATCACCATCATAGCTCTTCCATCACCGTGAATCTCCCCCGCCGTGTCGGTCTATTTCTGCCCCTCTCTCACTCTTTCTCATCCCTCCCTATCTCTACAAGCCTTGCATTGCCCAAACATATCTTGTATTGACCACTCCAGCTTTTGAGGCCCCTGTTACCTATCTCTCAAACACTGTTAGAAGTAACCACTGTAAATTTACAGCAAAATGTGCTGACAGTTTTTTCCAGCATATTTCACTGTAGGTTTACAGCAACTCAGTTGTTGTAATTAAGCAGAATAATATGCTGTAATCTTAGAGTATATTTGCATTAAAGGGGGTCTGTCCTCGCCAGAGGGCATCCATCTTGTGCCCTATGCTATGATTGACCCACTATTGCCCTTACCACAATGACCCTAGAGCGGCCTCACAGCTTCACAACACACAAATGCATGGGCAATTAGGTGATTTCTCAGATTGGGACTGTTGTTCATACATCATACCTTGCAGTATATACCCACTTACAGGTAGGGGCAGTGTGTGAAGGGCGGAATGGGTAATTATCAGCTTTCTGAGAGTGATTGTCTGAGGTCCTATACCTGTACATGCAGAGTAGCCTTGTCACACCTCACTGCACTTAAAACTATGTAGTTGGTTGTAGGGGGTGCACAGTGCCGCATTCTGTCTGCCTTACAGTTTATGGTAGCTCCAAGCCCCTCCTCCCACAGCCTATAAGTATTGTCGACATATTACTAGGCAGCACCACCCTGTAGCTATACAATGACACTTTAAGTGACACATTTCTGCAAGTTTATACAATAACTTGTGTTTACAAGATTTGTTACACAATTGTTACAACCAATGATATAGTGCTGTCACCATGTGGTAAAAATCTACAAATAATGTTGTAAATTTACAGCAACATTGCAACATTGTAAATCTTTCTGTAAAAATTTTCTGTAAATCTACAGTATATTGTTCTGTAAACTATTAATTTTACAGAGAATGTGCTAACTGTCTAACATGCCCCCCCTCCCCAGTGCCCCCCACTCCCTCCACACTGGGCAGGCTGTAGGAGCACTGAAAAAGTAAACTTGTCTTCAGACTCGTCTTAGTGACTATCATAAAATAAATTAGTCAAAAGTTGTCTAACCTTCCAGGTTACCATTCCACAAATAGAATCTGGAGCTTGCAAATTTCAGGTTTGGGGCTAGCACATGCCAAGTGGGTCTCCTATCACCAGCTAGAAGACCCGCTTCCTTGTGACTTAGATGAGTTTTTAACTTGTTTATTTTATGACAGACACTTGGAAGAGTCTGGAGACAAGTTTACTTTTTCAGTGAGGATGGGAGAGATGAGGAGGACACATGCCGGGTGTGTCCCCCCCTGCAGCGTTATTAGTATGAGGCCGAAAAAAAAGGGTTGTTTCAGGACAGCCGACCGAACCTATCAAAACAGGGCCGACCCTATGTTTTTTCTATGCAATTTTGAAGGATTATTTGTATTTTTACCCTTTTCAGGTCAATTTTAGGGTCCTCTGAAAGGCGGGCTAGTACTTGGTTTAAAAAAACCAAGTTAAAAAAAATGTTAAAATCCAACCTACCAACCCTACATTTTCTTGCTATGTTACCTGAAACAAACTTCTTTTTTTGGCCTAAGGCTCCACATGTCAGGGTGTGATACTTGAGGCTGCCATGGACGCAGCCCGACACATGGCGCCTAATGAGGGAGGGGGTGGGGGTCTCTGTCCCTATTATACACCCCCCCCCTCCATCTCACTCCCACAAACACATGTCCACACACCCCGACCCCCTCAGATCTGTAAAAAAATGGTGTGTGTAAAAAGAGGTCAAACAGGGGTAGGAGCAGAAAAAGTGGGGCAGGGAAGGGGCAGAGCCAGGGTGGATTGGTGATAGGCCGACATGAGGGGCACCCTAGGGGAGGGAGTCTGCAGTCTGTGCTACTCTGTGGTAGAAATGCAGGGAAGGTTTTTAAGGTCATTCGGACTCAAAACCGCATATAAACCCCTTGAGACTTCTTTTAAGTCATTTACTATATATAATCAATGCTCAAGCCAAATATGGAAGTGATTGACCATGCCATATTGATACTGAAGCCTTCCACAGAATGCAGGCTGATAGAGACTCTCCCAAGAGTCCAGCATTGCCAGACTATGGCATGAGGATCCAGCATGGCCAGACTTTCAAGCAAGTTTGCCAAGGTCCAGCCTGTTATTGAATGTCCAGCCTAGCCTGACCCTCACTAGAATGGCCCTTGACCCATCTATTATAGTCCAGCAGTGCCTGACCCTTGTATGAGAGTAGTATTGGCGACATTGGGTGACTCTGATATTTGCCTCTGTGTGGGTTATCCTCATAATTTCTATGATAACTTAGGAAATGAATAGCCAACATGTCATGCAAATGCGACATTCTAAACTATAGTCATGAACCATTAACTATCTCATTGATAGACCATGCTGAAACTTGCCTGGCTAGCTCTGTCAGTAGTATATAGAGGGGGGACCTGCCCATAGCTACAGTCCCATAGTGTCAGTAGTATATGGAGGGGGGACCTGCCCATGGCTACAGTCCCATAGTGTCAGTAGTATATGGAGGGGGGGGGGGACCTGCCCATGGCTACAGTCCCATAGTGGCAGTAGTATATGGAGGGGGGGGGGACCTGCCCATGGCTACAGTCCCATAGTGTCAGTAGTATATGGAGGGGGGGGGACCTGCCCATGGCTACAGTCCCATAGTGGCAGTAGTATATGGAGGGGGGGGGACCTGCCCATGGCTACAGTCCCATAGTGTCAGTGGTATATGGAGGGGGGACCTGCCCAAGGCTACAGTCCCATAGTGTCAGTAGTATATGGAGGGGGGGGGACCTGCCCATGGCTACAGTCCCATAGTGGCAGTAGTATATGGAGGGGGGGACCTGCCCATGGCTACAGTCCCATAGTGGCAGTAGTATATGGAGGGGGGGGGGACCTGCCCATGGCTACAGTCCCATAGTGGCAGTAGTATATGGAGGAGGGGGGGACCTGCCCATGGCTACAGTCCCATAGTGGCAGTAGTATATGGAGGGGGGGGGACCTGCCCATGGCTACAGTCCCAGAGTGGCAGTAGTATATGGAGGGGGGGACCTGCCCTTGGCTACAGATCCATAGTGTCAGTAGTATATGGAGGGGGGGGGGGGACCTGCCCATGGCTACAGTCCCATAGTGGCAGTAGTATATGGAGGGGGGGGGGACCTGCCCATGGCTACAGTCCCATAGTGGCAGTAGTATATGGAGGGGGGGACCTGCCCATGGCTACAGTCCCATAGTGTCAGTAGTATATGGAGGGGGGGGGGGGACCTGCCCATGGCTACAGTCCCATAGTGGCAGTAGTATATGGAGGGGGGACCTGCCCATGGCTACAGTCCCATAGTGTCAGTAGTATATGGAGGGGGGGGGGGGACCTGCCCATGGCTACAGTCCCATAGTGGCAGTAGTATATGGAGAGGGGGGGGGGACCTGCCCATGGCTACAGTCCCATAGTGGCAGTAGTATATGGGGGGGGGGGGGGACCTGCCCATGGCTACAGTCCCATAGTGGCAGTAGTATATGGAGGGGGACCTGCCCATGGCTACAGTCCCATAGTGGCAGTAGTATATGGAGGGGGGGGGGGGGACCTGCCCATGGCTACAGTCCCATAGTGGCAGTAGTATATGGAGGGGGGGGGGGGACCTGCCCATGGCTACAGTCCCATAGTGGCAGTAGTATATGGAGGGGGGGGGGGACCTGCCCATGGCTACAGTCCTATAGTGTCAGTAGTATATGGAGGGGGGGGGGGGGACCTGCCCATGGCTACAGTCCCATAGTGGCAGTAGTATATGGAGGGGGGGACCTGCCCATGGCTACAGTCCCATAGTGGCAGTAGTATATGGGGGGGGGGGGGTGCCTGCCCATGGCTACAGTCCCACAGTGGCAGTAGTATATGGGGGGGGGGGGTGCCTGCCCATGGCTACAGTCCCATAGTGGCAGTAGTATATGGAGGGGGGGGGGGACCTGCCCATGGCTACAGTCCCATCGTTTTAGTAGTATATGGAAGGGGGGGGGGGGACCTGCCCATGGCTACAGTCCCATAGTGTCAGTAGTATATGGAGGGGTCCCCTGCCCATGGCTACAGTCCGCTAGTGTCACCCAGTGGGCGCAGAACATTGAATCAACATTGTTCAATGGTTGTCAATGTTGATTCAATGTTGATGCAATGTTGATTCAACGTTGGACTGAATTTCGTGCCCACAGGGCAGTAGTATGTGGAGAGGATCCCACCCTTGGTTATACAGTCCCATCATTTGGAGGCTGGGGGTTGCCATGGCTACAGTCCCATAGTGTCAGTGGTTATGGAGGGAGGACCTGCCTAGAGGCCTAGAGGTACATACAGACATACATGTACATAGTGAGTGAGAGAAAATGTAGAAAAGGGAAAGCTTAACATAGATAGAAATGATAGGAATGACAGAAAGAGGCAGACCAGGACTTTGTACACTGTCCCACTGCCTCCCACTAGACATCCAGGCCCCCCCCCCCCTCCCCTGACACTTGAGAACCCAGTCAGTTCAGTCAGCGTCTAACAAGCTGGGTCAGTGTACTGCTCTATAGGTCGTTAGGACGCCGTCTTCCCCCCCCCCCCCCAGTTGGTTCTCACCCCCCCCCCCCCCCCCACCTATAACACTTTAAGGCTGTGTCTCATCAGATCGATACAAGTTGAT
>OX381720.1:61170547-61383695 GCA_947462335.1 Harmothoe impar | reverse complement strand
CCTTTACGACATGAAAGCCACCTTCAGAATGTTTATTTTAGCGAATGGCCACACTAGGCAATTCCAAAACCAGTCAGCTTTCAGGATTTAATGTTATATGATTTGGTAAAATATTATCTTCTTGATGACGCAAGCTAAATGTCAAACACTGCATTTGGCTGGCATATTGAGATGACTTTCAAAAGGTCCACTTTCAGCAACCAAAATACAGTTTATTATGATGGTCCTTAGGGAGTGTTCATTTATTAGTTACAGGGGGGGTGGGGTGCTAGGTTTGGGGGGGGGGGTAAAGATTTGCGACCCCTCCTAAGAGGGGGGGCTTAAAAAATGCTGACCCCTCCTGAAGGGGGCATAAGAAATTCAGCCCCTTTTAAGCCATAAAAGCCTGTGCGTTCAAAGGGGGGGGGGGGCATGTAATTAATTAATGAACACTCCCTTAGAACGCGTTCCTCGATTTCGCCTTCACGTGCAGCTCTTGTATACTGGCTACATCTGTTCCTGGGTGATGCAGCTAACGGTAATGGCTGTGTTTCACGACATCGAGCCAATGTGAGTAGTATAGTATGTATCGGAACGGGACTATAGTTAAGTACTGTTTATTACTCAATCGACATGCAGCCAATCAGAGGCCTCCATTTGGTCACGTGACCGGAAGTGACCTACTTAGGGGATTAGTGGTGACGTCACGTGACCTAGTTAGCCAATCAGAGGCCGCCATTTGGTCACGTGACCGGAAGTGACGTCATATGACCTACTTATGGACCGGAAGTGACGTCATATGACCTACTTAGGGGACCGGAAGTGACGTCATATGACCTAATTTAGGATCACGTGACCGTAAGTGACCTGATGAGTCACGTGACCGGAAGTGACGTCACATGACCTAATGGCCAACCGGAAGTGAGTGACCTCATTGAGGATCACGTGACCGGAAGTGACCTGATTGATCACGTGACCGGAAGAAGAAGTGACGTCACGCGACTTAATGAAGAGATGAGCGTCTTTAAGGGGTCACACGCTTTAAAATGTGATATCTTTTTTTTTGGAGGAGGAGGAGGAGGAGGAGGAGGAGAAGGAGAGGAGGAGGAGGCGAGTCTCTTATTTTTTTCGGTAAACTAATAAAAAACACTACGATATAAGTTTTTTTTTTTTTTCATTTTTTATTGTTTTACGAGCGACTGGAAGTGACTTATTGAACTAGGTAGAAGCGTTCTTTAGAGTGTATAAGGGGGGGGGGGAGGGGAGGGGAGGGGAGGGGAGGGAAGGGGAGGGGGGCCCCTTTAAGATGCATGGGGAGGGGGGCGCTTTTAGGATGCATGGGGCGGGTGGGGGGGGAGGGGGGGGAGGGGGGAGGGGGGCACTCTAGGGGGGTGGGGGGGCACTCTAAGGGGCGTTTGTCTCTTTTAAGAAAAAAAGAAAAGAAAAAGATTTCAATCGAGAGACACGCTTCTTCCTCTCGAGAGGAAGAAGCGTGTCTCTTCATTTTTTTTTTGTTTATCACGTGCCTCGATGAGGCGATCAGCTGCGACTGGAGGAAGTGACACTTTAAGAGGGCGCGCGTCTTAATTGTTATGATATTTTTTTTTACTTACTAATAAAGAAGACGTATGAAAATAAAACACAACAATTCACATGTCCGTCGTTCTCGTTGTTTCTTGCTTGATAAAGTCAAGTAATATCGCGATGCCGAGGTCAAACTTTCCCATGTCCTCAGTCAACACTCGAAGGAGTTCAAAAGGTGTACCGCCGGCACCGTCAGCTTCATCTTGCCACATTTTCAACACTCGGAAGGCCCACTCAGCGGGACTTCCTCCGTATTCGCATTCTTCAGCGATCTTATCTAACCTCTCAGGCGACAATTTTAAATGGTCCCCCACCTCTTTCCACCTGCTACCTAGACGTCTGCCGAGGGTGCCCAAGTGCTTATGCATCGCGCGCGAGTCGGGGTTTTCGAAATCCAACCCCTGTCTGTGGAGAAGGGACATCCACTGAGCCAACAGTTCCACGCGTCTAATGCGGATGAAGACGCGACCGAGCTCTCCCCATCTATGACGATGCGGGGTTTCACCCCACCAGACTCGGAACATCGCCGTACACAGCTCCTCCGGTGTCTTGACACTGCGCTCTACTAGAGCATCCATACGGGCGGCGGTAACTTTTAAGCTACTGCCCAACTCTCTCCAACAGCCGCTCAACTCTTTACCTAGTTGACGAAGCAAGGCGTCGCTATAGGCTAACCGCCGCTGTCCTACCTCTGTGTTCTCCCCATCGGTCTGCCTCGCGCGTCTCACGTCGTCAAGCCGCATTAACTTTTTTTCAGGTGGACAAGGCGGTGAAGGCGAGCTTGAAAGTGGAATAGCTTGAGCCATCTCGTCTCGTCTTGGCGGCGGCGGCGGCGGCGGCGGCGGCGGCGGCGGCGGCGGCGGCGGCGGCGGCGGCGGCGGCGGCGGCGGCGGCGGCGGTGGTGGCGGTGGTGGTGGTAGTAGACCTTACTGTGGTCAGAGGCGATATGTTTTTTTTCCAACAGAAATCAGAGCTTTTATACAGAGGGAGTTTAATCCCATTTCCAACAGCACTCCAGCTGTCTAGCGACCTGTCCGCATGACGCTTTTTCAGCTGCTCCGCTCCTTAAGAGCTTAGATGACGAGGGGTATGTCATCGCTATCCGTGGAGACCAGCTGAAAACGGTGTTTCTTCCTCATCCATAGCCTTACCTCCTACCCCCTACCTGAGGACGTCTCCCTCCCTCTGACATTCATTGTAACAAACGAGGTCAGGTGAAAATCGGATTTTTTTCATGCACAGCCTTAGTCAGCTGTCACCCCTCCCTATTGAACTAGCCGGCCGCCGCCTGGCCGGCCCGGTCTACTCACCACGGCAGGAGGTGGTGATTTTTTTTTGTCTTACACTTAAGTCGCTCACCACATGCACACGCCTCTACTCACAGACAGACACGTTCGTCTTAGGGGGGGTCCTGCTTCACGCCACACGCCTCCTGTAGTTTTTTTTGTATACACACTCTAAGCTCATCACCGTTAATCCTTTATACAGCTAACGCGCGCTGAATTGCTGAACAGGGTGGTAAGTAGCTTAGCTCATGACAGTGGATCCCTCAAAAAAAGAGGGGAAAGGGATCCAGCTGAAAACGTCATACCTTATGTCTTTGTGAATGGCCGCCGGTCAGTCGACGGCAGCAACCGCTTAATCCTTTATACAGCTAATGCGCGTTGAATTGCTGAACAGGGTGGTAAGCGGCTTAGCTCATGACAGTCGATCTCTCAAAAGGGGGGAAAGGGATCCAGCTGAAAACGTCATGCCTTATGTCTTTTGTTTCTATTTGTGAATGGCCGCCGGCCAGCCGGCGGCAGCTGAACAGGGTCAGTAAGTAGCTTAGCTCTAGAAGCGAGAAGGCGTATATAAGGGGCCTGGAAACCTCCATTCACTCACTCATTCTTTTGCTGCTCTCTACAGTCACCACCATGAGCAAAAGACAACACCTAGCGCCGTCCAAGAACAAGAAGACTACGCGGAACAGCGCTCGTTTAGCGTCAGTGCCTCCTCTTGCTACTGAAAATGAGACTACCGCCGCAGCCGCTTGGTCTTATCACCCTCCCGCTGTAGCGAGCGCTCGCAGCAGTAGTAGTAGTAGTAGTAGTAGTAGTACTAGTAGTAGTAGTAGTAGTGGTAGTAGTACTACTGGTAGTAGTCGTCGTGCTCGCAACGTTGTTACACTCGCGACGGTACACGTTGCTGCTAAGCCTGCTGCCGCTGCTACTGCCGCTCCGCCTGCTGCTGCTGCTGCTGCTGGTGATCCTCGGGCTGCGGCTGCTGCTGCTGCTGCTGCTGCACCTGCTACTGCTGCGCCTGCTACGGCTGCGCCTGCTGAGGCTGCTGCGCCTGCTACTGTTGCGTCTGCTGCTGCTGCTGCTGCTGCTTCTGCTGCACCTGCTGCTACCGCTACTACTACTGACGACAACGCTCCTGGCACAGCGCAGTACTGGCAACCGGGTTTTTACCTCCCCACTACTGTTGATGACTTTGATGACCTGCCGCACGTTGCACAGCCCCTCTCCTCCACCACTACATCGACCGACGCCCTCGACGCCGCTCGCGCTGAGAGTGACAGCTATTCGGACACTCAGCCCCTAAACCGAGAAGAAGAGGAGGAGGAGGAGCAGCAGCAACAGGGTGAGACAGAGAACGACGCTGACGACGAGACGTACGAAGAACCCGAAGGGAAAGGGGTGGGCGGTACGTTTTTCGGCTCCCCTCTTCGACCTTTCGACCTCACTTCCACTAGTAGCGCCCCGTCCGGTCAGTGGCGACTGCCCTCACCGCCACCTTACGAGGGCGGCGGCGCTTCATCTTCTACCGCTACACTCAGCACCGACGGCGTGTGGCTGCTCTGTTCCAACAACGAGGCCTCGGATACCACCAGCGCTGACGCTGCTCCTGCTATCGGTCAACAAGGCCTACTAAGAAGAGAAAAATACAAGAAAAAGAACGAGATGGACGAGAAGAAGCAGAGAAACCCTTCTCCCGTCTTCTCGGGTTAGAGTTCTGCTTAGACGGAGCTTTGAAGCTGGAGATCTGGGAGGACGTGGCTAGACTGTCTAGGAGGCCGCGCTACACAAAAGACGGCCAGGTGAAAGAGGCGTCTCTGACCAGAAGCAAGCGAGTGCACTTCACGGCCGACGCGCTGCGCGAGCTAATAGCACGCATCGCCGATATCCGCGCAGTGGTGCGCATACGCGACACAGCGGCCGCGCAAGGAAGACCTAATCACACCCCCTGGTTCGCAGTGCTGGATGAGGAGGGCGATTAGTACGCAGCTGTGAGCTACTACAGCGGTAAGAACCTCGTCCACGTGCGCAAGTACGAAGGTCCTGACAAAAAACCCACACAGCAGGGGGTGACGCTGTCCGCCAGAGCGCTCAAAGAGTTGGATGACAAAACAGAGATTATTCTCAAATATCTCGGTATAGATTCGGAATGAGAGACGCTCAACGCTCACGCGCGCACACACACAGCGTTTGACGTACGCTGTATGAGACAGACAGACGGATACACAGACAGCAGACAGATAGATAGATAGATAGATAGACAATAGATTGATAGATAGATAGATAGACAGATAGATTGATAGATAGATAGATAGTTAGACGGCTAAGTAGTTGGTAACTGAGTGAAAAAAAACATGACACAGTACGTATGCGAAAAGTGTTTCAAAATTTTTAAAAGACCGTACAACCACGAGAGACACGTAGAAAGTTGTAGAGTAATACCTAAGTTTTGCCCTCTATGCGGCGAAGGCGATTGCCGAAAGATCGCCTGTCGACGCGAATCTCTGGACGGGGTGACCATCCCTCCGCGCATACGTGCTGTACCGAACGGGGAGGAAACGTTCACGGCGAATTGGCCTGCGATACAAACGGGCGTCAGGATGCACGGGACTCGCGTGAGTGTAACAAACTTCAGGCTACCAACCGGCGAGTTGAGTGACGCTGTAGATACTATGCGTCGCATTCACTTGACACAAAGATTCAGATACAAAGTGGGTTTCTCGGTAGGCTTACTCTTACAACACAGAGAAGACAAGAGCAAACTGCGCTACTTTCACGCCTCCCAGAACAACGCAACTCTCATACAACCGCTCCCTACTATAACTAATTCAGAAACTTTGGAAGAGCTCCTCTCAAAGATGGAAAACACCGTCGCTTGCGAGGAAGTACGGAAACTTTGCGACGCTGACACAAAGTGGCACGTTCTTTTTCCTACCAATTTGAACATTTGCGTTTACATGGGACCGGGGGAATTCCCCATAGGCGGTAGGATCACTCAGGCCGGTCGAGTTGGAAAGAGAAGCGGCGTGTTAGATTTTCCCAACAAGGACAACCTCTGCATCTTCCGCTGCATTTCCTTTCACTTATACAACACCAGCAAGCGCGCTTCAGATTTGTTACGTCAGTTCTGTCCCGCTGCCACACCTGAATCCTTTCCGGGTCTGAACATCCGCGACTTACCCGCGTTAGAGAACTTGTTTGACGTACAAATAGCGGTCTACACCGCGTCGCGTCAAGTGCCGGGGCGGAAGTTGAGAAGACGCGTTACTCTGATCAGACCGCCTTCCAGAACTCTGGCCGCCCGAGGTAAAGTCAACCTACACCTGACGGCGAAAGGCGGTTTGCACGTCTCTCTCGTCACGGACTTCAACGCGTACGCGGGCATATACGAATGTTGCAAGTGTAAGGCGGCGTTCACCACCGAGTTCTTGCTGAAGAGACACAGGAACCAGCTTTCCTCTTGCCGACAAGTCAAGTTGCGCTACGTAGGTGGCATCTACCAAAATTCGAGAACGATTTTCGAAGCGCTAGCAGACTTCTCCATTTTTCCCCCCGACGGACATTCCGGAATCTACCCTTACAAGATCGCCTTCGATTTCGAGGCTTTCTTCAGACCGTGCAAAGAACCGTCGACGGAACACGTGTCCCTGCTGTGGGATCACGTCCCTTTGTCGGCTAGCGTCGCATCCGACTTTCCGGGGTGGGAGGGGCCCGTCTGCTTCGTCAGAGAATCCGACGCAGATTCCGACCCCTTGTTGGATCGAGTTTTAAATCACATAAACGAGAACGCCAAAGTCATCGGGGAAGCTGTGCTAGAACTTTACCGACCGACGTTAGCGAAGTTAGATGCGGCGATAGGTGAAGCTCTCCTGCTGGAGGAGGCGACGTTCACCCCTTCTCCAGGCGGCTTCGCTGCGGCTCAGACCAGACACCCGTTAGTTCAACTGAAGAAGCGTCTTCTGAGATACATCTGTCAAGCTCCAGTCGTGGGCTTCAACTCGGGGCGTTACGACTTGAACCTGATCAAAATACGCCTTTACTCGTTCTTTGCCTCCGGAGACCGAAGAAACCAAGAATTCAGCGTCATAAAGAGAAGCAATCAATACTTGGCGGTTTACACACAGCACACGGTTTTCTTGGACGTAGTCAACTATTTGGCACCCGGTTACAACTACGCGACCTATTTGCGAGCTTTCACCAGGAACGAAGAGAAAGGTCACTTTCCTTACGAATGGATGACGTCTACCAGGAAACTGGCAAACAGAACGCTGCCACCGAGATCGGCTTTTGACAGCGAACTGACGGGCGTCAAAATGTCCGAATCCGACTACGCCGCATGTCAGAAAGTTTGGTCCGACGAGAAGATGCAAACTATGGAAGATTACTTGATCCACTACAACAACAAAGACGTCAAACCTTTCATAGAAGCTCTGAAAAATCACGCTAAATTTTTCCAAGATCGCGGCATTGACATGTTGAAAGACGGAGTTTCTCTCGCCGGTTTGACTTTACGGTTCCTCTTCCAAAACCTAGAAGACGCGTTCACAACGTTCCCCCAGTTCGACGCCGTCCTCCACGCTCTGATCAAAGAAAATCTAGTCGGCGGTCCTTCCATCATCTTCCATAGATTTCACGAGAAGGGCACCACGCGGATAAGGGAGCACAAGTACGGAGAAGAAGCGAGACCGTGCCAACACATCCTAGGACTAGACGCTAACTCTCTGTACTTGCGCTGCATGAGCGAAGCGCACTGCACGGGCTATTACGCGGTGAGACGACCTGAGACCGAGTTCAAGCCCGAAATTAGGCAAAGAAACTCTCACAGCGCTTTGGAGTGGTTACGCTTCGTAGAGCACGACCGCGACGTGAAACTGCGCCACGCTTTGAACGGCGGCGAGATGGTTGTAGGCTGTCGGAGAATTCGCGTGGACGGGTTTCACGCGGCCTCTAATACGGTTTTCCAGTTTCACGGGTGTTGGTTCCACGCTCACGAGTGCATACCGTCGCACCGATATCAGTGCGCTTCACTGAGGGAGGAGAGACGCGACAGAACGACTAGAGTAAGCGCGTACTTGAAAGCGCTAGGTTACAAGCTGGTCGTCGTGTGGGAGTGCGAATGGAGAGAGATGAAGCGTCGAGATGAGCGGGTTAAGGCCTCCCAACAACGCTGGAAGGTTGACGCTTTGAAAGTGTCTCGAAACGCGATGAGCGAGAGCAACATCCTTTCCGCTGTGAAAGACGGGAAAATGTTCGGTTTAGTTCAAGTGGACATCACTACGCCGCCTCACCTACGAGACTACTTCGAAGAAATGACCCCCGTTTTCAAGAACGTGACCGTTTCAAAATCGGACATAGGACCTCACATGTCAGACTTTGCGCAGGAAGAAAAGCGGTTGAACACGCCTCAGAGATGTCTGATAGGGAGTTACCACGGAAAAAATATTCTCTTGGGAACGCCGCTTCTCAAGTGGTATTTAGAGCACGGTTTGATAGTCACCAAAGTGCAGCTGGTCGTAGAATACCTACCTAAACGCTCCTTTGCCGGTTTCGCGGACGAAGTAACGGCGGCGCGAAGACGTGGCGACGTGAACGAGAACGAGAAAATTCTGTCAGACTGTTACAAGTTAATGGGAAACGCTACGTACGGTAAAACAATCTGCAACAAAGAAAAACACACGGCGGTGAGATACACTGACAGTCGGAAGTTCGAACTATTGGCCAATTCGTGGCGCTTCAAAAAGGCGTCCGAGTTGAGTTCCGATCTGTTTGAAGTCGAACTACAACCGAAAACAGTCAAGAACAACCTCCCTATTCAAATAGGGTTCATGGTATACCAGTACGCGAAGTTGAAAATGTTAGAGTTCACATACGACTTCTTGGATAGATTCGTCGATCGGCGCGATTATGCCCTTTGTCAAATGGACACCGACAGTCTTTACATGGCTCTCAGCGGTGACACGTTGGATGACCTAGTCAAACCTCGCCTGAGAGAGACGTACTTCAGAGAGAAACGAAAGTGGCTTCCGACAGCGGTGTGCGACGATCACTTAGAGCTTTTCGTGAAGACAAAAACGGAAAGAGTGCGAGAATGGTGTCCGCCGCCCGGCGGATGTTGTGAGAGACGGTACCTTCACGATCTGAGAACTTCGGGGCTCATGAAAGCGGAGTGGGAAGGTGACGGGATCCTAAGTCTCAACCCTAAGACTTACATTTGCTACGATCGAGTCAGCGACACCGGTGAAAGAAAATCCAAAAAATGGAGTGCAAAAGGGGTACAGAAGAAACAAAACCCTCAGGAACCAGACGACTTCTTGGATGTTCTTCGCCAACGAAAAACTCTCATTGCTGTAAATAGAAATTTCAAAGTGGTGCGAAACAAAATGGTCACCTGCACCATAGAGAAAGACGGCGTGCGCTACTTGTATTATAAGCGTCGCGTGCATTCTGACGGTGTAACAACGAGTCCTTTAGAGATATGAAAAAAAAAAATAAGCGTGTTATTGCTTGATTGAGTGCATCTTTTCAAAAATAGAGTGTTTATCAAGATTGAAAAAAAATAAATAAAAAAAATAAAATAAATTATTGTTGTGTTTTTATTTTCATACGTCTTCTTTTACTAGTAAGTCGCGCAGTCTCTTAAAGCGTCACTCATGTGACGACGTCGCTTCCAGTCACGTGATCCTAAAGACCCTCACTTCCTAAACAAAAAACTTCTTCTTCTTCTTCTTCTTCTTCTTCCGATCACGTGGTCAATCAGGTCACTTCCGGTCACGTGATCCTCAATGAGGTCACTCACTTCCGGTTGGCCATTAGGTCATGTGACGTCACTTCCGGTCACGTGACTCATCAGGTCACTTCCGGTCACGTGATCCTAAATTAGGTCATATGACGTCACTTCCGGTCCCCTAAGTAGGTCATATGACGTCACTTCCGGTCCATAAGTAGGTCATATGACGTCACTTCCGGTCACGTGACCAAATGGCGGCCTCTGATTCGCTAACTAGGTCACGTGACGTCACCACTAATCCCCTAAGTAGGTCACTTCCGGTCACGTGACCAAATGGAGGCCTCTGATTGGCTGCAGGTCGATTGAGTAATAAACAGTAGTTAACTATAGTCCTGTTCCGATACATACTATACTACTAATGTGAATGTCTTTGACTGGGTGCCATCTTTGACCGCCTTGATAGAAAACAGTTTATTTAGGGGAAATGCAGATATAAATGGGCTACTAATTACTAGTTTGAAGTGTTATAACATCCATTAACCTTAAGCTTGACAGCCCATTTATATCTTCATCTGCCCTGACTAAACAATTTTTCTATCAAGCCAGTACCCTGTCACATTTTCCAGATCTCGTGAGACACAGCCTAATACCAAGGGACGTTTTGGGTAGAACATCACTTGTGTCCGACACATGTATCGGTATTTTTTAAGATTCACTGGTCATTAAAGGAGCACTAGGGTTCTTATTAGACACCAATATCAACAACTGTGATATGTGTCCGACACATAGCCAATCATTAAAGCATAGTGTTGTCCTTAAGGTGGGTCGCTACCCTCGGGTCCCTGAAAGTCCCTGAAAGTTAAAAGGCTCTTGCAAAAAAGATTTACATGCAGTTTAAATAATATAGAAACGGGAAATGCAAAGAAAACACTTATGTACTACAATATGCACAATTTTGATTGAAGTGATCTAATTCTTTTATACAGTTTAGGGAATGTATATATATGTATCTGCCTATGCAATATTAGCCCATTCCGATAGATTTAAGAATTTGGAGAAATCAAAGGGTGGTGGGGTTAAGTCCCTTCCAGCTGCATGTAAGAAGTGGACGTGGCAGGAGAAAGCTGTGGAATACAAGAAATATAATCTATAAGGCTATGTATCTCCTCAGGATAAAAATAAATGAAATAACAACAACAAACGTGTTTCCACCCTCCCCATCTCACACACTGCCGTAATAGAACAGAGGCCTGTAGTTCCCACCATGCCCAGCAGGTGGCTCCCCACAACCGGAAGTAGCTGCGTAGACAGCCTCGTTTTGACTAGACGCAGCCAGACCGGCGGAAGTGGCACTTCTAATTAAACAGGGAGGGAGGCGGGCGGCGTTTAGTTCTGCTTGTCACCACTAGGGGGAGGCTAGGTGCCATGATGTGAACAGGCGGGGGACGCTGCTGGGCTGTGTAGGGGACAAGTAGATAGAGCAGCCATTTTGTACGCTTCACAATGTTACAATCCTATATCCCTAATACTGTAAAGTTTTCACGATAAGCCTCTCAAAGCGGGGGATTTTTTCCTGACCTCACATTGATGTGTACCCTATCAGAATTTTTGGAAAATAATCTTGGAAACTATTTCCCTTTTTTTTCTCCCTTACTATAAATGACCGGGCTGGCGTGTGAAAGCCTCTCAAAGTCTACCCCCTTCCGCCTTGAAGAAATTATCATAGCCCAAATAAGACCTCAGATTCAACATTTGATTGCATTATCAGACAGGTGTACAGTACTTTGTGATGCTGTTTAATCCCTCTAGGGTATGGTTCTATGGTTGTGGCGGTTGGTACATCGGTTAAACTATGAGCATCTGAAAATGGGTTATAAGATCGTATGAATAATGCATCGGAGGCTGCTGACAACAAGGTCCCCGAGGCCCGAGGGTTGGGCAAGATTGAAAATATTTGCAAATATAAGATATATATTGCAAAATACAGACGAAAACAAAGATGTGAAGCTCACTTCCGGTTCTACAGTGCATTGTCCCCTGACAATCCAATAGGGCGGCGCCCATTGGCAACCAATGAAATTGCGTTATTATGGTCATGTGATCAAAATCAACTTCCTCCATCTTACCTTGAGCTGGTCACGTGGCTTCCTTCTGGTACCTGCTGACTCTGCTGCAATGGGTCAGTCAGAATCGCAGAAAGGTGGCCCCCGTGGCAGACCAATGACTCTGATGATGTGGATATATTACAGTACATTCTTAGCATGTTAGCTTAACTCGCGTATTAGCCACACCCCATGGAACTTTGACAGATCATGTAAAACATCTCCTATTTATTTTTTTGAAATACAAGATGTCCTATGCTTTAGCACTGAAGGGCCGTATTCAATGCCCCCATTGAATACAACATGGCTGTATTCAATGGGCTAAGCTGTTGGTTTTCATTCATTAAATGGCTTCAAATAGAAAAATAAACACAAATGCCAACTACATTGATACTGCTCCGATGTATTTCACTCGTGGGGGCCGGGGCGCATCCCACTCAGCCTGCGGCTTCGTGGGATACTGCCCCAGCCCCCACTCGTGAAATACAACAGAGACGGTATCAATGGGCGTTGGCATTTGTCTATATATATATAAGCCAACTTTAGGCTGATCCTGTGCCATACTGGCGATCTGACTCTCATACTAGCCTCGACTTCTAGAGACTCCGGGAGAATTTAGGTAGCCTGAATTGATAAATGAAATAAGAAATTGAGTAACAGAATGATCGCTGTACCATCATCAGGACTTTGCTGCATAAAGCGTCCGGGTAGGATTCGGACCAGACGTGTCTAAACGTCCCCGCGCCGTCTTCAGGTCTGGCTGAGACGCTCTGATGTCAAAGCATATCCCACTTTCTTTTTAGTTTCTGTTCATCAGTGCCTAGCAACCTCCTAAATTAGTTATCTAGTGATTACTACCCCTTACAACCCCGCCTACACACACACACACTCACACACACACACCATCATCCTCAAGGCAGCTACAACTTCTACCTATAGAGCTGTAACAGGTCACCTTCTGGAGGCGGCCATCTTGTCCCCCAACTGCCATTGCTGGTTCCCCGAGAATGAATGCTGCACAGCTGGTGGTATAATCATTGAGGGATTAGACTGTAGGAACCAGTGAAAATTCCAGATGTACTTTAGTTTTCTGTAACCAATGCCCCTTTGTCGTCTCGCTACACTGCAAAGAATGGACTTAATTCCTCAGAGCGAGAGAGCTACCGAGATGCTCTGGAGACACTCGGCTGAACTCAGCCAATCAGTGATCATTATACACTGTGCTTTGTCGATGACATCCGCGATGACGAGACTTGATGAACATTGAGTAGCCTGGCAGTGTGTCTGAGGGAGGTGGTGGTGATGGGAGGAGACTGGGAGGGGAACAGAGCTAATAAAGTTATGGGGGTAGAGAGGTAAAAGGCCAAAAAAAAAACTTTTTTACAAAAACAAAGAAGAGAGACGCTATGTATAGAGACAGAAGGGGCACAGAAGGAGGAGTGGACAAGAGGTAGAGCCGGACACAGATTTTGTTTTTTTGAAATACTAGACTTCCTATGCTTTAGCATTGAAGGGCCGTATTCAATGCCCCCATTGAATACAATGTGGCCGTATTCAATGGGCTAGGAAAAGATTGTTTTTTTTTCATAAAATGTCCTCAAATAAAAAATAAACACAAATGCCAACTACATCGATACCATCTCTGATGTATTTCACTCGTGGGGACTGGGGCATATCCAACTCAGCCTGCGGCTTCGTGGGATATGGCCCCAGCCCCCACTCGTGAAATACAAGAGAGATGGTATCAATGGGCATTGGCATTTGTCTATATATTCAACTGTGTTGGTTCTGTCACTAAAAGACATTTGTCGTCATGATGCACCAATGCAGTCTCAGTAATTAACTAGTTAGTGCTGCATTAGTGCATCATGCTGACCCTTCGGGAGTGTCTCAATTCCATAGAGTTGGTATGATGCTCGAATGCAGCACTGCCAATGCACTCGCCAGGGTTGCATTCATGTATCATGTTGACCAAGCGTATGATTTATTAAGGCATCATGAAAGGTTACAGAGAATGACCATTTCTTCTCATAGACCTTAGTGCTTCCATCAGGGCCCTTCCTGGGAACCTCATCATCACTGAAACGAGTATATCTCACACACCGACAGCAATAAGGATTGACATACACATAGGAAGAGACTGACAGAGATAGACAGAAAAACGTGTTGAAATGAAACAGTAAAACATTGGTAGGAGGTATAATTGAAGGACCTAGCTGATACAGTGGCAGTGTGTAGAAGATATGGCAGAAGGCAGTGAGGTATGTAGGTTTTTGATTTTGCAGTGTGTATTTATTCTTCAAATGATATTTCAAAATATTACATGAATCAAAATGATGCATGACCGGGTGTTACATATCCCAGTCATCACATAAATAGGGACTTATGCCCATTAAACTTGTGTAATTCAAATAAACCATTATTCCCTAATATTACAGACAATTACATGGCAGCCACGTTAAGTTAGGCTGCATGCTTACTATATGTATGATAAATACGGTGCATGTGGTTTCAATATGCGCAGAAACTTAAAGTAGTTTTAATAGTCAAAGACAAGCATCTAGGCAGATAGCTAGGCACCCTGAATAGACAGAGTGCATCACCTTCTGACTCCTTAGGGCAGATTGAGGGTACAAGTGAACTTATGGATGGATTTAGCAGACAGGGAGAAGGCAGGGAACAATGACATACGCACGACAAGGGGCACCCAAATAATGACAGCCACAAATGTCATGTTGATACATTCCCGAATGCTCGTCATGATGCATCAATACAGCACCAGCAGGTCCCGTACCAGAGCTGCATTAGTGCATCATAATGACAAATGTCACCTTTTTGCAGCATACTGTCCATAAGGTTTTAATTAATACACTGCACCGTTTTGCTGTTGTTATGAGCAGTTACTGGCCAGGGCTGCTTTCACGAATCATGACGACAAAGGGTTAAGGCTGTGTCTCATGAACATGGGCCAATGTTTTCGTCTATGACCAGGTGAAATCTATGACCGGGTGCAATCTATGATCATGTGCAATCTATGACCGGCTAGAAAGAAAACAGTTTATTTAGGGCAGATGTAGATATAAATGGAAATAAAATGAGTGATATAAAGTCTTAAAATATCCATTAACACTTTGCACCATTTATATCTTCATCTGCCCTAAATAAAGCAGGTTTTTCCAAGCCGGTCATAGATTGCACCCGGTCATAGACAACAACAATGGCCCGATCTCATGAGACACAGCCTTAAGACAAATATGCAAGTACTAGAGATGAGAGGCAGATATGAAATATAGCCTGGGGGGCGGGGAGGCAGGGGGGAGACAGGTGAGTGATATAGACCCCCTGGTTGTCATGACTGTCCTGTGTTGTCTTTGCTGTCTGTGAGAGATAAACACAAACTATGGGTTCAGGGTAACCCGTCATGGATCCACACCCGGCGATAGATCTACATGAAGCCATCCAGGTGACTTATGAGGCTGTGTCTCACCACTTCTGGCCAATGTGAACGTCCTTGACCGGGTGCCAGCTTTGACCGGGTGCCAGCTTTGACCGGGTGCCAGCTTCAGCACTTGGCCATACGGCGAGTTTGCCGGTCGGTGAGACAAAATGGAACATTGAAAAAGGCAGGCTTAGTGAGATATGATATTCATATATTTGAAGAAATCGTTTGGCATATCTGCCTAATAACACAGATATACTTTACTCGTGCTTTCTCGACAAGCATCACTACTTGCGTTGAGGGGGGGGTGTGTAGTGGTGGGGGTGGGGGTAGGTGGCATCCCCGGGGTGTACGGATCATAAACACACGCCATCAATAACAAACGTTGTCAACCAGCCTCCCCTGTGACCAGACACCCCCCCCCCCGACATACCCCCCCCCCCCCCAACATAACGCCCCCTCCCCCGCCTACCCCCAGCAGCTGCCTGTTACCTCCCTGTACATCCTACATCCCCTGCAGGCTAGAGAAGGTACTATTGCCTTCCCCAAAGCTAAAACATGCATTTCTGTGAGAGTAGAGCGACACACTAATTAATATTTTTTGGGGCACTGTATCTTCAACAACAGAGACATTTCAATCAAAGGTGCTATCTGAAGATATATGTAGATTCCTTTTATTTTTTGGTTCGGAAAGGTTTATGGGTCAGATCAAAAAATGATGCAGATCTGGGGGTACACATGGGCAAAATACAAAATTCAAAATTTCACTAAACAACTTTATTTTCTTAAAAGGGTAGCATCTTGGCTCCCTGAAACTACTGTGGAACTCTGTTTCCCCCAAGAATGCAGTTTCTATTCACTGTCTACCACATGCTACCATAATCTTGAGGCGTCTGTGACATTAATGAAGAGTGCCCCGCAACAATCTCTTTTAAAGTGACCCAGGAACTCCAAATTTTGTCTACTATTGGGCTAATCATGTACCAGTATTACTGGGAAATTTCAAAGCTGTAGGTCGCAAATTAATAAAAATTGTGGTACTTTCTATTATGTGGAAATAAGAAAAATCTAAAGCAGTTTGTAACACTTTACCAACTTTAGCCTAGTTTCCTCAAACCTGGTCGGTTTACCATCAAAATAGCTGTGTAATATCTTTAATATGTCTAGTTCCCAAAATATTAATCATTAGATAATGGTATTGGACCATCTGGCAACACCAGTCATTGCAATGTGGTGCTGAATACTCTATTAACGTCACAGACGCCTCGAGACTCATAGCAATTCCCTAGAATCATCATAGAATCATCACAAGTGTTCAGAACATGTTTAAAACTTACAAACAAATACAAAACAGGTTACTTAACTATTTAATGCCAATATACGATGAGATATACCACTCTTAAATTATGCACTCAGTCTTTGAAAATTTAAAAAGTTACATTTTCATCAGTTTTCACAACACAATCTGTGGGGCCATGTTAATAGAAATTCAACATCACAATGACATTTCTCCATCTCTAATCTGTAAGGCAAACCTTCTTACAGTCATTTAAAACAATAATAATGACTATACCAGACCTCAGAGGTAAGTACCAGCTGTCTGTGTGAGACCTATGCAAGAATTCATTAACGTCACGGACGCCTCATGTAGATATCACACATCATTAAGCACTTGAAACATGAAGTTTCTACTACTGACAAAGCACCTTACTCATACTATAGATATATGATAGGCGCATGTTGTATTAAAATATTGGGAGGCTGGGTGCAGGAGTACTAGTCAATTCCTTCAATTATAGAATAATGAGGCGTCTGTGACGGAAATTAAATGGCCTTAGAATGTAGATAAACTTTGAAAAATAAAAAGGTTTCTTGTATTATTTGGGTTCAGATTATTAGATTAGATGCCCCTAAAGCATGTGGTAAACTTACAGCATTCAATTCAATTAAGTAGTCCATGTATAGCAGACATTCAATTTTTCTCTGAGGCGTCTGTGACAAAAACTCATGAATGCATAAAATGACATGAAATTGCCAGAAAAAAGCACAGCCGGGTAGATGTAGCAGCCTAAAATGATGAAGTGGGGTGTGCAGATGGTACATAAATCATAGAATATCATGCTTGGATGGCCTTTTGGTAGATGGTACTATAACTCCTGACGAAATTTCATAGATTTTTAAGAATTTGTTCTAAAAGTGCCAACAGTATAAGTATAATCACATTGGAATATAGAAAAAACTACACATTAGAGTAGAGGAACATCTATTCTACCCATTAAAGTCAGTATATACCACCAGGGACCCATATTTCACGGGCCAAGACCAATTTGCATATACACGCATTACTGTCACAGACGCCTCCGTTACTGTCATAGACGCCTCACTGGTATGCAAATACAGCATCTACAAGGTACATAGGGTATTTATCAATGAAAAAGCAGTTGACAATCCATCAACATATCCATATAAGGGTAATAGATACAACAAGATTTGAATGAAAACATGAATATATGCTCGAGAGGGTATAAGGTGTTAAGTGTCTGTGACTGTTTTCCAGAATTTGTTCTGGAAGTGCCCGAAATATAACCTTAATCACATGGGATCGTAACAAAAATACACAGAGGGGATGGGGAACATCTATTCTATTCTTTTCAATTGATATATACCACCAGTAACCCATATTTCATGGGCTAGGACCAATTTTCCTTGTCCTTTCATTACTGTCACAGACGCCTCAGCTACTGTCACAGACGCCTCACCCGTACACAAATACAGCAAACGCAATACATATGGGGTACTTATCAATGCAAATGCTGTTCATGATCCATCAACAACACCCAATAGGTATTATAGGGTGCAAGAATTTAAAATAAAAGCATAAATATTAGCTGGAGAGGGTTACATGTGTTGAGGCGTCTGTGACAGTAACTCGAGTTCCAATACACTATATTGCACATAAGGGAGAGAAAAAGTGGGCATGACTCAAATTTTTTTTAGCCATGACCACACCAATTGGGAGGCTCTAGATTGCTGGTAGTAAGAATATTTAGTGAATACTATTAAAAATGATATAGGCCCTTTTATTACTGTCACAGACGCCTCGGAAACATGTAGTTGCTACACTTGAAGGTCACTGTTGAAAAATTTGCGCGGGATATGAAAGTGTAACGAACTGATTTGTTCACATAACATATATAGCTACTAGGAAATGCTGTTTAGTGATAGTTTTTGATGTCTCAGTTGACATGAGGGCCTTGTAAAACATGGATAATTAGCTAAAAATCATGGATTTTAGCCATTTTTCAACTTTGGAGGCTCATAAATCAGCGAAAAATCATCTTAAATGTAAAATTTTAATTTTTCCTGAAGGCCTAGAGTCTGCCCTCTTATGAAAAACCAACAAAAACCATACTGGTGTATGTATTTTTATTCTGTGGCTGTTGCAAAGCCGAAAAACCCCCAAAACCCAGATCAGCATCTTTTTTCGATCTGACCCATATATTGCCTGCCACAACATAATCAGAGCTTTTGTAGACAAAATGTCAATGTCAATTTGTAAATATAAATCTATACATCTTCCTTCTGTCGTTTGTCACCAAGCCCCAAAACCTGTAAAGTCGCTGTGTCTAATACAGGTGTCCGCCCCATCTAGGTGCTAGATCGTCTCCACTTAACTCCCCCCAGTGGTGTAGGAAAAGGGGGGGGGGGGAATCAGGGGGGCCCGGGCCACCCAATCATAGAGGAAGGGTGGGGGGCTAAATATGTTTTCCCCCCTACCCCCAAATTTACCAAGGACCTATGATGTAATGTACAAACTATCCAAAACGTACCTTTCCCATGTATAGGAAAAAGTTGAGGACATTGGGGGCTCACACCCAATCATAACTAAAGGGGGCTCAAATACTACTTTTCTATACAATTCCTAGATGGGCGTGTACATATGCACATTATTTAAAGCCAATATTAAATGTCGGATGAGTTGGGCCCCCCCTGGATGAAGATTTGCTTCCTACACCTCTGCTCCCCCCTCAATGACTCTAGACCGGGCAGGAATCAGAAGGCCTCTCCCCAGTAAACACAACTACGTTGGTCAGACGTAAATCTACGTTGATTTTTGGTCTGAACTACGTAATTTTAGAAGGTTTATGAACGTTGAAACGTTATGGTTTATTTACCACTCTCAAACCTACAGGTCTAATTTACGTAGCTCAGACGTAAATCTACGTTCAACTGGAATTTAAACACATATCCTACATAGTGGGGTTCAGACAAAGGATTGTATTATATTGCAGACAAATTTACATTAACAAACAATATTCATACAAAATAACTACTTTAATGTCATTTCATTCTATATAGTATATTCTTTTAGTTCAACTGAACAGCCTCACAGTATAGATCTGTTGACTAGTTTGGGCTGCAGAGAGGCTTTGTATTTCTTCTGTTACCACAAATGTGGTGTCCGCTCAGTAAAGGTGCCGCAAAACACATATTCACGCCCAATACTTTAATCTACTCTCCTTTATATATAAATATTCTATTGAATACCGTTTATTTGCATGATATTGAATTCATAATTAATGCAAATTCACTGCTTGAATGTGGTAGATTTGTTAAAGAGCTACAACATTCTCTCCATAATTGATAGTGCTGCCACCTTGTGTGAAACTGAGAAGTCATCTACCCACTTTTGGTTGAAAAGTTACGTCCATTAACGTAGATTTACGTAGATTTATTACGTAGATTTACGTCTGAATGAGGTAGATAAACGTAAATGAGACGTCTACGTTGGTTGAACGTAAATAAACCTTAACGTTTTGACGTCTACAAACCTTCCAAAATTACCAATCTCAAACCTGTTGGTTGGAAAACTACCTAGAGAAACCTCTGAGCTACGTTGGAACTACGTAGTGTGTTTACTGGGTCAGTAGAGTTTAGATGTTTAGCAGAGCTATCATTTTCCCAACAGATGCTTGGTCGAGCCTCAAATTCAAATGCATTAGGTAACATATATTATCCACGGGTGGCTAAAGATGGCTGTACCCATACAGAGAGGTGGTTGACTTTAATGCATGGCGCCATGTCTCAGTACAGAACGCTCTCGTCAGTCTTACCGCAGACAGATGACCACAGACGCGCTCAGACCACACCAAGCATTCCGTCACCATGGTTACATGGCAGACGACTTTTTGTGTGCAGCGTCTTGAGTGGAGCCGCGTCCAGTGCACCGCCATGTTGGTAGTAAGTGGCCGTTAGCGGGTTCCAATGGCCGCCACTAGAGGGGGTATCAGACACCACGCACTGAGTTATGGGTAAATGAGCCTCGGCGTCTCAGCATCCACGCCACTTTACACCAGGGGGGGGGGGGGGGGGGGGGGGGGGGGCGGGGGGGCCCTTGTACTTCAACATTAACCCTTTAAAGTCTGCATATCACATAGTGCGGAAATGTACTATGTAACAATGCATTAATGCAGCCCTAAAATAAAATTAGTAATACATAGTGTTTATTCATTAACCCATTGACCTTTTCCCGTCATTTCTGTCTACATTGTCCCAATTTCAGCATATTTTATGCTTGCTGGTCAAATAGCTCACTCAGTCAAATAAGTCACCCGGTCAAAGACTATCAACTTGTATCGATCTGATGAGACACGGCCTTAAAGTGTTATAGGTGGGGGGGGGGTGAGAAGGCGTCCTAACAACCTATACAGCAGCACACTGACCCAGCTTGTTAGACACTGACTGACTGAAAGGGTTCTCAAGTGTCGGGGAGGAGGGGGTCCTGGATGTCTGGTGGGAGGCAGTGGGACAGTATAGAAAGGCCTGGTCTGCCTCCGTCTTTGACTTTCTGTATCATTCCTCTCTCTGTTCAGCTATGTTTCTCTTTGTCTACATTTTCTCTCACTCTGTCTATGTATACATGTATGTCTGTATGTATTTGGTATCTAGCAAGGACCCCCCGGGCTCAATAAACTACTGACACTATGGGACTGTAGCCATGGGCCGGTCCCCCCCCCCTCCATATACTACTGACACTATGGGACTGTAGCCATGGGCAGGTCCCCCCCCCCCTCCATATACTACTGACACTATGGGACTGTAGCCATGGGCAGGTCCCCCCCCCCCTCCATATACTACTGACACTATGGGACTGAAGCCATGGGCCGGTCCCCCCCCCCTCCATATACTACTGACACTATGGGACTGTAGCCATGGGCAGGTCCCCCTCCATATACTACTGCCACTATGGGACTGTAGCCATGGGCAGGTCCCCCCCTCCTCCATATACTACTGACACTATGGGACTGTAGCCATGGGCAGGCCCCCCCCCTCCATATACTACTGACACTATGGGACTGTAGCCATGGACAGCCCCCCCCCCCCCTCCATATACTACTGACACTATGGGACTGTAGCCATGGGCAGTCCCCCCTCTATATACTACTGCCACTATGGGATGTAGCCATGGGCAGGTCCCCCTCCCTCCATATACTACTGCCACTATGGGACTGTAGCCATGGGCAGGTTCCCCCCCCCTCCATATACTACTGCCACTATGGGACTGTAGCCATGGGCAGGTCCCCCCCCCCCCTCCATATACTACTGCCACTTTGGGACTGTAGCCATGGACAGCCCCCCCCCCCCTCCATATACTACTGACACTGTGGGACTGTAGCCAAGGGCAGGTATCCCCTCCATATACTACTGACACTATGGGACTGTAGCCATTGGCAGGTCCCCCCTCCATATACTACTGCCACTATGGGATGTAGCCATGGGCAGGTCCCCCTCCCTCCATATACTACTGCCACTATTGGACTGTAGCCATGGGCAGGTTCCCCCCCCCTCCATATACTACTGCCACTATGGGACTGTAGCCATGGGCAGGTCCCCCCCACCTCCATATACTACTGCCACTATGGGACTGTAGCCATGGGCAGGTCCCCCCCCCCTCCATATACTACTGCCACTATGGGACTGTAGCCATGGGCAGGTCCCCCCTCCATATACTACTGACACTATAGGACTGTAGCCATGGGCAGGTCCCCCCCCCTCCATATACTACTGCCACTATGGGACTGTAGCCATGGGCAGGTTCCCCCCCCCTCCATATACTACTGCCACTATGGGACTGTAGCCATGGGCAGGTCCCCCCCCCCCTCCATATACTACTGCCACTATGGGACTGTAGCCATGGGCAGGTCCCCCCCCCCTCCATATACTACTGCCACTATGGGACTGTAGCCATGGGCAGGTCCCCCCTCCATATACTACTGCCACTATGGGACTGTAGCCATGGGCAGGTCCCCCCCCCCTCCATATACTACTGCCACTATGGGACTGTAGCCATGGGCAGCCCCCCCCCCTCCATATACTTCTGCCACTATGGGACTGTAGCCATGGGCAGCCCCCCCCCCCCTCCATAAACTACTGCCACTATGGGACTGTAGCTATGGGCTGCCCCCCTCCATATACTCCTGCCACTATGGGACTGTAGCCATGGGCAGGTCCCCCCCCCCCCTCCATATACTCCTGCCACTATGGGACTGTAGCCATTGGCAGGTCCCCCCCCCCCCTCCATATACTACTGCCAATATGGGACTGTAGCCATGGGCAGGTCCCCCCTCCATATACTACTGACACTATGGGACTGTAGCCATGGGCAGGTCCTCCCTCCATATACTACTGACACTATGGGACTGTAGCCATGGTCAGGTCCCCCCCCCCTCGATATACTACTGACACTATGGGCTGTAGCCATGGTCAGGTCCCCCCCCCTCGATATACTACTGCCACTACGGGATTGTAGCCATGGGCAGGTCCCCCCTCCATATACTACTGCCACTATGGGACTGTAGCCATGGTCAGGTCCCCCCCCCCCTCGATATACTACTGACACTATGGGACTGTAGCCATGGTCAGGTCCCCCCCCCCCTCGATATACTACTGCCACTATGGGATTGTAGCCATGGGCAGGTCCCCCCTCCATATACTACTGACACTATGGGACTGTAGCCATGGGCAGGTCCCCCCCCCTCCATATACAACTGACACTATGGGACTGTAGCCATGGTCAGGTCCCCCCCCCCCCTCGATATACTACTGCCACTATGGGACTGTAGCCATGGGCAGGTCCCCCCCCCTCCATATACAACTGACACTATGGGACTGTAGCCATGGGCAGGTCCCCCCCCCTCCATATACTACTGACACTGTGGGACTGTAGCCATGGGCAGGTCCC
The DNA here is from genome assembly GCA_947462335.1 of Harmothoe impar. NCBI lineage: Eukaryota > Metazoa > Annelida > Polychaeta > Phyllodocida > Polynoidae > Harmothoe > Harmothoe impar. The sequence continues at coordinate 61,360,342 of OX381720.1, read as the reverse complement.
CCCCTCCATATACTACTGCCACTATGGGACTGTAGCCATGGGCAGGTCCCCCCCTCCATATACTACTGACACTATGGGACTGTAGCCATGGGCAGGTCCCCCCCTCCATATACTACTGACACTATGGGACTGTAGCCATGGGCAGGTCCCCCCTCCATATACTACTGCCACTATGGGACTGTAGCCATGGGCAGGTCCCCCCCCCCGCCATATACTACTGCCACTATGGGACTGTAGCCATGGGCAGGTCCCCCCTCCATATACTACTGCCACTGTGGGACTGTAGCCATGGGCAGTCCCCCCCCCCCTCCATATACTACTGCCACTATGGGACTGTAGCCATGGGCAGGTCCCCCCCCCTCCATATACTACTGCCACTATGGGACTGTAGCCATGGGCAGTCCCCCCCCCCCTCCATATACAACTGACACTATGGGACTGTAGCCATGGGCAGGTCCCCCCCCCCCCCTCAACATACTACTGACACTATGGGACTGTAGCCATGGGCAGGTCCCCCCCCCCCCCTCCATATACAACTGACACCATGGGACTGTAGCCATGGGCAGGTCCCCCCCCCCCTCCATATACAACTGACACTATTGGACTGTAGCCATGGGCAGGTCCCCCCCCCCTCCATATACTACTGACACTATGGGACTGTAGCCATGGGCAGTCCCCCCCCTCCATATACTACTGACACTATGGGACTGTAGCCATGGGCAGGTCCCCCCCCTCCATATACTACTGACACTGTGGACTGTAGCCATGGGCAGGTCCCCCCCCCCTCCATATACTACTGACACTATGGGACTGTAGCCATGGGCAGGTCCCCCCCCCCCTCCATATACTACTGCCACTATGGGACTGTAGCCATGGGCAGGTCCCCCCCCCCTCCATATACTACTGACACTATGGGACTGTAGCCATGGGCAGGTCCCCCCCCCCCCTCCATATACTACTGCCACTATGGGACTGCAGCCATGGGCAGGTCCCCCCCCCCTCCATATACTACTGCCACTATGGGACTGTAGCCACGGGCCGCCCCCCCCCCTCTCCACATACTACTGCCACTATGGGACTGTAGCCATGGGCAGGTCCCCCCCCCCCTCCATATACTACTGCCACTATGGGACTGTAGCCATGGGCAGGTCCCCCCCCCCCTCCATATACTACTGCCACTATGGGACTGTAGCCATGGGCAGGTCCCCCCCCCCTCCATATACTACTGCCACTATGGGACTGCAGCCATGGGCAGGTCCCCCCCCCCCTCCATATACTACTGACACTATTGGCCTGTTGCCATGGGCAGGTCCCCCCCCCTCAATATACTACTGCCACTATGGGACTGTAGCCATGGCCAGGTCCCCCCTCCATATACTACTGACACTATTGGACTGTAGCCATGGGCAGGTCCCCCCCCCTCCATATACTACTGACACTATGGGACTGTAGCCATTGGCAGGTCCCCCCTCCATATACTACTGCCACTATGGGACTGTAGCCATGGGCAGGTCCCCCTCTCCATATACTACTGACACTGTGGGACTGTAGCCAAGGGCAGGTATCCCTTCCATATACTTCTGCCACTATGGGACTGTAGCCATGGGCAGGTCCCCCCTCCATATACTACTGACACTACGGGACTGTAGCCATGGGCATGTCCCCTCTCCATATACTACTGCCACTATGGGACTGTAGCCATGGGCAGGTCCCCCCCTCCATATACTGCTGACACTATGGGACTGTAGCCATGGGCAGGTCCCCCCCCCCCTCCATATACTACTGCCACTATGGGACTGTCGCTATGGGCAGGTCCCCCCCCCCTCCATATACTACTGCCACTATGGGACTGTAGCCATGGGTAGGTCCCCCCTCCATATACTACTGACACTATGGGACTGTAGCCATGGGCAGGTCCCCCCCCCCCTCCATATACTACTGCCACTATGGTACTGTAGCCATGGGTAGGTCCCCCCCTCCATATACTACTGCCACTATGGGACTGTAGCCATGGGCAGCCCCCCCCCCTCCATAAACTACTGACACTATGAGACTGTAGCCATGGGCAGCCCCCCCCCCCTCCATAAACTACTGACACTATGAGACTGTAGCCATGGGCAGGTCCCCCCCCCCTCCATATACTACTGACACTATGGGACTGTAGCCATGGGCAGCCCCCCCCCCTCCATATACTACTGACACTATGGGACTTTAGCCATGGGCAGGTCCCCCTCCATATACTACTGCCACTATGGGACTGTAGCCATGGGCAGGTCCCCCCCCCCCTCCATATACTACTGCCACTATGGGACTGTAGCCATGGGCAGGTCCCCCCCTCCATATACTACTGACACTATGGGACTGTAGCCATGGCCAGGTCCCCCCCCCCTCCATATACTACTGCCACTATGGGACTGTAGCCATGGGCAGGTCCCCCCCCCCTCCATATACTACTGCCACTATGGGACTGTAGCCATGGGCACGCCCCCCCCCCTCCATATACTACTGCCACTATGGGACTGTAGCCATGGGCAGGCCCCCCCCTCCATATACTACTGCCACTATGGGACTGTAGCCATGGCCAGGTCCCCCCCCCCTCCATATACTACTGCCACTATGGGACTGTAGCCATGGGCAGGTCCCCCCCCCTCCATATACTACTGCCACTATGGGACTGTAGCCATGGGCAGGTCCCCCCCCCCTCCATATACCACTGACACTATGGGACTGTAGCTATGGGCAGGTCCCCCCCCTCCATATACTACTGCCACTATGGGACTGTAGCCATGGGCAGGTCCCCCCCCCCCCTCCATATACTACTGACACTATGGGACTGTAGCCATGGGCAGGTCTCCCCCTCCATATACTACTGCCACTATGGGACTGTAGCCATGGCCAGGTCCCCCCTCCATATACTACTGACACTATGGGACTATAGCCATGGGCAGGTCCCCCCCCCCCTCCATATACTACTGCCACTATGGGACTGTAGCCATGGGCAGGTCCCCCCCCCCCCCTCCATATACTACTGACACTGGGGACTGTAGCCATGGGCAGGTCCCCCGCCATATACTACTGACACTATGGGACTGTAGCCATGGGAAGGTCCCCCCCCCTCCATATACTACTGACACTGTGGACTGTAGCCATGGGCAGGTCCCCCCCCCCCCTCCATATACTACTGACACTATGGGACTGTAGCCATGGGCAGGTCCCCCCCCCTCCATATACTACTGACACTATGGGACTGTAGCCATGGGCAGGTCCCCCCCTCCATATACTACTGCCACTATGGGACTGTAGCCATGGGCAGGTCCCCCCCTCCATATACTACTGACACTATGGGACTGTAGCCATGGGCAGGTCCCCCCCCCCCTCCATATACTACTGCCACTATGGGACTGTAGCCATGGGCAGGTCCCCCCCCCCTCCATATACTACTGACACTGTAGACTGTAGCCATTGGCAGGTCCCTCCCCCCCTCCATATACTACTGCCACTATGGGACTGTAGCCATGGGCAGGTCCCCCCCCCCTCCATATACTACTGCCACTATGGGACTGTAGCCATGGGCAGGTCCCCCCCCCTCCATATACTACTGACACTGTGGACTGTAGCCATGGGCAGGTCCCCCCCCCCCTCCATATACTACTGACACTATGGGACTGTAGCCATGGGTAGGTCCCCCCCCCCCTCCATATACTACTGCCACTATGGGACTGTAGCCATAGGCAGGTCCCCCCCCCTCCATATACTACTGACACTATGGGACTGTCGCTATGGGCAGGTCCCCCCCCCCCTCCATATACTACTGACACTGGGGACTGTAGCCATGGGCAGGTCCCCCCCCCTCCATATACTACTGCCACTATGGGACTGTAGCCATGGGCAGGTCCCCCCCCCCTCCATATACTACTGCCACTATGGGACTGTAGCCATGGGCAGGTCCCCCCCCCCCCTCCATATACTACTGCCACTATGGGACTGTAGCCATGGGCAGGTCCCCCCTCCATATACTACTGCCACTATGGGACTGTAGCTATGGGCAGGTCCCCCCCCTCCATATACTACTGCCACTATGGGACTGTAGCCATGGGCAGGTCCCCCCCCCCTCCATATACTACTGACACTATGGGACTGTAGCCATGGGCAGGTCCCCCCCTCCATATACTACTGCCACTATGGGACTGTAGCCATGGCCAGGTCCCCCCTCCATATACTACTGACACTATGGGACTGTAGCCATGGGCAGGTCCCCCCCCCCCCTCCATATACTACTGCCACTATGGGACTGTAGCCATGGGCAGGTCCCCCCCCCCTCCATATACTACTGACACTGGGGACTGTAGCCATGGGCAGGTCCCCCGCCATATACTACTGACACTATGGGACTGTAGCCATGGGAAGGTCCCCCCCCCCCTCCATATACTACTGACACTGTGGACTGTAGCCATGGGCAGGTCCCCCCCCCCTCCATATACTACTGACACTATGGGACTGTAGCCATGGGCAGGTCCCCCCCCCTCCATATACTACTGACACTATGGGACTGTAGCCATGGGCAGGTCCCCCCCCTCCATATACTACTGACACTATGGGACTGTAGCCATGGGCAGGTCCCCCCCTCCATATACTACTGCCATATGGGACTGTAGCCATGGGCAGGTCCCCCCCCCTCCATATACTACTGCCACTATGGGACTGTAGCCATGGGCAGGTCCCCCCCTCCATATACTACTGACACTATGGGACTGTAGCCATGGCCAGATCCCCCCCCCTCCATATACTACTGCCACTGTGGACTGTAGCCATTGGCAGGTCCCCCCCCCCCCTCCATATACTACTGCCACTATGGGACTGTAGCCATGGGCAGGTCCCCCCCCCCTCCATATACTACTGCCACTATGGGACTGTAGCCATGGGCAGGTCCCCCCCCTCCATATACTACTGACACTGTGGACTGTAGCCATGGGCAGGTCCCCCCCCCCTCCATATACTACTGCCACTATGGGACTGTAGCCATGGGCAGGTCCCCCCCCCCTCCATATACTACTGCCACTATGGGACTGTAGCCACGGGCCGCCCCCCCCCCTCTCCACATACTACTGCCACTATGGGACTGTAGCCATGGGCATGTCCCCCCCCCCTCCATATACTACTGACACTATTGGCCTGTTGCCATGGGCAGGTCCCCCCCCCCCCTCAATATACTACTGCCACTATGGGACTGTAGCCATGGCCAGGTCCCCCCTCCATATACTACTGACACTATTGGACTGTAGCCATGGGCAGGTCCCCCCCCCCTCCATATACTACTGACACTATGGGACTGTAGCCATTGGCAGGTCCCCCCTCCATATACTACTGCCACTATGGGACTGTAGCCATGGGCAGGTCCCCCTCTCCATATACTACTGACACTGTGGGACTGTAGCCAAGGGCAGGTATCCCTTCCATATACTACTGCCACTATGGGACTGTAGCCATGGGCAGGTCCCCCCCTCCATATACTGCTGACACTATGGGACTGTAGCCATGGGCAGGTCCCCCCCCCCCTCCATATACTACTGCCACTATGGGACTGTCGCTATGGGCAGGTCCCCCCCCCCTCCATATACTACTGCCACTATGGGACTGTAGCCATGGGTAGGTCCCCCCCTCCATATACTACTGACACTATGGGACTGTAGCCATGGGCAGGTCCCCCCCCCCCCCCCCTCCATATACTACTGCCACTATGGGACTGTAGCCATGGGTAGGTCCCCCCCTCCATATACTACTGCCACTATGGGACTGTAGCCATGGGCAGCCCCCCCCCCCTCCATAAACTACTGACACTATGAGACTGTAGCCATGGGCGGCCCCCCCCCTCCATAAACTACTGACACTATGAGACTGTAGCCATGGGCAGGTCCCCCCCCCCCTCCATATACTACTGACACTATGGGACTGTAGCCATGGGCAGGTCCCCCTCCATATACTACTGACACTATGGGACTTTAGCCATGGGCAGGTCCCCCTCCATATACTACTGCCACTATGGGACTGTAGCCATGGGCAGGTCCCCCCCCCCTCCATATACTACTGCCACTATGGGACTGTAGCCATGGGCAGGTCCCCCCCTCCATATACTACTGACACTATGGGACTGTAGCCATGGCCAGGTCCCCCCCCCCCCTCCATATACTACTGCCACTATGGGACTGTAGCCATGGGCAGGTCCCCCCCCCCCCCTCCATATACTACTGCCACTATGGGACTGTAGCCATGGGCAGGCCCCCCCCCTCCATATACTACTGCCACTATGGGACTGTAGCCATGGGCAGGCCCCCCCCCCCCCTCCATATACTACTGCCACTATGGGACTGTAGCCATGGGCAGGTCCCCCCCCCCTCCATATACTACTGACACTATGGGACTGTAGCCATGGGCAGGTCTCCCCCTCCATATACTACTGCCACTATGGGACTGTAGCCATGGCCAGGTCCCCCCTCCATATACTACTGACACTATGGGACTGTAGCCATGGGCAGGTCCCCCCCCCCTCCATTAACTACTGCCACTATGGGACTGTAGCCATGGGCAGGTCCCCCCCCCCTCCATATACTACTGACACTGGGGACTGTAGCCATGGGCAGGTCCCCCGCCATATACTACTGACACTATGGGACTGTAGCCATGGGAAGGTCCCCCCCCCTCCATATACTACTGACACTGTGGACTGTAGCCATGGGCAGGTCCCCCCCCCCCTCCATATACTACTGACACTATCGGACTGTAGCCATGGGCAGGTCCCCCCCCTCCATATACTACTGACACTATGGGACTGTAGCCATGGGCAGGTCCCCCCCTCCATATACTACTGCCACTATGGGACTGTAGCCATGGGCAGGTCCCCCCCTCCATATACTACTGACACTATGGGACTGTAGCCATGGGCAGGTCCCCCCCCCTCCATATACTACTGCCACTATGGGACTGTAGCCATGGGCAGGTCCCCCCCCCTCCATATACTACTGACACTGTAGACTGTAGCCATTGGCAGGTCCCCCCCCCTCCATATACTACTGCCACTATGGGACTGTAGCCATGGGCAGGTCCCCCCCCCCCCTCCATATACTACTGCCACTATGGGACTGTAGCCATGGGCAGGTCCCCCCCTCCATATACTACTGACACTGTGGACTGTAGCCATGGGCAGGTCCCCCCCCCCTCCATATACTACTGACACTATGGGACTGTAGCCATGGGTAGGTCCCCCCCCCCTCCATATACTACTGCCACTATGGGACTGTAGCCATAGGCAGGTCCCCCCCCCCCCTCCATATACTACTGACACTATGGGACTGTCGCTATGGGCAGGTCCCCCCCCCCCCTCCATATACTACTGACACTGGGGACTGTAGCCATGGGCAGGTCCCCCGCCATATACTACTGACACTATGGGACTGTAGCCATGGGAAGGTCCCCCCCCCCTCCATATACTACTGACACTGTGGACTGTAGCCTGGGCAGGTCCCCCCCCCCCTCCATATACTACTGACACTATGGGACTGTAGCCATGGGCAGGTCCCCCCCCTCCATATACTACTGACACTATGGGACTGTAGCCATGGGCAGGTCCCCCCCTCCATATACTACTGCCACTATGGGACTGTAGCCATGGGCAGGTCCCCCCTCCATATACTACTGACACTATGGGACTGTAGCCATGGGCAGGTCCCCCCCCCTCCATATACTACTGCCACTATGGGACTGTAGCCATGGGCAGGTCCCCCCCCCTCCATATACTACTGACACTGTAGACTGTAGCCATTGGCAGGTCCCCCCCCCCTCCATATACTACTGCCACTATGGGACTGTAGCCATGGGCAGGTCCCCCCCCCCTCCATATACTACTGCCACTATGGGACTGTAGCCATGGGCAGGTCCCCCCCCTCCATATACTACTGACACTGTGGACTGTAGCCATGGGCAGGTCCCCCCCCCCCCTCCATATACTACTGACACTATGGGACTGTAGCCATGGGTAGGTCCCCCCCCCCTCCATATACTACTGCCACTATGGGACTGTAGCCATAGGCAGGTCCCCCCCCCTCCATATACTACTGACACTATGGGACTGTCGCTATGGGCAGGTCCCCCCCCCCCTCCATATACTACTGCCACTATGGGACTGTAGCCATGGGCAGGTCCCCCCCCCTCCATATACTACTGCCACTATGGGACTGTAGCCATGGGCAGGTCCCCCCCCCCTCCATATACTACTGCCACTATGGGACTGTAGCCATGGGCAGGTCCCCCCTCCATATACTACTGACACTATGGGACTGTAGCCACGGGCCGCCCCCCCTCCACATACTACTGCCACTATGGGACTGTAGCCATGGGCATGTCCCCCCCCCTCCATATACTACTGACACTATTGGCCTGTTGCCATGGGCAGGTCCCCCCCCCCTCAATATACTACTGCCACTATGGGACTGTAGCCATGGGCAGGTCCCCCGCCATATACTACTGACACTATGGGACTGTAGCCATGGGAAGGTCCCCCCCCCCCTCCATATACTACTGACACTGTGGACTGTAGCCATGGGCAGGTCCCCCCCCCCTCCATATACTACTGACACTATGGGACTGTAGCCATGGGCAGGTCCCCCCCCCCTCCATATACTACTGACACTATGGGACTGTAGCCATGGGCAGGTCCCCCCCCTCCATATACTACTGACACTATGGGACTGTAGCCATGGGCAGGTCCCCCCCTCCATATACTACTGCCATATGGGACTGTAGCCATGGGCAGGTCCCCCCCTCCATATACTACTGACACTATGGGACTGTAGCCATGGGCAGGTCCCCCCCCCCCTCCATATACTACTGCCACTATGGGACTGTAGCCATGGGAAGGTCCCCCCCCCTCCATATACTACTGACACTGTGGACTGTAGCCATTGGCAGGTCCCCCCCCCCTCCATATACTACTGCCACTATGGGACTGTAGCCATGGGCAGGTCCCCCCCCCCTCCATATACTACTGCCACTATGGGACTGTAGCCATGGGCAGGTCCCCCCCCTCCATATACTACTGACACTGTGGACTGTAGCCATGGGCAGGTCCCCCCCCCCTCCATATACTACTGACACTATGGGACTGTAGCCATGGGCAGGTCCCCCCCCCCCCCTCCATATACTACTGCCACTATGGGACTGTAGCCACGGGCCGCCCCCCCCCTCTCCACATACTACTGCCACTATGGGTTTGTAGCCATGGGCATGTCCCCCCCCCCCTCCATATACTACTGACACTATTGGCCTGTTGCCATGGGCAGGTCCCCCCCCCCCCTCAATATACTACTGCCACTATGGGACTGTAGCCATGGCCAGGTCCCCCCTCCATATACTACTGACACTATTGGACTGTAGCCATGGGCAGGTCCCCCCCCCCTCCATATACTACTGACACTATGGGACTGTAGCCATTGGCAGGTCCCCCCTCCATATACTACTGCCACTATGGGACTGTAGCCATGGGCAGGTCCCCCTCTCCATATACTAATGACACTGTGGGACTGTAGCCAAGGGCAGGTATCCCTTCCATATACTACTGCCACTATGGGACTGTAGCCATGGGCAGGTCCCCCCTCCATATACTACTGACACTACGGGACTGTAGCCATGGGCAGGTCCCCTCTCCATATACTACTGCCACTATGGGACTGTAGCCATGGGCAGGTCCCCCCTCCATATACTGCTGACACTATGGGACTGTAGCCATGGGCAGGTCCCCCCCCCCCCCCCTCAATATACTACTGCCACTATGGGACTGTAGCCATGGGCAGGTCCCCCCCTCCATATACTGCTGACACTATGGGACTGTAGCCATGGGCAGGTCCCCCCCCCTCCATATACTACTGCCACTATGGGACTGTAGCCATGGGCAGGTCCCCCCCCCCTCCATATACTACTGACACTATGGGACTGTCGCTATGGGCAGGTCCCCCCCCCCCCTCCATATACTACTGCCACTATGGGACTGTAGCCATGGGTAGGTCCCCCCCTCCATTTACTACTGACACTATGGGACTGTAGCCATGGGCAGGTCCCCCCCCCCTCCATATACTACTGCCACTATGGGACTGTAGCCATGGGTAGGTCCCCCCCTCCATATACTACTGCCACTATGGGACTGTAGCCATGGGCAGCCCCCCCCCCCCCTCCATAAACTACTGACACTATGAGACTGTAGCCATGGGCAGCCCCCCCCCCTCCATGAACTACTGACACTATGAGACTGTAGCCATGGGCAGGTCCCCCCCCCCCTCCATATACTACTGACACTATGGGACTGTAGCCATGGGCAGCCCCCCCCCCCCCTCCATATACTACTGACACTATGGGACTTTAGCCATGGGCAGGTCCCCCTCCATATACTACTGCCACTATGGGACTGTAGCCATGGGCAGGTCCCCCCCCCTCCATATACTACTGCCACTATGGGACTGTAGCCATGGGCAGGTCCCCCCCTCCATATACTACTGACACTATGGGACTGTAGCCATGGGCAGGTCCCCCCCCCCTCCATATACTACTGCCACTATGGGACTGTAGCCATGGGCAGGTCCCCCCCCCCCTCCATATACTACTGCCACTATGGGACTGTAGCCATGGGCAGGCCCCCCCCCTCCATATACTACTGCCACTATGGGACTGTAGCCATGGGCAGGCCCCCCCCTCCATATACTACTGCCACTATGGGACTGTAGCCATGGGCAGGTCCCCCCCCCCTCCATATACCACTGACACTATGGGACTGTAGCTATGGGCAGGTCCCCCCCCTCCATATACTACTGACACTGTGGGACTGTAGCCATGGGCAGGTCCCCCCCCCCCTCCATATACTACTGCCACTATGGGACTGTAGCCATGGGCAGGTCCCCCCCCCTCCATATACTACTGACACTATGGGACTGTAGCCATGGGCAGGTCCCCCCCCCCTCCATATACTACTGACACTATGGGACTGTAGCCATGGGCAGGTCCCCCCCCCCTCCATATACTACTGACACTATGGGACTGTAGCCATGGGCAGGTCCCCCCCCCTCCATATACTACTGACACTATGGGACTGTAGCCATGGGCAGGTCCCCCCCCCCTCTATATACTACTGACACTATGGGACTGTAGCCATGGGCAGGTCCCCCCCTCCATATACTACTGACACTATGGGACTGTAGCCATGGGCAGGTCCCCCCTCCATATACTACTGCCACTATGGGACTGTAGCCATGGGCAGGTCCCCCCCTCCATATACTACTGCCACTATGGGACTGTAGCCATGGGCAGGTCCCCCCCCCCTCCATATACTGCTGACACTATATGACTGTAGCCATGGGCAGGTCCCCCCCGCCATATACTACTGACACTATGGGACTGTAACCATTGGCAGGTCCCCCCCCCTCCATATACTACTGCCACTATGGGTCTGTAGCCATGGGCAGGTCCCCCCCCCCTCCATATACTACTGCCACTATATGACTGTAGCCATGGGCAGGTCCCCCCCCCCTCCATATACTACTGCCACTATGGGACTGTAGCCATGGGCAGGTCCCCCCTCCATATACTACTGACACTATGGGACTGTAGCCATGGGCAGGGCCCCCCTCCTCCATATACTACTGCCACTGTGGGACTGTAGCCATGGGCAGGTCCCCCCCCCTCCATATACTACTGACACTATGGGACTGTAGCCATGGGCGGGTCCCCCCCTCCATATACTACTGCCACTATGGGACTGTAGCCATGGGCGGGTCCCCCCCTCCATATACTACTGCCACTATGGGACTGTAGCCATGGGCAGGTCCCCCCCCCCTCCATATACTACTGACACTGTGGGACTGTAGCCATGGGCAGGTCCCCCCCCCCCCCTCCATATACTACTGCCACTATGGGACTGTAGCCATGGGCAGGTCCCCCCTCCATATACTACTGCCACTGTGGGACTGTTGCCATGGGCAGGTCCCCCCTCCATATACTACTGCCACTATGGGACTGTAGCCATGGGCAGGTCCCCCCTCCATATACTACTGACACATTGGGACTATAGCCATGGGCAGGTCCCCCCTCCATATACTACTGACACTATGGGACTATAGCCATGGGCAGGTCCCCCCTCCATATACTACTGACACTATGGGACTGTAGCCATGGCCAGGTCCCCCTCCATATACTACTGACACTATGGGACTGTAGCCATGGGCAGGCCCCCCCCCCTCCATATACTACTGACACTATGAGACTGTAGCCATGGGCAGGTCCCCCCCCCCTCCATATACTACTGACACTATGGGACTGTAGCCATGGGCAGGTCCACCCCCCCTCCATATACTACTGCCACTATGGGACTGTAGCCATGGGCAGGTCCCCCCCCTCCATATACTACTGACACTATGGGACTGTAGCCATGGGCAGGTCCCCCCCCCCCTCCTTATACTACTGACACTATGGGACTGTAGCCATGGGCAGGTCCCCCCTCCATATACTACTGACACTATGGAACTGTAGCCATGGGCAGGTCCCCCCCCCCTCCATATACTACTGACACTATGGGACTGTAGCCATGGGCAGGTCCCCCCTCCATATACTACTGCCACAATGGGACTGTAGCCATGGGCACCCCCCCCCTCCATATACTACTGACACTATGGGACTGTAGCCATGGGCAGGTCCCCCCCCCCCCCCCATATACTACTGCCACTTTGGGACTGTAGCCATGGGCAGGTCCCCCCCCCCTCCATATACTGACACTATGGAACTGTAGCCATGGCCAGGTCCCCCCTCCATATACTACAGACACTATGGGACTGTATCCATGGGCAGTTCCCCCCCCCCCCCTCCATATACTGACACTATGGAACTGTAGCCATGGGCAGGTCCCCCCCCCTCCATATACTACTGACACTATGGGACTGTAGCCATGGGCAGGTCCCCCCTCCATATACTACTGACACTATGGGACTGTAGCCATGGGCAGGTCCCCCTCCATATACTACTGACACTATGGGACTGTAGCCATGGGCAGGTCCCCCCCTCCATATACTACTGACACTATGGGACTGTAGCCATGGGCAGGTCCCCCCCCCCCTCCATATACTACTGACACTATGGGACTGTAGCCATGGGCAGCCCCCCCCCCCTCTCCATATACTACTGACACTATGGGACTGTAGCCATGGGCAGGTCCCCTCCCCTCTCCATATACTACTGACACTATGGGACTGTAGCCATGGGCAGGGCTCCTCTCTATATACTACTGACACTATGACTAGGGTTCAGAGGGACAGATATATGTGTTTATTAAAATGTAAAGAATTTCGGAAATTTATTCATAGCCTTTCCCCTTCCTTCGTCCTTTTTGTTTAAAATCCTGCCCTGCATATCTACCAAACAGCAGCACCGACTCCCTCCCCTAGGGTGCCCCCTTATGTCGGCCTGGCACCATGTCACCAATCCACCCTGGCTCTGCCCCTTCCCTGCCCCACTTTTTCTGCTCCTACGCCTGTCTAACCTCTTTTTTACACACACCATTTTTTACAGATCTGAGGGGGTCGGGGTGTGTGTACATGTGTTCGTGGGAGTGAGGTGGAGGGGGTGGGGGGTGTATAATAGGGACAGAGACCCCCCCCCCCTCCCTCATTAGGCGCCATGTGTCGGGCTGCGTCTATGGCAGTCTCAAGTATCACACCCTGACATGTGGAGCCTTACGCCAAAAAAAAGGTATGTTTCTGGTAACGTAGCGAGAAAATGTAGGGTCAGTGGGTCGGATTTCTTTTCTTAATTGTTGTTTTAACATGAAAATACTTTCCCGCCTTTCAGAAGACCCTAAAATTGATCTAAAAAAGGTAAATACAAATGATCCTTCAAAATTGCATATGTGTCCTCCTCATCTCTGCCATCCTCACTGAAAAAGTAAACTTGTCTCCACACTCTTCGAAGTGACTGTCATAAAATAAACAAGTTAAAAACTCATCTAAGTAACAAGGAAGCGGGTCTTCTAGCTGGTGATAGGAGACCCACTTGGCATGTGCCAGCCCCAAACCTAAAATTTGTGAGCTCCAGATTCTATTTGTGGGATGGTAACCTGGAAGGTTAAACAACTTTTGACTCACTTATTTTATGACAGTCACTTAGACGAGTCTGGAGACGAGCTTACTTTTTCAGTGCTCCTACAGCCTGCCCAGTGTGGAGGGAGTGGGGGGCATGTTAGACAGTTAGCACATTCTCTGTAAAATTAATAGTTTACAGCACAATGCACTGTAGATTTACAGAACATTTTGCTGTAGTCGGGAATACAGAACTATTAGCTGTAAATTTACCAATTTCTGTGCTGTAAATCAGATTTACAGCAATCTTGCTGTACATTTACGGCATTATTTGTAGATTTCTGCCACATGGTGGCAGCACCATATCATTGTTTGTAACAATAGTGTAACAATTCTTGTAAACACAAGTTGTTGTATAAACTTGCAGAAATGTGTCACTTAATGCAAATATACTCTAAAAGTACAGCATATTATTCTGCTCAATTACAACAACTGAGTTGCTGTAAATTGACAGTGAAATGTGCTGGAGAAAAAACTGTCAGCACATTTTGCTGTAAATTTACAGTGGTTACTTCTAACAGTGTTTGAGAGATTGGTAGCAGGGGCCTCAATAGCTGGGGTGGTCAATACAAGATGTTTGGGGAACTCGAGGCTTGTAGAGATAGGGAAGGATATGGCAAGCCTAATGGGTAAACTTCCCTTAATCCTGGTATATGGCCCCAAAAGCCGGCTTTTGGGGCCAAAGCCCGGCTTTTGGCCCCTTATACCAGGATTAAGGCCCCTTAACCAGGGTTTAGAGCCCAAAACCCTGGTTAAGGGGCCTTAACCAGGGTTTACGGACCAAAAGCCGGCTTTTGGGCCCAAAAGCCGGCTTTTGGTCCCTTAAACCAGGATTAAGGGATTTACCCATGCTTTGTCTACTTAAACAGGGTTAACGTACATAATCCTGGTATAAGGTCCAAAATCCTGGTTTAAGTCCTTAACCCTGGCTTTGTCTACAAAGTCAGGGTAAGAGCTATACCCAGCTTTTCTCCCAAATACCCATGCTTTGTACCTAAACCCTGGCTTCGTACACAAAGCAGGGGTTTTGGTTTGAAAATGTTTATTGTCTTCCACAATTAAAAAAGTGATTACAGACAATCTCTCAATAATCCATTGAATTGATTCTTTACACCAAATACATATGTGATAAGCAATATTCATATTACAATAACTGATTACATCAAAATGCAATACAGGTCGCATACATGGGTTAACGAGCGAGCAAAAAAAGATATTTCAAGACAAAATTAAAAAACGGTAAGGATAAAAACAAATTATGTTACAAATACACAGTGACTGATTCTCATTGGCGACTACATAACTAATAAAGGTGGACATTTCTCTCTATTTACACAGGGACAATTCCCATATGTTAGTTGAAATTTACATTGAAGTACCTCTTACAATTTCGGACATTTATAGACCGTATGCATTAGAGAATCTGACCATTACATTACCAAATATTTTCATAGTACAGCAGAATTCAAAGAGACACACCACATACAGATTAATTAAGTTTCTGGACCTGATTTATCAGGCTAGTACTAATAGACAAGTGACAAGGACTTGTCATTCAAGCATTAACACCAGTATTACCACAACTAGAGCAGCCGAATGACTTCAACCGAAATCTTCAGGTCTAACTAAAGTAGGCAAATACCCTGGCTTAAGGGGTGGCAAGAACACAACTCCCATCCAACTACAATATTTTCCGGAGCAGCACCGATGATATCAACCAATATCTTCAGGTTCTAGTCCTTTTTTAAGGTTTGCACCTTAATTCACTCAAGTTTAGCCGATTTGTACCTAATCCCATACTTAGTACACAAAATACCTGGTTTAAGGACTAATACCCATGCTTTCTCACTAAGCATGGGTATGATACTACCCCTACTTTGTAACAAAGCAGGGGTAGTGGAAACCCATGCTTTGTATACAAAGCGGGGGTACTGGTACCCATGCATTGTCACCTTTGCAGGGGTATTGGATACCATACCCATGCTTTCTGTACAAAGCATGGGTATCCAATACCCCTGCTTAACCACTTGACCACGAAACCTTGCCTGCCATTCTCGCCTTACACATACATCTGGATTGGTAGGTATGAGGGGGAACAGTGATTACCCTAGGTGGCTAAGCCAGGGTACAGGGACAGATGTGGGCTCAATCTGTTCCCCTACACTCCTCCCATCCAGCTTCAACTATCCCAACCGGCTACCCAACCGGTGGTAACCTTGGACATACCTGGCACTTAGTTGTGGGATCCTGTGTCACTAGCCCTACTAGCGCTTTCCCGCCTCATGCCTACTCGCCCTTTTTTACCAGCCCACTAGATGACTGCGCCACTCGCTTTCGCTACTGCGCCACGTCTGACCCACAACCAGCCACCAGGTGTTGAAGCATACCCAATCGTATCATACCGTACCTATCCAGTCCCGCATCCGGAGTGAGCGTCATAACCACTTGACCACGAAACCTTGCCTGCCATTCTCGCCTTACACATACATCTGGATTGGTAGGTATGAGGAGGAACAGTGATTACCCTAGGTGGCTAAGCCAGGGCACAGGGACAGATGTGGGCTCGATCTGTTCCCCTACATATGCAAAGCATGGGTTATAACCCTAACTAAGTCTGGGTAACCTAACCCATGCTTTCTGTACAAAGCAGGGGTAAGAGAAAGCATGGGTAGAGTGAAACCCCTGCTTTCTCCAGTAAGCAAGGGTATTGGGACATTTACCCAGACATTGTTCCAAAAACCTGGTTTTTGGGAGTTAATCCTGGTATAAGGGTACACATACCCATGCATTGTGTAGAAAGCATGGGTACTGGCACAGTACCCATGCTTTGGCAGTTATACCAGGATTAAGTAGTACATGTACCCAGCCTTTGCTCTACCCCTGCTTTCTCTTGTTAATCCTGGCATAATGGACAAAAGCCAGGATTAACACCCTTATCCAGGGTTAAGAGTCCTCAACCCAGGCTTTGGTCCCTTATCCTGGCTTTTGGGCCTTATACCTGGATTAAGGTCTCTAAACCCTGGTTAAGGGAGTTAATCCTGGTATAAGGGACCAAAAGCCGGCTTTTGGGACCAAAGCCGGCTTTTTGTCCCTTATACCAGGATTAAGGGAAGTTTACCCATTAGGCTTGCCATAGTATGATGAGAAAGAGTGAGAGATGGGGAGAGGGACAGAAATAGACCGACACGGCGGGGGAGATTCATGGTGATGGACGAGCCATGATGGTGATGTGCACTAAATATATACCATACGCCATGCTGCACATCTGCTGAGACATACATCGGGTTTGTATGCATGGCTTCAATTTATACTCTTGGCTATTTCAAGTAACTTAAAGAGATATATATCGTTCTAGATGATGATTTATTGGTAAATAGCTTCAATGTTCTAACTTTTGATGAAAATAGAAAATATCTTCGGCTACATCTATATCAAATATTCAAAATCCAATAAAATGCTCAAAATCTCCAAATTTCTTGACATGGCCTAGTCAGCATGTATGTGTATCCGATTATTTAATATCAGCCCTTCTGATACATTTAAGCTACATGCGCAGATACCTGCGCAGTGTGTCCATATTCAAGAGGTAGCGATCCACCTTAAGCTTGATTCTTCATTGGAGACTTCTCAGGCATTCTCAAGATCTCTGCCTAATAGATTCCCCCTACTTCTCTCTAGTGGCCCCTAGGTAGACCCCCCCCCCCCCCCCTTGGTGCTCGTGTCAATACCCCTTGTGTACAGAGGGTGGCGTTGTTTGCCGTGTGGATACCGCAGGGCGGGGCGCGGTGAGAGATACAACGGTAATCAGGGACAATGAGGCTCACAGCTGACACCCGGCCGGGCGGGAAGGGGCACTGGGCGGGGAGCATTATAGTAATACCGTAATGGCTTGTTTAAGCGCCCCTGCGCTTATAAATTCCAATGCCCTGTTACCCCCTACGCTATATAGGGACCTGCACTTCTGTGAGTCCCTTAAAAGAGAGATTTTAGGTTTCAGAGGGGTTCTAGACCTGCGCTTAAACGAGACCTGTGCTTATATAGACCATTAAACGCGGCATTACGGTAGTCACCTCTGCCCCACTCCGTGGAGTACAGTAAAAGCCATTCCCCGATCCCCCCCCCATTTATAGCTACACCTACCACCACGCCCACTCTCTGTACTGAGGGCCCTTATAACACAATACAAATAGACACGTTGAACATCATATTCTGACACCATGCTCACCATAAAAAGCCAGCGGTAATAAAATGGGAACGAGTTATTAAAACGGTTACAAAAAGTTGAGGTTTCAATTTGAAGTTACATGTGTGCACCCTATCACCCTGTAAAACATGCCAAAAGAAAAAAAGGCACCCCCTTAAGGCCCTCATAGCGTTTTAGTGAACTTATTGCCCTTTATCCAAATGACTGACATAAATTCAGCCCTGATAGTTAACTCACCAGTGCTCAATTCAGGCATCATGCTGATCCTGTTGGGTTTATACGGAACTAACGGGTCATCATGATGCATTCATTCATCGAGGTATCAGCCAGGGGTGCATGGATGCATCATGACAGCAAGAGGACATTCTGCGGCCCTTTAAGGGTTAAAAAGCACTTGGCAGCAGAAAAAGCGGCAGTTTAAATTTAAGGCTGTAATCGCTCATGGTCGCGTAGCGCTGCAGCGTTGCGTGGCTGGCCGCACCGTTCCGTTTAGTGTGCTCGGCGATCCGTGCTCTGCCGACGGCCAGGCCTGCAACTTCTCACGTCTCCAGGGTCATTAAACCTTTAAGGGCCGCACGCTGCTTTGACACTTTAAGGACGGCATCATGCCATTGGTCTTCTTGATGCATGAATGCAGCCCTGGCGAGTGACTTGCCAGGGCTGCATTCATGCATCATGACGACCTTATGAGGTTAAGAGACTCCCAAAGGGGCAGCATGATGCACCAATGCAGCACTGGTGAGTTACTCGCTTCGGCTGCATTGGTGCATCATAACAACAAATTAATACATACTTCAAGGGTCCCTGATCGTCATGATGCATGAGGGCAGCCCTGGTAAATAATGCATCATGTGATGCCTCAGTGATGTATCAAATCTGTAAGGTTGGCATGATGCTTAAAAGCAGCACTGGCTAGTACACTAGCCAGGGCTGCATTCATGCATCATGACGCCCAAGTGCATAGCACATTAAAACACTATACAAGGGTTAAAATGGAGGTAAGGCTGTTGGCGTGGTGGTGGTGGGGGGGCTACGCGAGGGGGTTGAAGCTCACACAAGGGAAGGCAGAGACGGTATTATCGGAAATGGTTGACTAATATATTAAATCAGTATATGTGAAGA
The DNA here is from genome assembly GCA_947462335.1 of Harmothoe impar. Lineage (NCBI taxonomy): Eukaryota > Metazoa > Annelida > Polychaeta > Phyllodocida > Polynoidae > Harmothoe > Harmothoe impar. The sequence continues at coordinate 61,340,854 of OX381720.1, read as the reverse complement.
TCGGATGTACATTTTATAGGTTTAGACTAAAAAGCCCTGTTGTCTCTGATAAAATACTACCGTCAATTCTTGCATTTAAGCCTAACTTGCATATAATAATAAAGTCTATACGAAATCCTGCCGGACACTGGCTGTAGCCGGCAAAAAGCCTGCGGGTCCAGCGGAAAGACTTCTAATACCCCCTCGAACGGCTGGCTGTAATTTAGGATCCTTGCCTACATGTAATTTTTTCACGGCTTGTAAATCGGACCATTTTTAAGGTTTCTACGGTGTAAAACAGAAAGCTTGAATAGGAAGCACTGTAATGTTCTTCAGTGATTTACATATTAAAATAATGAATATCATTGTAACATACGGAGGAACCCTATTCATGTCTCCCTATCAATATCTATAAACACTTCTTTAATACTTAATTCTTAAATAACACAAAAGCACACCAATACCCAGGCCTGCAAAAATGAAGCTGGGCCTGCAAAAAGATATTTCTGCAGGCCCGAATGTCCTGCATGGTGAAAAGGTTTTCGTAAAGCCTGATATAACCCACACTGTGACTTTGAGGTAATCCTATAAGCCACACTGGCCATTTGATTATGGTGAATTTAGTACAGTACCATAGTAACAAAAACTTGTGTATCAGCCATACCCCTATATTGAGCCGATTGTATAAGCCTCATTGACAATCTGACTCGCGTACTAGCCGCAGCTTCTAAACACTAAAGACTAGGTACCGTCAAAGCACCTATCTAGTTGTAGCAGGAGTCTGTACAGGACTAGGTACCACCAGGACCCTAACCTAGTAGTGGCAGGAGTCTGTACAGGACTAGGTACCACCAGGACACTCACCTAGTTGTGGCAGGAGTCTGGGCAGGACTAGGTACCACCAGGACCCTCACCTAGTAGTGGCAGGAGTCTGTACAGGACTAGGTACCACCAGGACCCTCACCTAGTAGTGGCAGGAGTCTGTACAGGACTAGGTACCACCAGGACCCTCACCTAGTTGTGGCAGGAGTCTGTACAGGACTAGGTACCACCAGGACCCTCACCTAGTTGTGGCAGGAGTCTCTATAGTACCAGGTACCTCCAGGACCCTTACCTAGTTGTGCCAGGAGTCTGTGCAGGACTAGGTACCATCAGGACCCTCACCTAGTTATGCCTACAGTCCAGGTAGGACTGGAGTACGTACTGTCAACCGGTAACAAAGTGCCCTGACCCTTACTCCACCGTTAATACCAGATGCTATCACACTACGCCAATGAAGAACACATTGTGCTTAATTTGTTAATTTTACATCATTAGTTGGGAAATTAGATGTTTATTGATAAATTGGGAGGTCTAAATTACAAAGCACAGGGGCTGGTGATTATTAACAGATAACAAGGTCACGTGACTTTAGTCTGCTATTAACCTTTTCAGGGCCACATGTCTCTTTAATACACAAGCCCTTTGTCGTCATGATGCATGAATGCAGCCCTAGCGAGTAATTCCTCGGTACTTCATTGATGCATCATGCCGACCCTACCCGGCTTCAATACACTCTCATAGGGCCAGCAGGGTACTCTTATACAGGGCTGAAATCATGCACCAAAACCACAAAAGGCAATTAACATTAGAGCAATATGCGGCCCTTAACGGGTTAATAGCAGATAAGCAGCAGTAAATTGAAACTATGAAGCAGGACGGTAATAAAGCGACATGAGATGTATGGGGTTGTTGATAAAAAGTTAGGGGTGGCATCATGGCCGCCATGTTGGTATTAAATCTGAGCGCAGCAGACAGCATTTTGTACAATCCCTGCTGGTTGCCGGCGAGCACCATCCATAACCTCGAACCTGCGGGCGGTGTGGTGCTTTACTGCAGCGGGTCGTCAGGATGCATGGATGCAGCCCTGGTGAGTTACTCGCCATGGCTGCATTCTTGCATCACCTGGACCCCCCGGGAGTGTATCAACTCTGTAGGGTCAGCACTGGGGAGTTACTATCCAGGGCTGCATTTGTGCATCATGCCGACAAAAGGCATGCTGTATGAAAGCACTATGCGGCCCTTAACCCTTTAAGGACTGCACAATACTGTATGCACCATGCCCTTGGTTGTAATGATGCATGAATGCAGCCTTAGCGAGTAACTCACCAGTGCTGCATTCAAGCATCACGCCAACCCTAGAGGATTGAGACTGTCCGGAAGGGTCGGCATGATGCACTAATCTCGCACCAGCGAGTTGACTTTTAGTGACATCCATCCTTAAAGGGTTAAAGGGTTGAAGCTGGGGCAGCAGGCGGGGAGCGGGCGGGGTATCAGCTCATCATATCATTAACCCTCCCCATGCCGTAATCAATCCTGGCCGACCTCCATACCAGGGTTATATCACCCTCCCCATCCCCCTCTGCACACTGCCACTGTAACCCACTAAGGGAAGGATGCTGTTTTAATGCATCATATCTGTGGGAACCTGCACGACTAGGTTCACTTACATTGCAACCATTATTGTATATCTATATATTTGTGTTTTCTGTGTACCGCTATTGCGATCGAGTTGAATTTGTGATAGGAAATCCATTGTGATGTATGTCCTGTCACCACCCGGCCTCCTGTCACCACCCACCTCCTGTCACCACCCTGCCTCCTGTCACCATCCGGCCTCCTGTCACCACCCACCTCCTGTCACCACCCGGCCTCCTGTCACCACCCACCTCCTGTCACCACCCTGCCTCCTGTCACCACCCGCATTCCTGTCACCACCCGGCCTCCTGTCACCACCTGGCCTCCTGTCACCATCCAGCCTCCTGTCACCACCTGGCCTCCTGTCACCACCCGGCCTCCTGTCACCACCTGGCCTCCTGTCACCACCAGGCCTCCTGTCACCACCTGGCCTCCTGTCACCATCCAGCCTCCTGTCACCACCTGGCCTCCTGTCACCACCCGGCCTCCTGTCACCACCTGGCCTCCTGTCACCACCAGGCCTCCTGTCACCCCCTGGCCTCCTGTCACCACCCAGCCTCCTGTCACCACTAAGCCTCCTGTCACCACCCGGCCTCCTGTCACCACCCCGCCTCCTGTCACCACCTGGCCTCCTGTCACCACCAAGCCTCCTGTCACCACCCCCCTCCTGTCACCACCTGGCCTCCTGTCACCACCCAGCCTCCTGTCACCAGCCAGCCTCCTGTCACCACCTGGCCTCCTGTCACCACCCGGCCTTCTGTGACCACCCACCTCCTGTCACCACCCGGCCTCCTGTAACCACCCGGCCTCCTGTCACCACCTGGCCTCCTGTCACCACCCAGCCTCCTGTCACCACCTGGCCTCCTGTCACCACCCCGCCTCCTGTCACCACCTGGCCTCCTGTCACCACCAAGCCTCCTGTCACCACCCCCCTCCTGTCACCACCTGGCCTCCTGTCACCACCCAGCCTCCTGTCACCAGCCAGCCTCCTGTCACCACCTGGCCTCCTGTCACCACCCGGCCTTCTGTGACCACCTACCTCCTGTCACCACCCGGCCTCCTGTAACCACCCGGCCTCCTGTCACCACCTGGCCTCCTGTCACCACCCGGCCTCCTGTCACCACCCCTCCTCCTGTCACCACCCGGCCTCCTGTCACCACCCACCTCCTGTCACCACCCTGCCTCCTGTCACCAGCCCGCCTCCTGTCACCACCCGGCCTCCTGTCACCACCTGGCCTCCTGTCACCACCCCTCCTCCTGTCACCACCCGGCCTCCTGTCACCACCCGGCCTCCTGTCACCACCCGGCCTCCTGTCACCACCCCGCTTCCTGTCACCACCCGGCCTCCTGTCACCACCCCACCTCCTGTCACCACCCGGCCTCCTGTCACCACCCAGCCTCCTGTCACCACCCAGCCTCCTGTCACCACCCGGCCTCCTGTCACCACCCGGCCTCCTGTCACCACCCAGCCTCCTGTCACCACCCAGCCTCCTGTCACCACCAGGCCTCCTGTAACCACCCGGCCTCCTGTCACCACCTGGCCTCCTGTCACCACCTGGCTTCCTGTCACCACCCAGCCTCCTGTCACCACCTGTCACCACCCGGCCTCCTGTCACCACCCAGCCTCCTGTCACCACCCGGCCTCCTGTCACCACCTGGCCTCCTGTCACCACCTGGCCTCCTGTCACCACCCGGCCTTCTGTGACCACCCACCTCCTGTCACCACCCGGCCTCCTGTGGCCACCCGGCCTCCTGTCACCACCTGGCCTCCTGTCACCACCCACCTCCTGTCACCACCCGGCCTCCTGTGACCATCCCACCTCCTGTCACCACCCGGCTTCCTGTCACCACCCGGCCTCCTGTCACCACCCGGCCTCCTGTCACCACGTGTCACCACCCACCTCCTGTCACCACCCGGCCTCCTGTCACCACCCGGCCTCCTGTCACCACCCGGCCTCCTGTCACCACCCGGCCTCCTGTCACCACGTGTCACCACCCACCTCCTGTCACCACCCGGCTTCCTGTCACCACCCGGCCTCCTGTCACCACCCGGCCTCCTGTCACCACGTGTCACCACCCACCTCCTGTCACCACCCAGCCTCCTGTCACCACCCGGCCTCCTGTCACCACCCCACCTCCTGTCACCACCCACCTCCTGTCACCACCTGGCCTCCTGTCACCACCCGGCCTCCTCCCAGTAAACACACCAACGTAGCTCAGACGTAAATCTACGTTTTGTTGGGCCCGAACTACGTAGTTATACAAGGTTTATGAACGTCAGAACATTAAGGTGTATTTACCTGTCAGGTTTGATTTACGTTTATCAACGTAAATAAATAGTCTGATAATAATATACTTAAGACTATAATGAAATATTTGGAAATGGTTTCAAATACACCACAAAACATTCCTGTGTATCATGTATTTACGCAATACATCAACATAACTTTAAGCATTTACGAATTTGTCCTCATGCATGCAGGCTTGAACTCTCAACCTTCAGATCCAAAGTCCCAATCTCTACTGTATGAGCTAGCGGGCCATGTGCTAAAATCGCTTCATGGTGCAGTAATATTCTGATAATTGGAAAACGAAACTTAATTGCCAAGGGTCCCTAAATACTTAGAGATATTCTGTGATTATCTCACTACGTAATTCAACGTATTTATGACGTAGATTTACTACGTTTAATTACGTCTATATGAATATAAATAAACGTAAATCAGACATAGACGTTGGTTGAACGTAAATAAACCTTAACGTTTTGACGTTGAGAAACCTTGCAAAAAAACGTAGCTCAGACCTTTGGTTGGAAAGAAACCTAGGGAAACCTCTGAGCTACGTTGGGGATACGTAGCGTGTTTACTGGGCTGTCACCACCCGGCCTCCTGTCACCACCCCGCCTCATGTCACCACTTGTCAACATGTGACCTCCTGTCACCACCCCACCTCCTGTCACCATCTGGCCTCCCGTCACCCCCCGGCCTCCTGTCACCCCCCGGCCTCCTGTCACCACCCCACCTCCTGTCACCACCCCCCTCCTGTCACCACCTGGCCTCCTGTCACCACCCTGCCTCCTGTCACCACCAGGCCTCCCGTCACCACCCGGCCTCCTGTCACCACCCCGCCTCCTGTCACCACCAAGCCTCCTGTCACCAACTGTCACCACCTGGCCTCCCGTCACCACCAGGCCTCCTGTCACCACCTGGCCTCCTGTCACCACCAAGCCTCCTGTCACCACCTGTCACCACCTGCCTACTGTCACCACCTGTCACCACCCGGCCTCCTGTCACCACCCCCCTCCTGTCACCACCCGGCCTCCTGTCACCACCGAGTCTCCTGTCACCACCCCCCTCCTGTCACCACCCGGCCTCCTGTCACCACCGAGTCTCCTGTCACCACCCAGCCTCCTGTCACCACCCAACCTCCTGTCACCACTTGTCAACATGTGACCTCCTGTCACCACCCACCTCCTGTCACCACCCAGCCTCCTGTCACTACCCGGCCTCCTGTCACCACCTGGCCTCCTGTCACCACCCCCCCTCCTGACACCACCCACCTCCTGTAACCATCCCACCTCCTGTCACCACCAGCCCTCCTGTCACCACCTGGCCTCCTGTCACCACCTGTCACCACCCACCCTTCTGTCACAATCCACCTCCTGTCACAATCCGGCCTCCTGTCAACACCCGGCCTCCTGTCACCACCCGGCCTCCTGTCACCAATCCTCTCCTGTCACCACCCGGCCTCCTGTCACCACCCGGCCTCCTGTCACCACCTGGCCTCCTGTCACCACCCGGCCTCCTGTCACCATCGAGCCTCCTGTCACCACCCGGCCTCCTGTCACCAACCTGACTCCTGTCACCACCTGGCCTCCTGTCACCACCCCACCACCTGTCACCACCCGGCCTCCTGTCACCACCAAGCCTCCTGTCACCACCAAGCCTCCTGTCACCACCCAACCACCTGTCACCACCCGGCCTCCTGTCACCACCCTCCTCCTGTCACCACCCCCCTCCTGTCACCACTCCCCTCCTGTCACCACCCCCTCCTGTCACCACCCTCCTCCTGTCACCACCCCCCTCCTGTCACCACCCCCCTCCTGTCACCACCCTCCTCCTGTCACCACCCGGCCTCCTGTCACCACCAGGCCTCCTGTCACCACCCAGCCTCCTGTCACCACCCCCCTCCTGTCACCCCCGGCCTCCTGTCACCACCCTGACTCCTGTCACCCCCCGGCCTCCTGTCACCACCTGGCCTCCTGTCACCACCCCACCTCCTGTCTCCACCCGGCCTCCTGTCACCATCGGCCTCCTGTCACCCCCCGGCCTCCTGTCACCCCCCGGCCTCCTGTCACCCCCCGGCCTCCTGTCACCCCCCCCTCCTGTCACCACCTGGCCTCCTGTCACCCCCCGGCCTCCTGTCACCACCTGGCCTCCTGTCACCACCTGGCCTCCTGTCACCACCCGGCCTCCTGTCACCACCTGGCCTCCTGTCACCACCCGGCCTCCTGTCACCACCCCGCTTCCTGTCACCACCCGGCCTCCTGTCACCAACTACCTCCTGTCACCAACTACCTCCTGTCACCAACCGGCCTCCTGTCACCACCCGGCCTCCTTTCACCACCTGGCCTCCTGTCACCACCTGGCCTCCTGTCACCAACTACCTCCTGTCACCACCCGGCCTCCTGTCACCACCCGGCCTCCTGTCACCACCCGGCCTCCTGTCACCACCCGGCCTCCTGTCACCACCCGCATTCCTGTCACCACCAGGCCTCCTGTCACCACCAGGCCTCCTGTCACCACCCGGCCTCCTGTCACCACCCTGCCTCCTGTCACCACCCCGGCCTCCTGTCACCACCTGGCCTCCTGTCACCACCCTGCCTCCTGTCACCACCCCACCTCCTGTCACCATCTGGCCTTCTGTCACCACCCGGCCTCCTGTCACCACCCTGCCTCCTGTCACCACCCTGCCTCCTGTCACCACCTGGCCTCCTGTCACCACCCTGCCTCCTGTCACCACCCCACCTCCTGTCACCACCCCGCCTCCTGTCACCACCCGGCCTCCTGTCACCACCCTGCCTCCTGTCACCACCCACCTCCTGTCACCACCCTGCCTCCTGTCACCACCCGGCCTCCTGTCACCCCCACCTCCTGTCACCACCCCGGCCTCCTGTCACCACCTGGCCTCCTGTCACCACCCCGGCCTCCTGTCACCACCCGGCCTCCTGTCACCACCCTGCCTCCTGTCACCACCATGCCTTCTGTCACCACCTGGCCTCCTGTCACCACCTGGCCTCCCGTCACCACCCCATTTCTTGTCACCACCTGGCGTCCTGTCACCACCCCATCTCCTGTCACCACCCTGCCTCCTGTCACCACCCAGCCTCCTGTCACCACCTGGCCTCCTGTCACCACCCCATCTCCTGTCACCACCCTGCCTCCTGTCACCACCCTGCCTCCTGTCACCACCCCGCCTCCTGTCACCACCCAGCCTCCTGTCACCACCTGGCCTCCTGTCACCACCCAGTCTCCTGTCACCTCCTGTCACCACCTGGCCTCCTGTCACCACCCAGCCTCCTGTCACCACCTGGCCTCCCGTCACACCCCGGCCTCCTGTCACCACCCGGCCTCCTGTCACCACCCAGCCTCCTGTCACCACCCAGCCTCCTGTCACCATCCGGCCTCCTGTCACCACCCGGCCTCCTGTCACCACCCGCATTCCTGTCACCACCCAGTCTCCTGTCACCACCTGGCCTCCTGTCACCACCCGGCCTCCTGTCACCACCGGCCTCCTGTCACCACCCGGCCTCCTGTCACCACCTGGCCTCCTGTCACCATCCAGCCTCCTGTCACCACCTGGCCTCCTGTCACCACCCGGCCTCCTGTCACCACCCGGCCTCCTGTCACCACCTGGCCTCCTGTCACCACCCGGCCTCCTGTCACCACCTGGCCTCCTGTCACCACCCAGCCTCCTGTCACCACCAGGCCTCCTGTCACCACCTGGCCTCCTGTCACCACCCAGCCTCCTGTCACCACCCAGCCTCCTGTCACCACCCCCCCTCCTGTCACCCCCCGGCCTCCTGTCACCACCCTGACTCCTGTCACCACCCGGCCTCCTGTCACCACCTGGCCTCCTGTCACCACCCAGCCTCCTGTCACCATCCGGCCTCCTGTCACCACCCGGCCTCCTGTCACCACCTGGCCTCCTGTCACCACCCCACCTCCTGTCACCATCTGGCCTTCTGTCACCACCCGGCCTCCTGTCACCACCCGCATTCCTGTCACCACCCCACCTCCTGTCACCACCCGGCCTCCTGTCACCACCCGGCCTCCTGTCACCACCAGGCCTCCTGTCACCACCTGGCCTCCTGTCACCACCCTGACTCCTGTCACCAACCTGACTCCTGTCATCCCTTTCTGCCTCTTTCTCTGCATGACTCTATCCCTTTCTGCCTCTTTCTCTCTCCTCCTTCCTGCCTGGCTTCCACTACCTTCCTCTATCCGTCTACCTCCCAACACCAATGCAGCAAGAAAGGGTGACTTTTTCATAATAAAGTTGTGTTTACTTTGGTTTTAGCAGAATGCTCACAGTATTGTCCGTAATGGCTATGTTTGTAAACATTTCATATCAGAGGATTCCCAGGACGATTATGTTTCTAATAATATATATTAGAATGCAGGATTTTGAGGTTATATTTATGTATTTGTTTGTCCAACTTCAGAAATGTTCAAAAACTTTATCAACAACTTTTTTGAAAAGTCACCTTTTTTTGCAGCATTGGTCTATACCCCCACCCCCTACCATCCCGCCCTACCCTCAGACGTGGCTTTTATTTTGCAGGAAGATCACAAAATGATCAGACCTTAATCTAATGATAATATCCCTGTGGGATAATGAATTACCTCGGTGTTTGCATGCACCACCCAGCATGGCCCTGCACCCTTTAAAGACCGTATAATGCAGTAATACTTATCATTGTCATGATGCTTGAAAGCAACCCTGGCAAGTGAGCCACCAGTGATGCAGTCAAGCATCATGCCCACCCTACTGAGTTGATGCACTCATGTAGGATCGGCATGATGCATGAGTAGACTCTTCAGTGTTTCATTCATGCATCATGATGACAAAGGACTAGCCGGTCCTTACAGCGTTATTATTGAGATGAGGGCCGGTCACGTGATAATGGAGTAGGTGAATAAACATGACTTGCACAATCCATTTCCTCCCCCTTTTTAATTACGAGCTGGAAATAGGCCAACTATCAGCTTTCTATTTATAGTCACAGGCACCTTTATTCAGTGCGGTTTGTTGCATTTTATAGGTTTTTTACCTCATTTTATTCCTGAACGACGCTACTCTATAGACTGATGCAGCAAGAAAGCGTGCTTTTTTCATAATAAAGTTGTCTTTACAATGAAAAATCCTCATTTATTGTTTGGAATAAAGTTATTTTTTATGCAATATATCACCAAATATAAAGCATATAATAGACACAACTAGAACGACAGAAAGTTTGTTTGAAGTTGGCTTTTATTACCATTTCATATTTAACAGATCACAACGTTTCGACCAAAGTAGGCCTTCATTAGGTGATGATTGTTTGGAATAGCTATGTTTGCAAACATCTCATATCAGGACATTCACAGGACAATTATCCTTCAAATAGTGTATACTAGAATGCAGGATGTTGAGGTTACATTTATGTATTTGTCAGTCAAACTTTAAAATTGTTTAAATACTTTATCAACAACTTTTCTGAAAAGTCACCCTTTCTTGCTGCATTGGTCTATAGCCGGAATGAATAGGAGGTGTGCTTCAGGATTATACATGATCTGACCCTGGGCTAGGGTTGTACACTTTGGTGTTTTCGTTTTGGAAGTGGGACTCATGTAATCAGCAGGGCTTCTAACAAAGTGTGATTTCTCCAATTGAATGATGATTTCAAAAATCAGGTTTTGCTATCCGCTGTGTATTGAATTGAATTGAATTCACATGTATGAAAATTGTTAAAATTAAGATATATACATCTACCAAACTAGAGTTTAAACATTGGTGTTGCCCTCTGTAACTCTTTCTCTCTCCTCAGGGATACAGGGCTCAGTGTGGGACCAGAATCGTAGAGGTGATCGTCTGTTTTGTCACACATCAGTTGAGTCATCCAAACTTGATCAAATGTGCCCCCGGGATGAGCCCCAGTTGTCTGCAGTCCAGTAACGGTGGTGTTTCCTCCCTGTATTGTTGAGGCAGGTTCCGTGCGGAGACACCAGGGGGTGCTACGGACGTCAGGTGGCACCACATCCAGGGTCACTGTGAGGGACGCGGCACCAGCCACACCAGACCACTTAGGGTGTGGTCATTTTTTAACAATAAGGGGGGGGGGGGGTTCGGTGGATTTCCGTGCGAGCGGGTCAACATTTTGTTGGTCCCCCTACCGGAGGGGTCGAAATTTTGTTGGTCTCCCCCCCCCCTCAGGCAAGTTGAAATTGAGCACGGCAGACCCCTTTGAGCTATAGTAATAAGCTGGCTTTTTCGCTGAAAAGGGGTGCAATTTTTCTGGTCCCCCCTTAAAGGGGTCCAAATTTCTTTTGGTTTCCCCCCCCTCCCAGATCAACCATGCCCCTGTTGTTAAAAAAATGACCACTCCCTTAGTGTTCTTCACTAGTGGATAATACAAATCACTGTGTTCATCTAATCGTTAGACTGGCACTGCTAGTTTACGTCATATTGGTTATACAGGTCAATGTCACCGACATGACTTTTGTACTACAACCCTGAATAGAAGTCAACATTAATTAACATGATAGACATCATTTGGTGGTGTCGATGGTGGTAATGTGTGTAAATGCAGTAGATCTAATATGTTAGTTATTACAAAACGAATTTCAAATGAACGTTAGACACGTTCGGACATAGACAAATATAAATGCAGTAGATGTAAAATGTTAGTTAATTGCAAAACGAATTTCAAATGAACGTTGGACACAATCATCATTGCTTTTTGAATTTGAGAGGTGGATGAGAAAACAGCACATAAGTAGACAGACTAACTTGACGAGGTGCGGCATGGAATCGGAACCGACATGGACCTCACATACACTTCTACCACAGCGGGCACAGAGAACAAAGCAGTTTACACCTCTTGTACACTGCATACAGCCTATACGGCTCCCTTCACTGTATTTTGCGTACAGCTTGGTACTCGTCCTATAACTACTATGTAACCACTGAGCTAGGGACTACATCATGCCTTAACATTTCGGGAGTGTATCAACACCATAGGGTCGTCGTGATGCATAGATGCAGCCCTGACGTGGTATTAGCCAGCGCTGTATACGTTTGTTTGGGGGTCTGGATGGGGGTCCCGATTTCCGATGTCGATTTTAGGAAATGACCATGTCGCCCTGTCGATTTTAAGAAATAGCCATCTCCCAATTTGTCGATTTTAAGAAATGCCCATGTCCCATGTCACTATATATCTCTAATATTCCTCTTGTCGCATGTCACTATGCCCAAAAACGGCCATGTCGCCATGTCGAAATTAGTGGTCCACACCCATTTGTTTGTATGTTTGTATTTCATTTATCTATTCTGGCAGCATGTATGGCCTGGTAGACCGTGTTATTACAACACCAGCATTTTCGATGGATGAAGTTAATAAGAGACAACTAAGTCTCTATTCTGTGTAATAGTTAAGAGGTGCACATTGTTAGTACACATCTTAGCCATGTATACCTTACCTACTTTATAAAGTAATAGTGCCTTCATGAGCACCAGATTTGGCCTATCCTACCCTGTAGTTTATTCTCAGCCTAGTAGTATACGGAATGGGGCGTTTGACACTGGGCCTGACAAAGACACATATCCCCTTCACACACAGGCCACGTCATATATCAACCCTCTAAGGACAGGCTAGTGTTTTAATGCATCACGCTCTCTCTGTGATTATGTGGAGTCACTCGCCATTGCTGCATTCATGCATCATGCCGATCCTATGATGCTGGGACACTCCTGAAGGCTCGGCATGATGCACCAATACAATGCCAATGCAGTACTCACCGGCGCTAGGGTTACTAGTTCATCATATCATAAACTACGTAGACAAAGGTGCACGAGTAGAGTTCCTCACTGAGGCTTAATTCACGAGGCGAAATAACCCTTAATGGGGAACTCTACGAGCGTTCCTTTGTGTTTATATAATGTTGGTTTCAACAATTTTCATCAAAATTCCACTTAATTGCAAATTTATCATGGTCAGATCAACAATTTTGGTGATTTGACAGGCCGTGAAATATAGCAGAGGGTTATTTTACGGGGGATGTTAGATATGGCCTTCCTTGGTTGAGTCAATGGGAGTGCAGTATTCACCCTGAAATAAATGTATATATGCTGCAACTTCTAAACACCAGTAGAGATATAACCTGAGTAATCTTCCTAATCTCGTGTTCTGACATTGTGACGTGCCCCTCATCTAGATAACGCATTACTACAAGATAGAGACAGATACTGAGTACTTCAGTTTTTGTACACCAAAAGTCAGTCTCTTAGCCCTTTGTGGATGGCATTATGCTTTTGGATTGATATTTATTGTCAACATAATGCGATGACTCACCAATGGTAGGTAGTTAGCCTGTGCTGCATCATGCTGACCTTTTGAGAGTGAATCATGATGCAGCCCTGGTCGTCATGATGCATGCATGCAGCCCTGGTCGTCATGATGCATGCATGCAGCCCTGGTCGTCATGATGCATGCATGCAGCCCTGGTCGTCATGATGCATGCATGCAGCCCTGGTCGTCATGATGCATGCATGCAGCCCTGGTCGTCATGATGCATCCATGCAGCCCTGGTATTGTATTGTATTGTAATTTCATTTATTTATCCTGGTAGAATGTTGGCCTAGAAGACCGTATTATACATACACCAGCATTTCCGATGAGCGGAGGTAATAAAGGCAATTAAGCCCTTTTTCATATAGAAAAGATAGTAAGGAAACACTCATTTAGGAGTGTGTCCCTACTATGTATACCTTACCTAGCTTTTTTATAAAGAATTTATTAGAATTTTTTACTTCTAATGGCATTTTACCATGACTAAGTTAGTATACATGTATTCCAACATAGAGTTTCTCCTTTAGAAAAGAAGAAGAGAGGGATAGGACCCAGGTTAGGTAATAACCTGGGTAGAGTAAGACAAATATACAGTACTGTATTTTTCGTGAGATAATATGTATCTCCAGTTAAAGTTGACTGGAGATAAAATTAAATATCCTATATATGTGGATGTGTTTCATAAGAAACACACACCCACACGTCATGATGCATGCATGCAGCCCTGGTCGTCATGATGCATGCATGCAGCCCTGGTCGTCATGATGCATGCATGCAGCCCTGGTCGTCATGATGCATGCATGCAGCCCTGGTCGTCATGATGCATGCATGCAGCCCTGGTCGTCATGATGCATGCATGCAGCCCTGGTCGTCATGATGCATGCATGCAGCCCTGGTCGTCATGATGCATGCATGCAGCCCTGGTCGTCATGATGCATGCATGCAGCCCTGGTCGTCATGATGCATGCATGCAGCCCTGGTCGTCATGATGCATGCATGCTGCCATGATGCATCCATGCATCATGCACTACAGCACTATGCGGCCTTACAGCGTTAACGTCTGACGGCCCCGGTCCCCACTGACTCCCTATCTCCCGCTCCCTAATTCTCTATCTCTCCATCTGGACTTTCTCTAACTCAGACAGGAAGCCCCTCCCCCCCTGGGAGGCCCATTATAATAACTACATTGGTAAATCTGATAGAATCTCTGTGAGTTTTGGAGTGGACGGTGGCACTGATTCCAGACAGGAGCACATGATGGGATACTTGGTACAAGGTCATGGCACATGGGTCAAGGTCAAACAGGGGTCAAGGTCATAAAGGCCATTTATGTCAGAGGTCAAGGACGTGTTGGGGTCACGTGGGAGGGATGGACGTGGGATTACCGTGGCCGTATTAGAGTAGAGCGGCTCAGAGAATCGGCCATCAATGGCGGATATCTCCATCTGAGCCGGGCATCTCCTCTTTTATAGCTGTCGTATTATTGTAGCATGATAATTGAAATCATTTCTGATACCCTTTCAAGTTCTTTCACTACCAAAGTCCGCAGGGACCCATTCGGCCGACTTGATATACAGTTTGAGCGGCCTGTGGATTAGTGGCATTAAGATTTCAAGGACAGCATTGTGTTTTGATACATTATAATCTTCATATAGTAAAGGATGCAGAGGAAAGGAAGGGTTGCATTCATGCATCATGCCGAGCCTTGGGAGTGTATCAACCCCTAGAATTGACAAGCTGTTTGAATGCTGGCACGTAACCTGCTAGTACTGTATGAAGTAGTGCCTATATCCCCCCCCCCCCCGGTACCCCTGTACACCACGTGACCCCAGACACAGGTCACGTGGGCTGCCAGACTAAGTCACGTGTACAGGGCGATAATACAGCAGATAAGGTGCTGTAAACCCTTTAAGGGCCGCACAATGCTTTAATGCAGTATGCCCTTTTCATTCATTAATGCAGCCTTGGTAAGTGACTCAATTAACAATGCAGCATTGAAGCAAGATGCCGACCATACAGGGTTGATACGCTTCCAAAGGGTCGGCATCATGCATGAATGCATCATGAAAACAAAGGGCATGGTACATTAAGGCATTATGCTGCATATAAAGGGTTAAGGCTGTCCAATCAATGGCCGTCCGCATTAAGCGGTCGATACACCCAGCTTTGTTAACAGCGGCTTAAACTGGCCGGACCTGGTCATTAACTAGTGGGGTATTAATTGGAGATCCTATTAGTTATGTGTTGGTGGGGCAGGGTTAGGGAGTGGTCATTTTTTAACAACAGGGGGGGGGGGTTGGTGGATTGGGGGGGGACCAAAAGAATTTGGACCCCCTGAAGGGGGGGGACCAAAAAAATTTGGACCCCTCTTGGAGGGGGGGACCAAAAAAATTGCACCCCTTTTTAGCGAAAAAGCCCGCGCGTTACTATAGCTCAAAGGGGTCGGCCGCGCTCAATCTCAACTTGCCTGAGGGGGGGACCAAAAAAATTTCGACCACTCCCTTGGGGGGGACCAACAAAATTTCGACCCGCTCACGCGAAAATCCACCGACCCCCCCCTGTTGTTAAAAAATGACCACTCCCTTAGGTAACCCACCATGGAGGCTGCAATCAGTCCAGCGGGGGACATGTAACGGGGGGGGGGGGGGGTCCAGGGGGTCAGAATGGGGAGGGGAGGTGAAGTCAGATCTGCCAATATGAGAAGATGAAGCAATGTCACTGTTTAAAGATAGGTTAGGAGCTAATTTGGGGCCAATTTTCAATTTTCAGTTACACAATGTATTTGTATTCGCAATGCCTGTACAAATGTGTGTGTAAACTTTTAAATCCTACTGATACTTAGAAATGCATACAATATATAGAAAATCATGTCAGAATAGGTCGGGCGACCCCACTCTCATACAAAAACAGGCCCTCTGACCTTGAATATATGCATTTCTAAATGGTAGATGGATTTAGAAGTTTACACACCCTTTGATATAGCCATTATGAAACAGAAACAGAAAAAAAAATCAACCCCGAATTTAACATTTGCTTGCACAGCCAGCTAGGAAATGGAGGGATTCTTATCTGATTCTGCACAGTTGGATGTATTGACATAGACATCATTTATAGCGAGGTAGAAAGGCAGGAAAGGAAGGAGGGGGGTTATTCACATTCACTACAAAAGCAACTTTTTTATGCCGAAGTGGTGGCGTAGCCACCTGGTGGTGCCGCCAGGCACCACCAGAACGAGGTATATGATGTTTGCACTTTACCAGAAGTCAGAACGGGCGCCGCCATCTTGGATTGTGCCGCCATCTTGGATTAAGGAGTCACAACACAAATTTATGCTATGTGATAACAATAATATAAATCAACCTTTGATAGTTCCTGAGGGTGATTATAATTACACCTACCCCCCCTAATATGGACCCAAGGAATTCAATGGTTCTATCAGTTTGTTGCTAATACAGCTGGTTGCCTAGCAACTGCTATTCTAATTGTTTATCTGCCTAACAACACACATTTCCGTGGTCCTAAGGTTGATTATAATCATACCTACCCCCCCAAATATGGACCCAAGGAATTCAATGGCTCTATCAGTTTGTTGCTAATACAGCTGGGTGCCTAGCAACGGCTATTCTAATTGTTTATCTGCCTAGCAACACACATTTCCATGGTCCTAAGGTTGATTATAATCATACCTACCCCCCCTAATATGGACCCAAGGAATTCAATGGTTCTATTGGTTTGTGGCTAATACAGCTGGTTGCCTAGCAACGGCTATTCTAATTGTTTATCTGCCTAGCAACACACATTTCCATGGTCCCAAGGTTGATTATAATCATACCTACCCCCCCTAATATGGACCCAAGGAATTCAATGGTTCTATTGGTTTGTTGCTAATACAGCTGGTTGCCTAGCAACGGCTATTCTAATTGTTTATCTGCCTAGCAACGCACATTTCCATGGTCCTAAGGTTGATTATAATCATACCTACCCCCCCTAATATGGACCCAAGGGATTCAATGGTTCTATCGGTTTGTGGCTAATACAGCTGGTTGCCTAGCAACGGCTATTCTAATTGTTTATCTGCCTAGCAACACACATTTCCATGGTCCTAAGGTTGATTATAATCATACCTACCCCCCCTAATATGGACCCAAGGAATTCAATGGTTCTATTGGTTTGTGGCTAATACAGCTGGTTGCCTAGCAACGGCTATTCTTATTGTTTATCTGCCTAGCAACGCACGTTTCCATATCCCTAAGGTTGATTATAATCATACCTACCCCCCCTAATATGGACCCAAGGAATTCAATGGTTCTATTGGTTTGTTGCTAACACAGCTGGTTGCCTAGCAACGGCTATTCTAATTGTTTATCTGCCTAGCAACGCACATTACCATATCCCTAAGGTTGATTATAATTAAACCTACCCCCCCTAATATGGACCCAAGGAATTCAATGGTTCTATCGGTTTGTTGCTAATACAGCTGGTTGCCTAGCAAAGGCTATTCTAGTTGTTTATCTGCCTAGCAACACACATTTCCTTACTCCCTAACATGGACCCAAGGAATTCCTAGGAAATCCTTCCCCCTGATAACCCCTTCCCGGCCCTGCCTATTTGGTGTTGAATGGGTTCCCTTCAAACATACCAACCATGTAGACATTATGTTTCTTCGAATGCAAGAATTGCGGTTGTTGCCGCGTAAAAAAATGCCTGAGGCATTTTTTTACGCGGCAACAACCGCAATTCTTGTTATGGATGCACAGAGTTTTCCAGTGTAGGTATATATTATAGCGAGGTAGAAAAACAGGAAAGGAAGGAGGTCATTCAAATTCTGTGGGAGTATTCTGTCACAAAAACAAGTGGGGTTGGTAAATAATCTCCTTAAGTTTTCATGGATGCACTGAGTCTTCCAGTGTAGGTATTTTTTAGAGGTTTGGATGCGGTCAATATAGTCAGTGAGGGGTAGGCTTTGAGGGCTGAGGATGTCTGTGTGAGGTCTCTGTGGGGGGGGGGTGACAGGACCGCTGGTCAGGCTGATTAGTACCTAACAAATACCCCAGATTACCAAAAAGGTGACAGCACCCAATCCACAACCCACATCGTAGTCCCCTAACCCGTTAAGAATCACGGAGCGCTTTCATGCAACTTACTGTTTGTCATCATCATCAAATATACTGTTTACAAGTAGCTCACCCATACAGTATTCAATCATCATGGTGATCCTACGGGGTTGATACACTCCTGAAGGATCAGCATAAATGCAGCCCTCACCAGTAGATTCACCAGGGCTGCATGAATGCATCATGACGACAGACGGCATAGCACAGTATAGCGCTCTGTGGCCCCATAAGGGTTAATACCGCCCTTATTCTCCCCCCCCCCCATGCTGAATCCACCCTCCCCCCACCCACCCCCTGACATGCCCCCCCACTACCCCTAATCCACTGCATGAGTGAAGCTTAGGCAGCTGGATACAGAACAGGGGGGAGGGTCAGGGGCAAATACGGGATAGCTCTCCTAGGTGTGCGGACAAATGCTTAGAGCGTTATCTTAATCTTAAATCTTAATTATTAAGATCTGAATGTGTAGCTCCTTCCACCTAGTGTCACCTACCCAAACTATGCTACCTGAGGTTTGCCTTAGTATAGTATATACCCTACACCCAGATGAGACAACGAAATTCATCTTAAGAAAAAAAAAGGGGGGGGGGGATTTGGGGGGCAGAGTCTCCCCCCCTATTACATACTAGTAGCTCGCCTATCCCACAATGGGCTTATTGTTATTAGTGGCGCCATCTTCATTTGCTTTGTGATACTTTTAAGATAGTCTAAGATAGCATTAAGATAGTTTAAGATAGCATTAAGATAACGCTCTGAACGTTTGTCCGCGCACCTAGGAGAGCTATCACGGATGTACGGGTGGGGGGGGGGGATCTAGTACCTGTGTCCTGCCCTGTCTAACCCTAGTAGGACAGCACGCTGTTTTATGCCCTCTGCCTTTTGATTTTCATAATACGCTCTCCTACACTCCTGGGAGGCGTCCATTTATCGGATGAGATGGCAATGATTTACCATATATCATGTGATGGTTATGAATTTACTCATACTCAAAGATGAATGGACTTTTCTGCCCATTCTGGAGATCTTAGTGAAACTAGACCCTTGTTAGAGGAATTCTTCTTGAAAAGTGGAACATTTTCTACTTTCTAGAAGAAGTGCCCTCCCTAGCCACACATATTTGTATAAGATACCGTGGAGGCTAGAATATAAGCGCAACGGCGCTTATGGATTTCGATGGTACTATTCACCCTTGGCTTATACAAGACCCATGCTTATTCAAGATACAACATGAAAATGGCCTAAATTTTTGTTTCATACCTCCAACTACCCTGCGCTTATTCAAGACTTGCGCTTATTTGAGACCCATGTGCTTATTCAAGCCACTAGGGTACATAATAAGGGCCCCCTCCCCCACTGAACCTCTGAGGTACAAGTCAGCAGTTCGACACTTCTACCCCTGTAACAGGGGTAGAAACCATGTGCCTTTGGGCTAACCAAGTCACTCTGCTAATCTGGCAGAGTAGCTATTTTGATGGAAGTATTCACTCTTCAGTCTAATGCTTCCAGCCACATGTCCCTCAATCTATTCCCACCTGTTCACTATCCACAAGGTATTCCTAATACATAAATAGATCTGTAATCCTGGCTTTGTTTGATGTCAACTCCACTCCTCTGAGACACCCATCCCACCACTTTTCCCTGCTGTTGATATCATAAACTAACATTGACATGTTTGCAGCAGTATAAGAATGCTGGACATGTGGAGTACCTTTTGGGGAACATGATTGACTATTTTGAGGGACTGACAATGAGTACATTTATGAGAACAACACCCTTCTTACTCCCACTATAGGATCTCTATGTAGCTGCAGTCTGGCGCAGTAGCGCCAGATGTGTCGGACTACAAGTCACAGACACTGTATGTCCAGCCACTCCCCTACACAGTGGGCACAGAACATTGAATCAACATTGAAAGCTGGTTGACAATGCTGATTCAATGCTGATTCAATGTTGATTCAACGTTAAATGGAATTTTGTGCCCACTGGGTAAGACTGCCCCAGCCACCGTCAGGGACACTTCTACACCAAAAGACGCCGCTCTGACGTCATCAAGGATGAATGTCGTCTGTCTCTAACACTCTCCAAGCAGAAAACAGAACTCTCCAAGCTGAGTCTACAGAAGAGGTCTGTGACATTATAAGGGGCTGGTGGTTCGATGCTAGCGCCTTGGTGGCTGTAGCAGTGGTAAGAAAGGGAACTACATACAAGTTGAACTGCCACAGATTCTTACTGCAACTTCAATACTTGGGGGACTTGGTTTGTGTGGTGCAGAAAGTAGCGGCACAAACAGCGGGACAAGATGGCCGCCTGCATGTGATGACCAGCTGCAGCACATTACAGCGTCGCCTGTCACAAGGGCTGAAGTGGAGAGCTATCGGCTACGGTGATTGGTCGTCAGGAGGGAGTTGTATTTTTCCTTTCCTTCAGTTCATAAGAGTTCCTATGGGCCCTTTCAGCTGCCTGGTCCCACTGCCTGGCCCTTATCAGAGATTAGATCAGCCGCCAAGCGTCCCCGCCTGACAGGACGCTTTCCAGGCTGCACCAATGGCCGCCGTAACTAGGCAATGCGTGCGGGCGGCCATCTTGTCCTCCTCAGTGAAGCGCTGGTTGCTGGAGACTCATATATAACCCATATAAGACCCAAGAATATAGCAGAAATCTACAAGAACCAGCAAAAACTGACTTTATATTGTAGTTCCCCTCTCTACCACCACTATGGCTACCATGGCGCTGCAGTCAGCGGACACCACCCTATAGTGGCTGTCCTGTGCTCTACCTGCGGGGAGCCTCTCTTTGATACAGTGCCATTATTTATTTGTGGCCGCTTCCCGGGCCGCGTCTTCACAGCAGACTGACCCTCAGGTCCACAGCCCCCCGATAAGGATGGCAGGGTGCTTTATGTGGTATGCTCTAAATTGGTTGTTATTGCAGTGCTGGCGAGTAACTCGCCAGAGCTGCAACCAGGCATCAGGATGATCCTACGTGGCTGATACACTAGAGACGGGTTGGCATGATACATTTATTCAAAGTAGACTCACCAGGGTGGCATTCATCCGTTATTAAGACAAAGGGAATTACAGATTAAAGCACTGTGTGGTCCTTAAGCCTTTTGGGGCGGCATCATGCATTAATGCATCATGCCTTGGATGTCATGATACATGAATGCAGCCCTGGCGAGTAGCTCGCCAGTGCTACATTCAAGCATCATGCCGACCCTACGGGGTTGAGACACTCCCAAAGGGTCGGCATGATGCTCCAATGCAGCACCGGCGAGTCACTCGCCGAGGCTGCATTGGTGCATTATGACGACAAATGTCATCTTTTAGGGACATGCGTCCTTAAAGGGTTAAAGGGTTAAGGATGGGTCCCAGTGTGTAGGGACCCTGTAGGTGAGGTCGGCTGCTGCACCAGTGTGTAATAACTGATGGCTTCTGGAGACAGCATGCTGAACCAGCAATATTGGGGGGCATTTCTCAACTAAATCAATGTGAATATAGAATACCACTAGCGATTTGTTCTACAAATGACAAAGCACCTCTTTTTTATGCATGTCTAGTAACAAAAATCTCTTTCATATTTCATATACGATAAAATAGTTTCAAATGCATGCTGAAAATATGTTTGTCATATTTCTCTTAGGTGTGTCTGTAAGTCTGTTAATCCCTATCTCTGTCTGTCTGTCTGTCTGTCTGTCTGTCGGTCTGTCTGTCTGTCTGTCTGTCTGTCTGTCTGTCTGTCTGTCTGTCTGTCTGTCGGTCTGTCTGTCTGTCTGTCTGTCTGTCTGTCTGTCGGTCTGTCTGTCTGTCTGTCTGTCTGTCTGTCGGTCTGTCTGTCTGTCGGTCTGTCTGTCTGTCTGTCTGTCTGTCTGTCTGTCTGTCCATCTGTCGATCTGTCGGTCTGTCGATCTGTCTGTCTGTCTGTCTATCTATATCTCTCTCTCACGGTCTTCCATTCTACCCCTGAATAATGGCTTTGGAAATACTTCGCCCTTTTTTAGCAAAAAAAGTCTGCACGTGACTATAGTTCAAAGAGCAGGAGGTAGTCAGAAGAGAAAGAAGTCATCAACCCCCCTGTTGTTAAATAATGACCACTCCCATGAGTCTATCTGTTACTCCATATGTGATGAGGCCAAAAAACGAGCACTAGAAACACTCAGTAAACTGTGGTGGTTGTGTCAAACACATCAGCTACAAGAGAATGGGCATAAACAAGTTATACCAGGGGTCTGTTACATAATGAATTAACGGGTATGAAAAATAGCATAAATGCAGTTCAGTGTTGCAGGGCTGTAAAAGACCATACCTGTTAGATAATGGTGTCCGTTAATGCTAAAGGGTACGATCTGTCTTTTCTATATAAAGTTGTGCAGTGTTACCATGCCTGCAAGAAGGTGGTCGTTAATAAAGAAATGTACCCTTTAATATTATATATATGGTGTTGCATCGGTCAAAGTTATACATGTGTCCATCACACGTTTAACTTTTTTTTTAACATATAATACCCCTATTTCAAACTAAATCTGAATAAGTATGCATATAGAAAGGTTTCTATACATATTTATTGTGATATTTATTAATATATAATGTTATTTCATTAGAAAATGATGAAGGAGATATGGTACCCATACAGCCATACTCACTATTTAAATGCTAGATAACAGTTGGTTGTTGCAGATATCTTATTATATTTGTTATAGGAGGCCCTATGTTATTTTCATTGACAAATTCGTGCCCATACATTATTCACTAGCATAATATTTTCTTTGGTGTATGCAACCTTTTCTATTTTCAATGATATATGTTTGCCAACAAGGTGTGACGTAGTACCCAAAAATGTGTACTTTACCATGTACCCTGCCCATTTTGGGCACATTTGGACATAAATTAACGGGTACAGATTAGTGGGCACCAATATTAACGGGCACAATATATTATAATGTCCGTTAATATATTTAATTGTCCTGCAACACCATCATTTCATTCCCGTAAGCATGCCCTCAAAAACGTACCCGTTCTTTTTATATTCCCTATACTAACGGGTACAGTTTATGTAACAGACCCCTGGCCCCTAGCAGGGAGGTGTACACTAGATGCAGTGACAGCTATGTTATAACACTAACAGCCCTCAGATACACCTACTGTCAGTGCCTAGTTAATGCATGTGTACTGGAGTTGACAGTGAAGGTCCTCTGTCAACACAAGGATGTGACAGTAGTAAGCAGACAGTGGCTGCCCTTGTCACTTTGTAGGACTCCAGTCAAGCTCATTCAGAACACAAATTTGGTCGTGAATTTGTAGGTAGCTACCACACGACAAAACATGTCCTGCCACATGATGTCTGGGGTTCTTTCACAAAAAATCCTGAAATCGACAACAGAATATACTTTATTTGACGTATTAAGCGCTGTGGGCACTTAAAAAAATCATTTTTAAGGCGTTTTATTACGTAAGAGTTTAATTCTTTCCAAAAGCAAGAGATTTGAGCCTATGTTCTAGTTTACAAATGCCCCCAAAAAAGGGGGGCACTTATTAGGGGGAAGGCGCTTGTTACGTCGAATATGGTACAAGTAAATACCTTCTATTGACATTCACAAATACCCTCATCAATTGCAAACATTGCTCGATTGACGAAAGTCCAAACATCATGAGTGGGGAATCTGACAGATCTTCCAGATCCAGTTTTGTGTAAACATCATGATGTCATGTGGTAGTAGTGGCTGTTTCACTGCATGAAAGTCTATATTTAGGTAAATTAAATATGCTTAAGGTGCACTTTAAGCTAATTAAGTTTGAGTAAATGCCACTTAAACCCACTTAAATCATGATCTTTCCGTGACATTTACATGGCATGACAACCTTGAGTCACTTAACGTGTTCCTTTAAGGCATTTTAAATTTGCCTAAATCCAAGCGTTCATGAATGGGGTATCCAACTCAATCTCATTCTGCCTGTATTGCAGCATTGGGGTGTCTAGGAAGTTATAGATATATCGGCAGTCAGCACAAAAATAAGTCACTCAGTCTGGATAGTCCGATGTGCTGCTAAAACCCTTTGATAAATACTGAGATGGAGCGTGTGGAGGGAGGGGGGGGGGCGGATAGCGAAACACTTCCCGGCAGCATTTATATGTTGAAGTGGTTCAGTAAAGACGCTGTTATAACTGAAAGTACGTCTATATATGGGACTAGCGCATCCTGGTACCTCAGGTAGTCGGGGGCTAAACCCCCATTTCCTTATCAGGCTAATCCCCTCCCCTTAGACCTAGAACAAAGGTGCTGATAAGAAATTCATCCATGATGCACTGCTCTGGTATGATAAACCATTGACGACAACGTCTGATCCACATCTGTATTCTGTATGCTGCCTAATTGTGTTTATATGGAGGTTCTGACTGACGTTTAATGCTGGTACGTGATTCTGATCTGAGCCATATTCAAGAGTTTTTTTTTCTTCATTGCCTACCTTGTATGTTCTGTATTTTCTGTGTAGTAAGTTATGAAGAATTACTATCTATTTGGTATCAATCCGTCTGTTAGAATTGTTTGTATGTGGATAGATAGCCTTATGCAAATGACACCGTATTGAAAAGCGCAACTTGTTGTGTATATTTTGTGTCAATAAACTTTACAAAAACTCAAAACTCAAACTAACCACAATGCATTGCTCTGGGCAAGATGGCGCCCCCCATAGCCTAATGCGCTAGTCCCGTATAGGGGCAGGGTGTAGTAAGGGGACTGGTGGTGGTGGTAGTGGGGGGGGGGGGGGACAAGAGATGGAAAACAGCGCTCCAGGGGGCAGAATAAGACTATCCATACTTATAACTTCATGTATACAGCCTTTGATTGCCTCAGCCCCATCCCCTTATACATACACCCGGCCCTAGCCTACAGTGAGGAGCCTCTATAGGGGTCTACATGGTCTACTGCAGCACCACAGTAGCAGTAGCAGTGGTCGGTAGTGGAACTACAAGATGGCGGCTAGAACAAGATAGTGCCTGAAACAAGATGGCAGCTGGAACAAAATGTCAGCTCGACAAGACGGTGTCTGAAATAAGATGGTGTCTGAAACAAGATGGTGACTGAAACAAGACGGTGACTGAAACAAGACGGTGACTGAAACAAGACGGTGACTGAAACAAGACGGTGACTAAAACAAGATGGTGGCTAAAACAAGATGGTGACTAAAACAAGATGGCGGCTAAAACAATATAGTAGCTGACACAATATAGCGGCTGACACAAGATGAGTTGTTACAACCCACCACTGCGCCAGCACTGCCTTGTTTGCATGTTCAGCGACAGGGTGCGTAAAAAGAGACCCCCTGAAGCGGTGACAATTGGTTATGAGAGATAACAAGCTTGTGACGCTTGTCGGCACCAAAAATAGACCCAGCCTCACAGGGGGATAGAAAGAAGCTCAACCATGTAAGGGCAGCGGAGTGTTTGAATGCATCATGCCCCCTTGTCGTCATGATGCATGGATGCAGTCATGGTGAAATACTTGCCAGGACTGCATTCATGCATCATGCCAACACTAAAAGGTATATACATTCACATAAGAGACATCATGATGCAAAAAAACAGGGTCGCTGAGTTTCTCTCTGGCACTGTGCTGGTGCATGGTGACCGAACATGAATATGATGCCGCCTTTAGAGGGTTAGCCATGGTGCCCCACGACAGGAGCAAAACACTGAATAAATGTGAAACGGGAAATAACAGACAACAGCCGCATTACTGCAGGGTCTGGCGTCTGGTGTGGTCTGCTCTCAGTAAGGGGGTACAAGCCGAGGTGTACTGTAAACGACATACGTAAAGCTTCAGAAACTCTCTTTTAATTTAACATTTAATTGGGCGATTCACACGTGTGTCACATGACTAGAGCCTACCGATTGGGCCATCCCGAGGCCCAGGTGGACCAAAACTAAACACAAACTCCTTTTAAGGACATTGCTGTCACTGCCTAACTGATGCATGCCAAATTGTGCATTGGCATGGGAATACATAATATTTCTCTCAGTTCTAGGCCTCCTGCGGTTCTCATCTGCAATACCCACTGATACTATCATTGTCAGTATAGGGTATAACAGTCTAAAAGGCTTTGGGAAACTGGTACCATTTGCAAGGTGAATCTGCTGGGCATTCTCCTGGCTTTGATATAGAATAAACAGACTCATGAATTAGTGAGTAGTAGCTTATACAAATAAGCCAATCATGAGTTTGATTATGGATTACATCTCATTTCCACACATTGAGCCACTTTGATGGATGTAGTCTGTATAGCGATAATTCGGGTAGCACTATGTCCGTCATGTTAGTTCTGTCCACGGAATATCCCGGGGTTTAGACTGGTATCATACTCCCACAGACCATAGTTGCCAGGAACAGGCTATGTTCCGAGAGCAGAACCAAGATCTCATGATAACTGCTAGCTATGCCAGTCTGCAAGTGCTAATCACAGGAACAAGTCCGATCGTGTTTCTTCATCATAAAGGCAGAAAATGTTACGCTTCTTGGACCCCACTGTTGATTGGTCTAGACATGACTATAATTGCTAATTTGTCAATTTTACTTCACCCAATTAAGGCCTCAAATAGTATAACTGCCACTGATAGCCTTCTTGATTGGGTGTCGAAATCTACATAATTGGTTCAACATAACCAGTCAGGGATTGACCCTTCTGTTTGCAACTCTCAAACAGCCCTCAGCCCCATCTGAGAGTTACAGCCGTAACTATGACAACTTGAAAAGTAACTTATCAATGGATCTAAATCACTGTGCTTCAGGTGCCATTGGAATACTGTCCATCAAATTTACTGCCTAGTATTTTGACAAACTCTCCTTGTGAGGAATAGTAAAGTTTCCAATTGTATTTTCTGTGGTGGTGGTGTTATGCTTTGGCGTTTATTGAAAGGCTCTACATGTAGTGAACTTTATGCCAATAAAATAAATCAAAACTCAAAAACCCAATGTAGACCTGACTCCTGCCATTTTGTCACAGCCACAGAAAGAGCATGGGTTTGATTGCTCTGTGCCGGACCTATTATAGCACTGTTCCATCACAGATTGTAGCGGGCTGTGCGAGAGCTCTCCTGCCTGTCCCTCACTTAGTCACTCGCGTTCCTGCTTTCCAGCCATAGCATATTTCCCCTCCCTCTCTGCACCTAAATATGGTATTTAAATGGATTTTACTTGTCCAATTAAGGCCCTTGGTTCTCTGACTTCCGTTGTCCCTAATTAAAACACCCTTTGCTGTTGCAACCCCCTCATTCCTTTGTCGTTAGCCGTTCTTGTATCAGGATACAAAAACTCGAGTTAACCAGTTCATCTGTCGCTGCCCGACCCACGAGTAGAGGAACAAGCAGACGTGCGGTAAAAACAGAAATCAAATGTCAGAGTATAGAAATAGGGAGAGCACAAGGAGCTATTAAAATAACGATTATGTCTGTGATGGCAATGTCCTCATTCCTTTCTATCTCTCACTGCCCACCGACCCCTCATGCCTACACTACTCCCACCCTCCCTCCCCAACCTGTCTCTCCTCATTCCTCTCTACCTCTCACCACTTGAGTCTTTTTACCCTGCTCCCTCTCCCGTCCTCTCACCCTCCCTTCCATCCATCTTTCCCACTCCCCTCCCTCTCCCTTCCACCTTCCTTTCTTCCTCCCTTCCTTTCCCCCCTATCTACCCTTTCCCCCACGTCCCTCTTCCCCTTCCTCTTCCCCTTCCTTCTCCTACTGCCCCATCTCTCCCCCTTCCCTCCTCCTTTCCCTGTTCCCCTCTCCCCCCCCCCTTTCCCCCGTCCCAGCTCACCCCTGTACCTACCTCTCCGACCCGCCCCTTTAGACCAATCATTAAGAAAGGGTGACTTTTCCATAATAAATTTGTGTTTACGTTAGCTGCAGCAGAATCCTCATAACAATGTCTGTAATGGCTATGTTTGCAACATGTTATATAAGGAGATTCACAGGACAATTATCATTCAAATAGTGTATATCAGAAGGGATAATTCTAAGGTTGTATCTATAAAATTGTCATCAGAAATGTTCAAAAACTTTATGAGCAACTTTTCTTAAAAGTGCCCCTTTCTTGCTGCATTGGTGTATAGTGTCCCCCAGTACACACATACAGCTGGTGTTATTGACAGTGTGGTCACGTGCTGCCGGAACCTCTTACCGTGTATCACCATGAAGCCGGCACCCACAAACAGCCTCGATAACACCCGCCCGCTCCTACCTCAATTAGTCCTTTCACAGTCGCATACGGCATAAAGGTGTAGATCCTGCTACCCCTACAGCAACAGTCGGAGTGGAGACGGGACAGGTTCTCAGCCCTATATATAGGTGCGCTGGGGGTTTAAACGTGTCCTTTGTCGTCATGATACAAGAACACAGTGTACAGCCTTAAGTAGTGCATCATGCCAACCCTCCAGGTGTGTATGTACCCAGTACATCTATATAGGGTCGGCATGATGCATTAAAGACAAATGCGGGTGGCTACACAAGAGCCATTGGTGGCAAAAATCTGTGTTGCTCAATTCTCAAATTTCTACTTAATTCCCATCCTTACATGGACCACGGTGCCCAAACCATGCATATATCTTTATGAAGAAAAAAAAGAAGTAATAATACCTATGTTTATCTTTTTTATTAAATGTCTGAGGGCCCATAGAGTCCTATAGCTAAGGAAAGATAGATTCATTTTTGATATATTCATAACTTTCTCATTTCAACCATGACCTCCTTTTTTTCTTCTACTGAAATGTTCTGAAATATCTCCTCTACATAGCTACACAGTTTAGTGCATAAATCAGTAGAAGGAGACAAGCCATCATAGATAATGTGCAAATATACTGTTTTTTCATTCATTCCCATGTTTAAGACATCTTTTGTTTGGATGGCCATACCATCAAAGTTAGCATTGTAACATATTTATTTTTTGCATTTTCTATTTGGTTATAAACCAAAGAACATCAGAACGTCACAGCTACTAGCATTTGTCTTAAATGTTGCACCCGCAAGTTCTTCATATAAGGGTGAGCTCCTCCCTCCATTATCAGCCCAATGTTCAGACCTGTGGGGTACAGCTAGACTTTTTGGGAATGCCATGGGTTGGTTCTGGTAAATGATGGGGTTTGAGCACCATCTATAAATCTTGATGAATCCTCTCAGATCCTGATATTGGCATTGCACAACGTCTATCAGGGATATTTCAGTATTTGTATTACAAATGAAAATATCAAATATCCATCAGAGTCTTGTTAGGGCGGGTATACATGAATGCAGCCCTGGGAAGTGTACTCACAAAGGCTGTATTCATGCATCAAGACACCCTCATACACAGAAAAGAGTACTTTTCTGAGTGTGCTTTAGAGGTGTTTTAACCCTGTAGGTTTGGCATGTTACTTGAATGCAGCACTCACAACTCATGTATACTTGACGATGATGGGCATACTGCAATACAAGCACAATGCGACCTGTAAACCTCAGTAGTGTGCATCAAACACACAAATGCAAGGTGGACTACACAAAGCTACAATGGTAAGTATGAGAGGATTGAGGAACCATGAACCAGTAACAGACCCTGCTCCCCACATCCACTCTGACGTCACAGCATTGATGTCAACATCACAATACTCTCACTGTTGTAACCATAGTGATGGATCACCATGGCAACCCGACCTGGTAAGGACACCATGGAGACAGACCAAAAGCAGCATTGCGGTAGGAGAACCAGGATTTACATTATCAGTGTAGAGTGGGGACACACTAGACACATTGGACACATCAGGGTTAAGGTTAGCAGCACATGAGGAGAGTGCAACATCCATATCCTGTGGTCAGGAGGGTTCATAGTGAGAGAAACAGAGACAGACATCCAGAGTAGAATAAAAAGAAGGATGAAGAGATACTGTGAAAGTACTTTGTTTCGCTGGGTTTATATTTTCCAATTTTCAGGGAAAGGAAAAATCCGTGAATTTTGTATATGCTTAAGTATGAAATAAATACCCATGGATTGACTGACCATCACCCATTCACAAAAATATAACCCTGTGAGAATAAGTACTTTCACAGTAGATAGACTAATAGAGACATAGATAGAGACAGAGAGGAATAGATTAAGGCAGATCTGCACTCCTGCCGTAGAGGCACATGACAGAGAGGAGGACGGGGACGATACTGCAGCCTACACAGTGAAACCAGGTACAGCCCTATACAGTCAGGGCATGGACTTACAGGAGAGACAGGTGCCGGCTTATCTACCTACCTCCACTCTCCTGTTTGACACATGGACACGTTATCTGCACAGATGGGTCAACAGCAGATACCAGCCTCATTCTGGATGTATGTAACTATAGCATGGTGATTAGCGCCCCGTCTGGTGGCTGTTACAGGAACTATAATTAGCTGACAACAAAGACGGGGATGGGTGGTGTATGGGTGTAGATACAATACATAATTACCTCCCACTGTCATTAGGATGCGCTGATGGTGGGTTTGTGTTCTGTAAGAGAAGCGGGAACTACTTTGTTATTGCCTTGGGAGTGGTTCAAGTGGTAGTGTTAGCTTGCTGCTGGATTAGGATTGTATTCTTTGTCTGAAACTTCAGGAAGTTTTTATGTGAAAGGGACCCGATAATGAGGCACCCTTGCAGGGGGTATCTGGACAGTGATGGAGATAGGCCTCAATATCTTTGATATCATTTCCTATGAGGAAATCCCTGATTCTAGTGGAACTGCTTTGATATTATCTTGGGAGTTACTGAAGTTGTTCTAATATCTTCAGTATGATAAGAATTGTAATCATTCAGGAGGAGTTCATGTGAGACGGCACATAGAAAGACAGTGGTGTGAGGGAAAGATAGTGATAGAGGCCTCAGAGGTAGAGATAGGAATGGAGACAGAGACTGATCTCTAAAGGGAACCATTCATCAGAATTCTCAAAAATGAACTACAGGGTCTTAAAAATGATAAACTCAAAATATCTTAGAAAAACTTCACCGAATGAAGGTGTTAGATCTGGGCTCCATGTTAAATCCTAATTAACTGGTTTCTCCCCCTATCCCTAGCAGTGCAGCTTTCAATCACCTGCCAAACAAAACTTTCAACTCATATGAAGCTTTAATTGCTGACTACATCTAAGAAATGTCACAATAACTCCACATTTCATATACAAATAGCCTGATAAATGTAATATCGGTAGGTCGCATGTTTCTTCTTTTTTTACTTAAAAAAAAAGATTATTACAGCCCGTCTATGATATCAAAACAGTGTAAAAATGGGGGAATTTTTTTCTTCTAAAAAGTGTAAAAATATAAACATTTCTTCAAAATTGGGATAAAAAAAAGTAGGGTTGGCCCTGTTCTGATAGGGTCGGTTGGATGGCCTGAAACAAACTTTTTTTGGCCTAGTGTTGTGCCAAACCAAAATACTTAGTACTCCCTTTTATAAATTGGTTCTACCACAGCCAGATGTAATGGAGTATAACACACACAACCAGAACACCACTCAAAGCCTAATCCCCCATTGACACATTGCCAAATCCCTGTTCACATTCTCAAATCCCCTTGTCCGTGACCCTCACCTTCTATCACTATCAGATGGATACAGATGGAAATCAATACAGGTACATGTCATTGAGACCAGCACACCATCCTATATCCCTACAACATTCAAATTGAGTAGCTTGTCACCTCGCCTCTACCTGTGCTCGTATGTTGCATTATGTGTATTGATAGATTCCGAAAGCTACAACACACCTCATAACAATCTCTTATGGCATCTACTATGACTGAGTCAGAGCCAGCTTGTAGCTGGCATGTCCCTGTTTTCATCATGGCACCAAGTACACTAAAACAGACAACCAGGGTTTGTGTAGAGTTTCGAAGACCACTACTTGTCACTGCCTCTCTACAGACACTGTATAATGCTCACCAAATATGCATCTGTTACCCTCCTCTCACCCCCTCCTCCTGCCACCATGCCTACCTCCGTACTAGCCCCCTGCCCCCTCCATATTACATCATGGTAATGCTGGATCCCCTGCCTGTGTGTGGTGATGCTGTGAGGTGGGGGATAACCCCTCTGTATCACAAGGCAATATATTAGAGTTAACCCCTGTCACTGCTGCAGAGCAGGGGGTTGGGAGCAGCTCATGGTGTGGGAGCAGCTCAGGCATGGCTACTTCTTTATACTTCCTCAGGGATGTGTGGTTAGATTTGTGAATGGTAAGCTCAAGGTATAGGGAGCAGTTCATGGCTTTTTGAAGGGGCTGAAGAACTAATGAAATAATTCACATGGGCATTGTCAGATTTTTTACATTTAGTAGTGGAACATCCGCTGACCCTGAGTACGTGAGCTGCTCGTGAGGGAGGTGTGGCTGTAGCTAGCAGTCAGAGAGACCCTCAAGTGGCATTATTAAGTCATACTGTCATGGTGTAAGTAGGGTTGGCACTGTTAGCCCCATAATGTGCTAGTATTCCCACCAGAGTAGCAGCATTCAAGGCCTATACAGAGAGCTTTGTACCTGTCAAGGCGATGACCTTAGATATTGTGATTGTTAGCTCATTACAAGTCTTAGGGCCAATTCGACATCTTTAATATTGGTCATATAGTACACAGTTATGACCAGGTATGACATCCTTTGTTGACTAAACTACAGCAGTAAACTACAACAGTACTCAAAATATGAATGGGACACGCTTGGTGACTATGCCACTCTAAAGCCAAACCTTTCTATAGGGCCCATATATATATATATATATATATATATATATATATATATATATATATATATATATATATATAGTCTTGAATTTGATCTTACAAAAGCAGTGTTGATACAGTCCTTAATTGATATGAAAACAATTGCTTAGACAACCAGCTTACTTTTGTGTAGTTTGATGCAAAACTAATCTTAACCCCTGAAACCTTCAGTACCAGTCTTGGTCCTTATTTAAGATGCCCCTATTCAAGTCCAGAGAGCCTGAAATCTGCCATCATTGATCCTCATAAAGAACCTACAGGGGGTGGGGAGCAGATACTGGGGGAAGAGGCTCGACATAAACTCTCAGACCGGTGCCAAGTAATTGGTGGTTATGTGTACGGTGCACTTGTTATTTCCACACGTTTTAATTTTATTGCCCTCCGGTTAATGCCATGGTGAGGCAGAGTTAAGCAATAGGCTTTCTGTGTTTGGTTAATTCAGAAGTGGACAAAGCATCAGAAGGCAGTCCTTACTGCAGAGTATTGTCTAGAATTATGAACCATCAAATTAAGATTTAAACCCAGGCATACGGCCCTTATCATTGACAATAATAGGCGTGCATTGTGGGCATGATGAAACCTTGAACGCCTCCCCCCCTTCCTGTCTCCCTCCCTCCAGATCAGATTGAAGGTTCAGATAAGCACAAATTGATGAATCATTTTTTCCACAAATTTCAATTCTCATGGTCAGATGTCAAGGTCAGATATAATATTGATGCATGATGTACTGCCCTTTTTAAAGACATTGCATTGAGAAAGGTGCTGCAAGTTGCAAGAGGCAGAAGTCACCACATACCCTTCTAGCCACCCTACCTCAGAACCAGGCCCTCTGATGTCACCTAGTACTCAGACTTCAAGCCAGATTACATTCATGTTCACATAAGTACCACCTCATGCAATCCCATTGGTCATTTCTGCAAATGTCAAAGCCAATGTCAAGCTCAAGGCTAAGGTCAAGGTCAAATGTCCAGGTCAGATATAAAATTGTTACCATTCCTTGGCATGACGAGAACCTGCACCCGACCCTTCTGGCTGCTGCCAGCCTACACTCACCCCCTCAAAGGCCCAGTATGTGGAGGACAGGCTTGTAGATGAGTGGGGGGGAGGCAATCAATGCTGTCATATCCTGGCTCTGGATATAGAATTGCATGCTAGTAGCTAAAAGGGTGGCTATTTTCTCTGATAATCTGTATGCCCTATTAGGGAAAAGGGTGGAGAGGGTAGTGGGAGGGTTGGAGGAGGGCTGCCTTCATTTGTGTTACTTCATGTAAATGTGGATGGTTAGGGAGGAGTAAGGCAGGGGGAGGACATGCTGAGAGAATAACCTGACAGGGATAGCAACTCAAAAGGAAACAGGCAGGCAACTATGAAGGAAGAGGATAATGAGAGAGATTGGTGGAGAGAGGGGGAGTTGTAATATAGAGACATTATCAGAATATCACACCAAGATCTCCTGTGGCCAAACCTTCATTGACAAATAATAAAAAATCTCTGCTCACATTGTCAAGTCCCCCTGTTCCCCCCTATCTATCTATCTATCTATCTATCTATCTCTATCTATCTATCTATCTATCTATCTATCTATCTATCTATCTATCTATCTATCTATCTATCTATCTCTCTCTCTCTCTATCTCTCTCTCTCAATTGCTATGAACCTAGTTAGTCATTTTTTGGCTCCCCAACTATTGTCAATTAATACTATCAGTTATAGTCAGTAGTGAATAACCCACCTTAGCCATTCAATTCCTATGAGTATAAGGCTAATCTTTTTTGAGTAAGGCCTTTTGTTCTGCCTTAGAAATTTTTGAATATCAGTTCATCATCCTGACTTTCTACCATGAGTGAGTTGAGGCCAGTTTTTTACTGGGATATCCTTGCCTTCAAAATGGCACTCACTGTATTGGATGTTAAAGGGCACTACTTGTCACCGGCCCCTCACAGACAGTGTATAATGATCACCAAAAATGTATCTGCTACCTTCCTCTCATCCCCCTTCCCCTGCCACAATGCCTACCTTCCTGCCCCCTCAACATCATATCATGGTAATGCTGGATCGAATCCCCTGCCTGTCTGCAGTGATGCTGTGAGATGGGGGGATGACCCCTCTGTACACTGCAATATATTAGGGTTAACCCCTGTCCTTGTTGCAGACCAGGGGGTTGGGAGCAGCTCATGGCAGGGGAGCAGTTCAGGCATGAGTAGTTCTTTATACTTTATACTTCTTTATATCTTTATACCTCAGGGCGTGTTGTTAGATTTGTGAACATGGAATTTGTGTCCATGAGCTTAATTGTCTGGAACAGATCATGGTTGGAGGAGCACCATGCAATCAAATGAATAGACAAAGGTGCACGAGTTTCAGTCTGTTAGCTGGGTTATTTCACGAGTTGACCTCGGACCCAAGTGTACCTTTGTGTTTATTTTTCATGATTGTCGATTGAATCTACCAAAATTATGATAGAAGAAGCCTTAAATACCTCATTTCCATCCCGTTTCAACCCTGTTCAAATGTAAACGAACCGCCATTTTGATGAAGTCACAGGCCGTGAAATATGGCGATAGGTTACAGCAGTACTCCATGAAAAATAAAGAAGTGAACAACCTCTGATCCTGATTTGGTGAGCAGCTCATAGAGACGGGTGTTTGGCTGTGGCTGGTAGTCAGAGAAGTCCTAAGTGTTATCATTTCTGAGTGATACTGTCATGGTGTTAGTATAACGTTGGCACTGTTAACCTCAGGACATAAGCACCTCAATAACCGAGTAGCAGTGGCAATACAACTGATAGGAGGATACGTAATTACTCATTTGTATACATTGGTAATCTCTTAAATTGAGCATAAAACTGATTATTCGCTGAACAACCTCTGTTCCCTAGGGTCTAGTTAAGAATTATTTAAGACTACAGTTGCTGTAATAAGCGGATCATTTATCATAGCTTGAAAAGTCCCACAGACTATTAAGCTCTTCCCAAATTCAAGAGAGCTCCAAATTTTAGTCATCTCATTTCTCACCATGGACAGACTTTAGGGGGTTGAGAGCAGTGACTTAGGGAGGAGACAAGACATATTATGACACACCACCCCCTGCTGTGTCATGACTATGTGCACAGTGCACTTGTTATTGCCCCACATTTCACTTTTATTTCCCTCAAGTTGATGTTGTGGAGTGTCAGTCGCAAGTCTTTGGTTTTCTCTCTGTGATAAATTCTCTCATAACCAGTCCTTGCTGTAAAAGCCTGCTGTGATATTGTAGTGGTTATGAGAACCATATAGGAGTCAGATTAGATCTGCCATCAGTTTAACAGGCTTTGCATTAAGAAAGATGCTGCATGTTGTAATAGGCACCTCATGTCCTGCCTTAACCCTGCCTCAGAAGCCACTCTGTACCCTTAGTTATCAGTCAGACTTCAAGTCAGATTACATACATGTCTACATAAGTACCACCTCATACAGCCCTATTGGCCATTTCTGCAAATCTTAAGTTCAAATTCATGGTTGAGGTCAAGGTCAGATGTCAAGGTCCAATATGGAATTGGTACCATTTCATTGAATGACGAGAGTCCTGATATCTGCCTTCTGCCCTTTACCAGTGTACCCACTGTAATGCCCCATGTATGGAGGACGGTCTTGGAGTGTTGGGGGGGGGGGGGGCAATTACTGTTACCATATCCTAGTTCAGGATATAGAATTGCATGCTAGAAGCTAAAGGAGTTTCCTCTGGTAGTCAGAATACCATGCTTGAAGACTGGGGTGCAAAGGGTAGTGGGAGGGTGGGAGGAGGGCTGCCCTCGTTTGTGTTACTTTATGTAAATGTGGTTGGTTAGGGAGAAGTAGGGCATTACGCACAGGAGGAGGACATGCTGAGAAAAGAAACTGGCAGAAATGGAAACTGGAAGAGAAAGGGACAGGCAATTATGAAGGAGAAAAATGGAGAGTGAGAGAAAAATACAGAGAGGAGTCTAGGTTCTTAAGTTTGTAAGTATTTATCTACGGCTGTAGCTGCTGTCGATTACGACCACCCCCCCCTCCCCCCCCCCGCCCCGGACTTAAACCCCACTCTGCCCCACCCAACTGACTAGCCACCATGTCAGTTCCTATATACAATCTCACACCCAGCCCCAACTGTCAGTTTGTCCCCTCACACACCCATAACACTGCCTGCTGCCAGAGCCGCTCACACACCAGCATTATAAGTCTATTAATGGTACGGGAGAAACTCCTGAGGACAAATTACTACTAAACATACCCGAGTTCAGAGTAAAACATGTCACCCTGCCACCTGTGGTTTCTGACCTGTGGACAGGTTGCTGCAGGTTGTTATACTACATGTTTTTTTAATGTGGATTTATTGGATCTAATCGCCCTTTCAGGCGAAAACTAGCTTGGGCGCATTGCCTTTCTGCCGCCAGCACCCCTATCTATACATACATTCTTTGACGGTCTTTGATAAGTTATTACAGTGGCATCCATATGAATGTTATTATCTTATAAATGGTTTACACAAAAGGAGTTTCTCATGATTATTCCGTAATGTTACGGTGTACCTATTACGATGTACCTGGCACTATTAAAGTGAGGAGAATTCAATACACGTGTCACCATGCCAGCCTAGTTATCATATATTATAGGGTAAAGGCACCCTGACTCGGACAGATACCTTGAGCTGGACACCATTGGCTTTGAATTACATAGTTAATATACACTTGTAACTGTGGCCCATCATAAACATTTATACAATGTGTTGAATACCTAGGTTAGTTATATAGCCATAGCTACATGCATACATGTTGAATAAACACTTTCTCTGATTGGGGACCAATATCATATGATTGGGGATCTATGAATAGGAAAAAACATGATATGATATTTTCCCACAAGAATATTGCATTTAGTGTCAAGCATACTTATCAAACCAAAGAAATGACAACTGTCCGATGCCAGGATCAGTTCTGACATGAAGTGTCCGATTTTAGGTGTTGTTCAATATTTACAAATCAAAATATTAGATGTAGGTTTAAACATATCTAAATCTGGATATTCAACGCAATCTCTTAAAAAATATCAGCTGGCATATTTTATGTTTCTAAAAGTGTACCCAATGTCGAGAATGAACTCCTTAAAATGGGTCAAAACTATTAGCCAAAGATGGTCACCTATTAGTCGAAACTCATGTATACATTGAGAGCTAGTACAACGATTTTTTAAACAAAGGTTATTATGTAAAAGGGAGGGTGATACCTCAGAATGCTTCTGAGAGTGGGTATGTGTGGGGATTGTAAAACCATTATTGGGGTGCAAACCCAGCTTTCCACCTCCATTCTGACTCCCCAGCATTGCTGTCAACGCCACAATACTCTCACTGTCGTAACCATGGTGATGGATCACCATGGAAACCCAAACCGGGGAAAGGAACCAAAAGCAGCATTGTGATGGGAAAAGCAGGATTTACATTATCATTGTAGAGTAGCTTAAGCCTTGGGTACATTATACTATCGGGTTAAGGTTGGCAGCACACATCGAAAATTCTATTTTTGATGCAACATCCATATCCTCTGGACATGAGGATATATATATATAGAGGGATAAAGAGAGATAGAGACATGTACAGAGATGCATGGATATATAAGGAGAAAGACAGATATATATAGATAGGTAAACAGACAGATAGATAGATAGATAGATAAATAAATAAATAAATAGATAGATAGTAAATAGATAGATAGATAGATAGATAGATAGAAAGATAGATAGAAAGAAAGAAAGAAAGAAAGATAGAGAGATAGATAGAGTGATAGAGAGATAGAGAGATGAGTAGTTTGTGCATGGCTCCTCCTCCAGTGGAGGCACAAGACATATAGGAGGAGGGAGGCAATAGGTGTGACATAGTGGAGCACAGTGGAACCAGTTACAGTCCTGTACAGTCTTTGTATAGGGCCTTAGCAAGATGATCAGTGGATAACGCCATTTCCACTGGTACTAGGTCTATTCCCAGTACTCACAGCAACCAGCTTAGCCAAATCTCGTGGCAGAGATTAGGGTATAAGCAGGGTGCAGGTATTGTGAATAGGTTGTACCTGGACACTCCTAATGTCACCTGTGTCCAGTATAGTGTAGTGGTTAGCACTGTGGACTCATGATGCAGAGTACCTGAGTTCAAATCTCTTCCAGGCAATGCCTGGTAATCAAGTTCATAAGTAAAGCAATTTTGGAAACAGAATACATTATGCACAATACTAAAGAAAATTTAGAAATATGTATTTAAAGGACATAGTGTTATTTGGCCTGGTAGGGATTTGAACTTGGGCTCCCAGCATTATTAGTCCACAGTGCTAACCACTAGACTATACTGGACACAGGTGACATTAGGAGTGTCCAGGTACAACCTATTCACAATACCTGCACCCTGCCTGTACCCTAATCTCTGCCATGAGATTTGGCTGAGCTGGTCCTTGCAGAGCAAAGGGTTATGATTGTTACCAGTGGTCCAAAAGGTGGAGCCACTGTATCTCGCTAATGCGGAATACAGGGAAAGACAGATGCCTGCTTATCTACCTGCCTCCACTCTCCTAGCCCCGACTACCACCATCACCACTATTGACACAGGGACTCGCTATCTGCACAGATTGGTCAACAGCAGATACCAGCCTGAATCTGGATATCTCTAACTATAGGATGACGAACAGCGCCTCATAGATCTAGTGGCTGTCACAGAACTATAAGTGGCTGACAACAAAGACGGGGATGGGTGGTGTATGGGTGTAGACACAATACATAATTACCTCCCACTGTCATTAGGGTGCACTGATGGTGGGTTTGTGTTCTGTAAGAGATGCAGGAACTGCTTTGTTATTGCCTTGGGAGTGGTTCAAGTGGTAGTGTTATCTTGCTGCTGGACTAGGACTGTATTCTTTGTCTGAAACTTCAGGAAGTTTTTAATGTGAAAGGGACCCAATAATGAGGCACACTGGCAAGGATTATCTGGACAGTGATGGAGATAGGCCTCAATGTCTTTGATATCATTTCCTATGAGGAAATCCCTGATTTCAGTGGAACTGCTTTGATATTATCTTGGGAGTAGCTGAAGTTGTTGTAATATCTTCAGTATGATAAGAAGTGTATTCATTCAGGAGGAGTTCATGTGAGACGGCACAGAGAAAGACAGTGGTGTGAGAAAAAGATAGTGATGGAGGCCTCAGAGGTAGAGATAGGAATGGAGACAGAGACTGATCTCTAAAGGAAACCATTCATCAGAATTCTCAAAAATGAACTATAGGGTCTTAAAAATGATAAACTCAAAATATCAAAATTTCACGGAATGAAGGTGTTAGATCTAGTCTCCATGTTAAATCCTAATTAACTGGTTTCTCCCCCTGTCCCTAGCAGTGCAGTTTTCAATCACCTCCCAAACAAAACTTTCAACTCTTAGGAAGCTTTAATTGCTGACTACATCTAAGAAATGTCACAATAACTCCACATTTCGTACACAAATAGCCTGATAAATGTAGGATCGGTAGGTCGCATTTTTCTTCTTTTTTTACTTAAAAAGAAAAGATTATTACAGCCCGTCTACATTATCAAAACGGTGTAAAAATGGGGGAATCCTTTTTTTCTAAACCTAAAATTGACCCCAAAAAAGTGTAAAACTATCAACATTTCTTCAGAATTGGGATAAAAAAAAGTAGGGTTGGCCCTGTTCTGATAGGGTCGGTTGAATGGCATGAAACAACCTTTTTTTTGGCCTAGTGTTGTGCCAAACCAAAATACTTAGTACTCCCTTTTATAAATTGGTTCTACCACAGCCAGATGTAATGGAGTATAACACACAGAACCAGAACACCACTCAAAGCCTAATCCCCCATTGACACATTGCCAAATCCCTGTTCACATTCTCAAATCCCCCTGTCCCCGACCCTCACCTTCCATCACTATCAGATGGATACAGATGGAAATCAATACAGGTACATGTCATTGAGACCAGCACACCATCCTATATCCCTACTACATTCAAATTGAGTAGCTTGTCACCTCGCCTCTACCTGTGCTTGTATATTGCGTTATGTGTATTGATAGATTCTGAAAGATACAACACACCTAATAACAATCTCTTATGGCATCTGCGATGAGTGAGTCAGAGCCAGCTTGTAGCTGGCATGTCCCTGTTTTTATCATGGCACCAAGAACACTATAACAGACAACCAGGGTTTGTGTAGAGTTTAGAAGACCACCACTTGTCACTGCCTCTCTACAGACACTGTATAATGCTCACCAAATATGCATCTGTTACCCTCCTCTCACCCCCTCCCCCTGCCGCCATGCCTAGCTCTCCACCCGCCCCCTGCCCCCTCCATATTACATCATGGTAATGCTGGATCCCCTGCCTGTGTGTGGTGATGCTGTGAGGTGGGGGATAAGCCCTCTGTATCACAAGGCAATATATTAGAGTTAACCCCTGTCACTGCTGCAGACCAGGGGGCTGGGAGCAGCGCATGGTGGGCGAGCAGCTCAGGCATGGCTAGTTCTTTATACTTCCTCAGGGGTGTATGGTTAGATTTGTAAATGGTAAGCCCAAGGTATAGGGAGCAGTTCATGGCTTTTTGAAGGGGCTGAAGAACTAAAGAAATAATTCACATGGGTATTGTCTAATTTTTGACATTTAGTAGTAGAACATTCGCTGGCCCTGAGTACGTGAGCTGCTCGTGAAGGAGGTGTGGCTGTAGCTAGCAGTCAGAGAGACCCTCAAGTGGCATTATTTGCTGAGTCATACTTTTATTGTGTAAGTAAGGTTGGCACTGTTAGCCCCATATTGTGCTA
The DNA here is from genome assembly GCA_947462335.1 of Harmothoe impar. Lineage (NCBI taxonomy): Eukaryota > Metazoa > Annelida > Polychaeta > Phyllodocida > Polynoidae > Harmothoe > Harmothoe impar. The sequence continues at coordinate 61,299,123 of OX381720.1, read as the reverse complement.
GTATTCCCACCAGAGTAGCAGCATTCAAGGCCTATACCGAGAGCTTTGTACCTGTCCAGGCGATGACCACATTGTAAACTACAACAGTACTCAAAATATGAATGGGACACGCTAATTGGTGACTATGCCACTCTAAAGCCAAACCTTTCTATAGGGCCTATATATATATATATATATATATATATATATATAGTCTTGAATTTGATCCTACAAAAGCAGTGTTGATACAGTCCTTAGTTGATATGAAAACAAATGCTTAGACAACCAGCTTACTTTTGTGTAGTTTGATGCAAAACTAATCTTAACCCCTGAAACCTTTAGTAGCTGTCTCAGTACCAGTCTTGGTCCTTATTTAGGATGCCCCTATTCAAGTCCAGAGAGCCTGAAATCTGCCATCCTTGATCTCCATAAAGAACCTACAGCGGGTGGAGAGCAGATACTGGGGGAGGAGGCTCGACATAAACTCTCAGACCGGTGCCAAGAAATCGGCGGTTATGTGTACGGTGCACTTGTTATTTCCACACGTTTCATTTTTATTTCCCTCCGGTTAATGTCATGGTGAGGCAGAGTTAAGCAATAGGCTTTCTGTGTTTGGTTAATTCAGAGGTGGACAAAGCCTCAGAAGGCAGCCCTTACTGCAGAGTATTGTCTAGAATTATGAACCATCAAATTAAGATTTAAACCCTGGCATACAGCCCTTATTATTGACAATAATAGGCATGCATTGTGGGCATTATAAAACCTTGACCGCCCCCCCCCCCATTCCTGTCTCCCTCCCTCCAGATCAGATTGAAGGTTCAGATAAGCACAAATTGATGAATCATTTTTTCCACAAATTTCAATTCTCATGGTCAGATGTCAAGGTCAGATATAATATTGATGCATGATGTACTGCCCTTTTTATAGACATTGCATTGAGAAAGGTGCCGCAAGTTGCAAGAGGCAGAAGTCACCACATACCCTTCTAGCCACCCTACCTCAGAACCAGGCCCTCTGATGTCACCTAGTACTCAGACTTCAAGTCAGATTACATACATGCTCACATAAGTACCACCTCCTGCAATCCCATTGGTCATTTCTGCAAATGTCGAAGCCAATGTCAAGGTCAAATATCCAGGTCAGATATAAAATTGTTACCATTCCTTGGCATGACGAGAACCTGCACCCGACCCTTCTGGCTGCTACCAGCCTACACTCACCCCCTCTAAGGCCCAGTATGTGGAGGACAGGCGTGTAGATGAGTGGGGGGGGGGGCAATCACTGCTGCCATATCCTGGCTCTGGATATAGAATTGCATGCTAGTAGCTAAAAGGGTGGCTATTTTCTCTGATAATCTGTATGCCCTATTAGGGAAAAGGGTGCAAAGGGTAGTGTGAGGGTTGGAGGAGGGCTGCCTTCATTTGTGTTGCTTCATGTAAAAGTGGGTGGTTAGGGAGCAGTAGGGTAGGAATGGAGGTGGAGGACATGCTGAGAGAATAACCTGACAGGGATAGCAACTCAAAAATAAACAGGCAGGCAACTATGAAGGAAGAGGGTAATGAGAGAGATTGGTGGAGAGAGAGAGAGTTGTAATATAGAGACATTATCAGAATATTACACCCAGATCTCCTTTGGCCTAAACCCTCATTGACGCATCATCAAATCTTGGCTCACATTGTCAAATCCCCATGCCCCCGACCGTCACTGTATATATCACAATCAATATGGTACAGATGGACTTCATTATATACATCTCACTGAGAATACACCATCCTATATTCCAATTACATCCACACAGGTAATCTTTAGGCTCCACAACCTAGTCAATTGCTATATGGCTGATTTTCACGAAACTGCTTTTTTTCACTTATTTTTTTATCCTGCCTATAATTTTTCAAATATGATAGATACATTGATCCTTTCGATGTATTCTGGTCAGGATAGACGAGGACTTTACAGGGTACCCTGGTTTTGCCTATCTATGAGTGAAAATAAGGGAACTAGAGGTCAAAAAGCACTGAAAAACAGCCCTTTTCCACCCGAAAATCATGATGACCCATATTGCAAGCTAGATAATTAATAAGATAAATAGTTGTGTGCTTATTTCTTTATTATTCTACTTCCCAAATAAGGTAAGGAATTTTTTAGTATCAAATATGGACATATAGGCCTAGGCCAGATTGTAAAGGTCCTGTAGGCATATATGTAGTAGGGAACTTTATTGGCTTCACACCTAACGCCCTAATGTATGCCCTCCACCTCTGATATTAAAACAGTAGACAAAGTATCTGAATGTACCATGGTAAGGCCTAAGATATACCTACATAATAAAAAAAAATTAAGAGTGAGGGTTATTTGCAGTAGCCTAGAGAGGATATTGTGCAGGTTGGGGAACTTTTACAGGCTTCACGCCTAACGCCCTACATACACTCTATTGCTGTAGTAGCACCCAGAGATATTATATTTAATCAAGTTTACTATGCTATAAATATACTTATACAAATACGTTACTTTATGCTTTAATTGCATTATCCTATCATATATGCATAGCAATAGCTGTGTGCTCATGGTGATCTGGCTTCACGCCTAACGCCCTCACCAATAGCTCTCTGTACAGTACCAAAGGATATCCAACCCCAACCTGAATTGATGTCTGTGGGTGCTGCCATGTACCACCCTTCTTCCCATAGGATATCTAAGGTTTAATATTATAAAGAATATCTTTTAATCATGTTTTAAGAACATTTTCTGGCCGAGAAGTCAACAATTCTCTCGGGAAACCAAAGATATCCAATAATTTTAACCTTACCCATGCTACAAGAACTCACATAAGGTAGTGGAAGTGTGCTAGAACATATATGTAGCAGTCAAGAACCCGTGAGATTGGATAGAATACAGCAGGGGGGGCATATCTTATGTCAACCCTGTCATTTTCCTGTTATCCAACCTCATATAAAGGCTTAATTGCCTTTTATTACCTCCGCCCATCGGAAGCCATGCTGGTGTTTGTGTAACACGGTCTACCAGGCCATACATTCCTGCCAGGATAAATAAAAGAAAATCAAATCAAATCAAATCAATTTAGCGTCGTGGCTTCACGCCTAACGCCCTCACCAATAGCTCTGTGTTGTACAAAAAGCTATCCAACCAACCTGAATCGATGTGTGAGGGTGCTACCATGTACCACCCTTCTTCCCATAGGAGATCTAAAGCCAACATGCTACAATGAGCTTCGGCAGGTATATCCTATATATATCAACCCTGTCATTTAGCGCCGTGGCTTCACGCCTAACGCCCTCACCAATAGCTCTCAGTGCTGTACTAAAAGCTGCCCAACCAACCTTAATCGATGTGTGAGGGTGCTACCATGTACCACCCTTCCTCCCATAGGATATCTAAGGTTAACTATAGTAAATAATATGTTTTATTTATGTTTTAATATCGTTTTTTTAGCAAAAAAATCAACAATTTCCTGAGAAAACATAAAAATACAAAAACTCTATCCTTACTGATGCTCATAGCGACTAGAACAAGGGAAGGGAGGTGTAGAGCTATGTATTAGAAACAATAAAGAACCCAACAGATGAATCCAACATGCTACAATGAACTTCGGCAGGTATATCCTATATATGTCAACCCTGTCATTTAGCGTTGTGGCTTCACGCCTAACGCCCTCTCCAATAGCTCTCAGTGCTGTACTAAAAGCTGCCCAACCAACCTAAATCGATGTGTGAGGGTGCTACCATGTACCACCCTTCCTCCCATAAGATATCTAAGGTTAATTATAGTAAATATAAGTAATTACTTTCTTTGACAATTAGTAATGTAGAGAATTCAGGATTCTCAAGACAAACCATCATGTTTCCTGGGCCAAGAAACCATTAAAAAGACCTATTAAGTAGCTATGAATGGATTCCTACCCGAGGTTAGGATATTTTCTTCAATAGTAAAGCATGACATTAATGAAAGAAATACTCTTACATATAACAAGATGGCTTCCTTCTTGAGGGGAAAAGGGCGTTAGGCGTGAAGCCACGCAATATGACTTTACAACTTTGCTCCTCTACTATACATTTGCTATGTATATTTAACCTGCCCCAATATTTTTGAAGTATGGCCCTACCCCTAAGGTACATGGACATAAAAGGTTTTAAGCATACTCCTACATTATTTTTGGACCCCTTGGTACATGAAAAAAAGCAGTTTCATGAAAAACGGCCATATATGGTAATAGGTATGTAGAATTAACCACAGCTTGCTGGTGGGGCCAGACGAGGGCGAAGCCCAAGTCGCCCTACCAGCAAGCTGTGGTTAATCTACATACCTCCTCATAACCATTGTCTATCTGTTTTAAACCAGGGTATGCAGTTTAACCAAGGTGCGAACTCTATTGTTCTGCCCCACCGCCGTGGTTTAACGTTGGTTAACCTCAGGACATAAGCACCTCAGCACCCGAGTAGCAGTGGCAATACAGCTGATAGGAGGATACGTAATCATGCATTTGTATACATTGGTTATCTTGATTGTACAACTTTATCTATAAAGATAATGTGTTTTATATAAAGTCTTTTCTATTTAACATTTTCAATGGGTGGACTTATAGCATGCACTCCAAAGATCTTAAATTGAGCATAAAACTGATTATTCGCTGAACAACCTCTGTTTCCTAGGGCCTAGTTAACAGGTGGAAGACTGCCTGGACTTACAGTACAGCCTGCATAACACACCCAGCCCGTTTTCACAGGTCACTCAGCCTGGAATACAGGGCTGTTCTTTTGCAGGACTGTGTTTTTACTATAGCTTTTATATAATCATATTTGCGATTTTTATGTGACATTTGCTAAGAATAAACTCATATATAGGATATAGATCAGTACATCACCTTCCAACTTATGGATGCAGTATGTGCCTGGTCCACTGCATTTTTGAATAACTACATGTTTAAATTGGTATTTTATCTGATGGGACAACCATAAGAGCAGGCATAACAGTTGCCTCTGATTGGAGAAGGTGTGAAAGCCTGAGCCCCAGCCTGCTGTACCAGGGTTATGTGCTGGGAGAGTGTGAACAACCTGTACAAACACCCTGCCTGTAAAGACTCCCGGCCTGTTAAACCAGCCTGGGCAGCCTGAATTAACAGGCTGCCTGGAAATACAGGCCAGGATGTATCACTGGTCTAGTCCTCCACCTGGTTAAGACTTATTTAAGACTACATTTGCTGTAATAAGCGGATCATTTTTCATAGCTTGAAAAGTCCCACAGACTCTCTTCCCAAATTCAAAAGAACTCCAAATTTTAGTCATCTCATTTCTCACCATGGACATGCTTTAGGGGGTTGAGAGCAGTGACTTAGGGAGGAGACAAGACATATTATGACACACCACCCCCTGCTGTGGCATGGCTCTATGCACAGTGCACTTGTTATTGCCCCACATTTCACTTTTATTTCCCTCCAGTTGATGTTGTGGAGTGCCAGTCTCAAGTCTTTGGCTTTCTGTCTGTGATAAATTCTCTTACAACCAGTCCTTGCTGAAAAAGCCTGCTGTGATATTGGAATGGTTATGAGAACAATATAGGAGTCAGATTAGATCTGCCACCAGTTTTGTAGACTTTACATTAAGAAAAGTGCTGCATGTTGTAATAAGCACCTCATGTCCTGCCTTAACCCTGCCTCAGAAAGCCACCCTCTACCCTTAGTTCTCACTCTGACTTCAGGTCAGATTACATACATGTCTACATAAGGTGGATTTTTGCGCGAGCGGGTCGAAAATATTTTGGTCCCCCCCGCACAGGGGGGGGGGGGGGTCAAAGGGCAAGTGGAAATTGAGCACGGCTGTCCCCTTTGAGCTTCAGTAACACGCAGGCTTTTTCGCTAAAAAGGGGTGCAATTTTTTTGGTCCCCCCCTCGAGAGGGGTCCGAATATTTTTGGTCCCCCCCCCCCAAATCCCCCCCCCCCCCGTTGTTAAAAAATGACAACACTCAAAGTACTACCTTATACAGCCCTATTGCCCATTTCCACAAATCTTAAGTTCAAATTCATGGTTGAGGTCCAGGTCTAGATGTCCAGGTCCAATATGGAATCGTTACCATTTCATTGCATGGTGAGAGCCCTGACATCTGCCTCCTGCCCTTTACCAGTGTACCCACTGTAATGCCCCACACTGTAAAAATATTCCGTTGAATATACAGAGAATCAGTTTAAAATTTTACGGTGATTCATTATAACATATGATTACGGTGAGGCAATGTGAAATCAATCAATTTTACTTTGAATATCCATAATCCAGTGCAGTGAAACACTGTTTGATCTTACAGTGAAACACAGTTTATTTTACGGTGAAGCTACTTTTAATTGAGTTCAGTTTTATCACACCAGGTGGCAGTTTGGTTCATGAAGAGATTTTCCTAGATGCTAGGAACACCATTTTTGTGGTGATAAGAAATATATATACAGACACTGCTGTAAGGTTTGCTCTGTAGCCATCCTAGAGTGACTTCTGCTCATGGACTGGTATTGCAAAGTGTCATGAAGCATACTATAGGGCACTAGCAGGATGCAGTAATTCTACCTTGTGAGACCTTTAGCTGAAGCTGGTTCCTGTCATGTCCAAAATCGGAGTTTTAAGGGTCATAAACCTTTCACTTATAGCCCTCTATTGTGGGTCCTTAGGTCATCTGTTCAGATTGGGGGAGTGGTTAGGACTCTGGCCTACCAATCAATGGGTCATGAGTTCAAATCCATGTCTAGGCTTTTTCGTTCACACATAAATTGAAGATGTATTTTTGGTAGGTCAAAAATTGTGATAGTATACAATTTGGTTTTAAAGATCCTTTACACAAGATCAATATTTATTTTGTAATCTAAAATGGTTTTGAATCAGTTGTATTTGAATATTTCTCATGCCACCTGGTTGCATTGGGGGAGTGGTTAGGACACTGGCCAATCAATCCAGGGGTAATAGGTTCAAATCCATGCCAAGGCAACATATCTTTTTTTAAAGTTGGTAAGAAATAGTAATATTATTTACAAAGAAAACCCAATGCAACAATACAAAACAATTTTAAATCTTATATTTTAGGTGTTAAGGATCTTTACAACCGAGTTGTATACTATCACGTTTTTTGACCTACCAAAATACATACATCTTAAAATTGTGTGTGAACAAAATTGCCTAGACACGGATTTGAACCCATGATGCATGGATTGGTAGGTGAGAGTCCTAACCACTCCCCCAATCTGAACAGGTGAACTAAGGACCCACAATAGAGGCCTATACTTGAAAGGTTTATGACCCCTAAAACACCAAATTTCGGTCATGACAGGAACCAGCTTCAGCTAAGCAGCAGGATTCTATAGTTAGCAGAGGAAAGAGCACTGGTACCAGACAAGATGGCGCTGTACAGTGATCATCTAGCTAATGCAGAATAAGGCTTTCATAGACTAATTCCTAATGTTGAGGTCTGAAGTCTTGACACTAAGATGATATTGCTGATTGGTACCAAATTGGGTTTGGAACCATATTGAGCATGGAGTTAGGTATAGGGGGATAAATGAACTGAATAACACTGGGACAAATCAGTTAAATTACACAAAGTACCACTACAATTATTGTTTAGGCACTGAATCAGAATACAGTGATATTTTGTATTTTGTTAAAATAACGGTGATTCAAAGTTCCGTAGAAATAACGATGACTTTGGGAAAAGAATGTTTTTGAAAATAACGGTGAAAATCCTGCACCCAGTGGTGCCAGTAAATCACCGTTATTTTAACGGTACTGAGAAACACTGTTGAAAAAATTTATAACAGAGATTTCTTGTTTAAAAATAGCGGTGACAGTTCCGTAAAAATAATGGTGACTTAGGAAAAAACGGTGACCGTAAAAATAACGGTGAAAGTCCGGCACCCAGTCGTGCCAGTGAATCTCCGTTATTTTAACGGATTTTTTTTTACAGTGCATGTATGGCGGAGGGTCTTGGAGTGGGTGGGGGGGGGGGGGCAACTACTGTTACCATATCCTAGTTCAGGATACAGAATTGCATGCTAGAAGCTAAAGGAGTTTCCTCTGGTAGTCAGAATACCATGCTTGAAGACCGGGGTGCAAAGGGTAGTGGGAGGGTGGGAGGAGGGCTGCCCTCGTTTGTGTTACTTTATGTAAATGTGGTTGGTTAGGGAGAAGTAGGGCATTACGCACAGGAGGAGGACATGCTGAGAAAAGAAACTGGCAGAAATAGATGCTGGAAGAGAAAGGGACAGGCAATTATGAAGGAGAAAAATGGAGAGTGAGAGAGAATAAGAGTAGGTACCACAGGTATTTTGAAGATAAATGGCCTAGAGATTCGGCAATAATATTGTTAGAAAGCTTGAAAAGAATGCGAAGTAAGGACATCAGTTATGTTGAGATCCTTTGAACGGTTGATTTATTATGAATTTTTTAAGAAAAAAAGTTTTACCTTACATTTGTCTTTTTTTCCTAATGGGCCAATTGAGCATTTTTAGGTTGGTCATACATCAAATATAACACAGCCAGATTGTGCTTGATAGCAATTTCATGATAAACCATATGCTCCCTTTGGGAAATGATCTTGGTATGACATCTGTTTGCACACTACTTGACATGATATGCCCCTCAAAATGCTACTTTGCACAGGAAAAGCTTGTGAAAATAGGCATTCTTCCATTTTCAGGCCATATACAACTTCAAGGGTTTTAAGCTGAGCACCTTTGTATTGTGGAAAACATATGTACAACTGGTAAAGAGTGTCTTGAATTTTTTTTCATCACATTCCCATTGAGATTTAATGACCTACTGGTGTTTAAAAATGACAAAATCACTTATTTACAGCCTTGTCCCAATCATAAGCCAGTGGTCACCTGCAGGCCCATCCTATAAAAAGGGCAATAGAATCACAACCAGTGGTCGGATTGTCTTGAAATTTGAAACAGAGTATATCTTGAGAAGAGATTTTGGGAGAGGACCCAAAAAAATTTCCGCCCCCCCAAACCCCCCCCCCCAAAAAAAAGAAAAATTTCCAAATTTCTCAGAGCCTATATATTTCTATGGATAAAGGAACACAAATAAATTTTGCACTTTTCGGGGGCAGATCCCCCTTTTCAGGAAGGGGTGGTTGTATTGAAATTCCACCATCTGCTCTATTCCCCTACTCTACCATGGAAGTCAGCACACAATTATATCTTAGGAGTCTATTTTAGATCATAATGAAAGCAGGGTTGGTATCATAATGCTGAAACTATACAAAATAATATAGATTACAAAGTGGTGTTTAGCTTGGTTTTATAGTAAACATATACACAGGTAGTGGGAGTGGAGTGGTGGTGGTTGCTAGCCCCATTCACCTGTCCTCAGCCATGCATGAGTGCACCTGGCCCCTGCAGTAAGTCCAGTAAATAAAGGCACTACAGTCAAACTAATGGCAAAATAAGTTTGAATATTGGTTTTCACTTACTTCATATAAGTATGCGGCAAGAAAATTATACACCACATTCATCCCTAGGAGTGCCTCCAAAACCAATATGGCCACAACTAAACCAGGTCAAAGTGAGGGAATGATGCATGTATGGGATAAATCATAATCCCCAATTAATTTATATATATATATATATATATATATATATATATATATATATATATATATATATATGTATATATATATATATATATACATATATATATATAGAGAGAGAGAGACAGAGAGACAGAGACAGAGACAGAGAGACAGAGAGAGACAGAGAGAGATGAAAATATCTATTCTATCAACCTTATTTTGAGTTTTATGTACTAGAGTCGAAACACCTGGTACCATATTCCATTTTACCAAAGAGTGTGGGGAACAGGGAGAGGGCTAATGACCCTTTAGCAACCACGTGATAGCTCATAAAACGCAGATGTAGCAGTGCTCAAGGCATAGGATGCATCTGGGTTAAATGAGCTACGTTGGGTTTGCTAAAGGTCCCTATCAGGGAGCTGATGGTTCCCACTTCTCCCAGTCAGATTAATCGAATTACTCTTTATTCCTGAAAAACTTAAGAATCCTGAAGGGTATAAGTATTATTATGCACCCCTGTCCCCCTCATCCCTGGTTGCAATGCTGCCATTCATAGTGTTAGATTCCGACCATTTAAGTAGTACATTACAAACAGGTGACGGTACATTCTGACAGTGGTTCATTCAGGCAGTGGTACATACTGGCTAAGGTTCCTCTAAACCCACCACTGACCTTTAAAAGGTACATTGGCCCCTTGGCCTCATTGTTAACATGTCTGACTTCAGATCTGAGGGGAACACCATTGTAGGTTCGAATCCTGGTGGAGCTGACTGTGAGACAAAAAAGTTTGTTTGCTAAAAAGAAAAGGGCTTTACTTTTTTTTTAGCTCCCCTCCCCCCTCAAGAGGGGTCAGGATTTTACACACTGCCCCCTCCCCTCAGGAGGGCTAAACTCTTTTACGCCCCCAACCCCCAATTCTCTCTATTACAATGAAAACAATGACAAGGTCTACAGACATTTCAAAAACATTTTTTTGCAAACATTATTTTTGGTCAACGTTTTAACATTTTCCAAACATTGGGAAAACGTTTTTACAAACGTTTGCAAACCTCCTGCAAATGTTTTCCAACCGTTAGGAAAATGTTATTTGTTAGCTGGGTAAGAACCATATAAGAAACTTTTTCTTGCAATTTTGTTGACTCTAAGCTATATTCTTTCCCTTCACTTCCTGGAATGTCGGTCTGTATTGAGGGCCTGTACCTAATTGTGCTCCCATACACTGACAGTGCATACACCTACCAAATCTAGGACATGGCCAGAGGGTGATCATAATTATTTTACAAAGATTATTTCCTAGATTTAGTCTCACATCGGCCCCATCCATCGAATTGCATAGCTGTTTCAACATGGGTATTCTAGATAATCTGAGCTTTATGGCATGGTGCGGCACAATCAATTCTTTTGAGAATTACTTGTCCATTTAAGATGTTTTATTATTATTATTGCAGCCATAATTTCAATAAAATTTATTCATAATTGTGCCGGGGATACAAATAAAGGTTTGAATCATAGCTATCCAAAGGTGCTCATATTGTATAGGTCCAACCCATGGTGACATCGCAAGACCACTGGAAAGGAAAGTTAGGAAAATAGCCTGGTAGAAAACTGGTGACAAAGTGTCTAAATGATAGGAAATGAGCTTTCAGCAAAAACCAATTTTCATAGACTAAGGCTGCACAAAATTGAGAGCACTGATAATAGATGGGACCATGTGATCCATATCTTTCCGATAAGTGGTCTGTTATTGCTGTATGATTATCGGTCTGGCTGTGAAGAGCATGTAAAGATTGCTCTTATGCTCTGAGATTTGGGCCTTTTCACGGGAGTGCAGCGCTCCTCTGGGGTACCTAATAAGAGAGAGAAAGACAGAGAGGAGTCTAGGTTCTTAAGTTTGTAAGTATTTATCTACGGCTGTAGCTGCTGTAGATTACGACCACCCCCCTCCCCAGCCCCGGACTTAAACCCCGCTCTGCCACACCCAACTGACTAGCCACCATGTCAGTTCCTATACAATCTCCAGCCCCAACTGTCAGTCTGTCCCCTCACACACCCATAACACTGACTGCTGCAGAGCTGCTCACACACCAACATTATAAGTCTATTAATGGTACGGGAGAAACTCCTGAAGACAAATTACTACTAAACATACCCGAGTTGAGAGTAAAACATGTCACCCTGCTAACTGTGGTTTCTGACCTGTGGTCAGGTTGCTGCAGGTTGTTATACTACATGTTTACAGCCTCTTAGGGTGTACCTGGCACACTGAAAAAGTAAACTCGTCCCCGGACTCGTCTAAGTGACTGTCATGAAATAAACGAGTCAAAAGTTGTCTAACATATCAGGTTACCATCCCACAAATAGAATCTGGAGCTGGCAATGTCGGGTTTTGGGCTGGCACATACCAAGTGGGTCTTCTATCTCCAGCTAGAAGACCCGCTTCCTTGTCACTAAGACAAGTTTTTGACTCGTTTATTTTATGACCGTCACTTTGAAGAGTCTGCAGACAAGTTTATTTTTTGAGTGCACTATTTAAGTGAGGAGAATTCAATACATGTGTCACCATGCCAGCCCAGTTATCCTATATTATAGGGTAAAGGCACCCTGACTCGGACAGATACCTTGAGCTGGACACCATTGGCTTTACAATTACATAGTTAATATACACTTGTAACTGTGGCCCATCATAAACATTAATACAATGTGTTGAATACCTAGGTCAGTTATATAGCCATAGCCACATGCATACATGTTGAATAACCACTTTCTCTGATTGGGGACCAATATCGTATAATTGGGGATCTATGAATAGAAAAAAACATAGTATTTCCCACAAGAATATTGCATTTAGGGTCAAGCATACTTATCAAACCAAAGAAATGACAACTGTCCGACGCCAGGATCAGTTCTGACATGAAGTGTCCAACTTTAGGTGTTGTTCAATATTTACAAATCAAAATATTAGATGTAGGTTTAAACATATCTAAATCTAGATATTCAACGCAATCTCTTAAAAAATATCAGCTGGCATATTTTATGTTTCCAATAATGTACCCAATGTTGAGAATGAACTCCTTAAAATGGGTCAAAACTATTAGCCAAAGATGGTCACCTATTAGTCGAAACTCATGTATACATTTAGAGTTAGTACAATGAATTTTTAAACAAAGGTTATTATGTAAAAGGGAGGGTGATACCTCAGAATGCTTCTGAGACTGGGTATGTTGGGAACGACTTGACAATGCTACAATTGTAGATGTGTGGGGATTGTAAAACCATTATTGGGGTGCAAACCCAGCTTTCCACCTCCATTCTGACGTCACAGCATTGCTGTCAACGCCACAATACTCTCACTGTCGTAACCATGGTGATGGATCACCATGGAAACCAAAACCGGGTAAAGGAACCAAAAGCAGCATTGTGGTGGGAAAACCAGGATTTACATTATCATTGTAGAGTGGCTTGAGCCTTGGGTACATTATACTATCGGGTTAAGGTTGGCAGCACTCATAGAAAATTCTATTTTCGATGCAACATCCATATCCTCTGGACATGAGGATATATATAGAGGGATAAAGAGAGATAGAGACATGTACAGATATGCATGGATAGATAAGGAGAAAGACAGATATATATATAGATAGGTAAACAGACAGATAGATAGATAGATAAATAAATAAATAAATATATAGATAGTAAATAGATAGATAGATAGATAGATAGAAAGAAAGAAAGAAAGAAAGAAAGAAAGAAAGAAAGAAAGAAAGAAAGAAAGAAAGAAAGAAAGAAAGAAAGAAAGAAAGAAAGAAAGAAAGAAAGAAAGAAAGAAAGAAAGAAAGAAAGAAAGAAAGAAAGAAAGAAAAAAAAAAGAAAGATAGAGAGATAGATAGAGTGATAGAGAGATAGATAGATGAGTATATTAAGGCAGCTTTGTGCACAGCTCCTCCCCCAGTGGAGGCACAAGACAGATAGGAGGAGGGGGACAATAGGTGTGACATAGTGGAGCACAGTGGAACCAGTTACAGTCCTATACAGTCTTTGTATACAGGGGGAGACAGATGCCTGCTTATCTACCTACCTCCACTCTCCTAGCCCCAACTACCACCACCACCACCATTGACACAGGGACACACTATCTGCACAGATAGGTCAACAGCAGATACCACAGGAACTATAAGTAGCTGACAACAAAGACAGTGTGTACACACAATACATAATTATCCCCCACTGTCATTAGGGTGCACTGATGGTGGGTTTGTGTTCTGTAAGAGATGCAGGAACTGCTTTGTTATTGCCTTTGGAGTGGTTCAACTGTTATCTTCCCTGTGGATTAGGATTGTATTCTTTGTTTGAAACTTCAGGAAGTTTTTATGTGAAAGGGATCCAATAATGAGGCACACTGGCAAGGAGTTTCTGGACGGAGATGGAGATAGGCCTTGAGTTCTTTAATATCATTTCCTATGAGGAAATCCTTATTTCAGTGGAACTGCTTTGATATTATCTTGGGAGTAGCTGAAATTGTTGTTATACTATATATTCTGGTCTCAAATAAGCATCGGTCTCTATTAAGTGCTTTGTATGGGGAAATATAAATCAATTAGCACCCAAGCTGGATTCCCCAAAAGAGTAGAGATTTTAGTGACCGATCCATCAAAACTTTCCATTTTGTGAAGCATCTATGAAGCATGAATTGGTCATTACATCACAGTAACATCACAGTAACTCCAAATTGTGCTTAGAAATAGCCCTGCTACCTGAAATTAAACTTATCAATTTTCTTATTGAGTTTTGCCGAACCTAGATGCTCCATCCTTAGTACTCCATTTGTAGATCGATTGGTTTCTACCAGAACCCAATGTAGTGGAGTTATAACACACAGAACCAGAACACCACTCAAGGCCTTATCCCCCATTGACACATTGCCAAATCCCTGTTCACATTCTCAAATCCCCCTGTCCCTGACCCTCACCTTCTATCACTATCAGATGGATACAGATGACTTCAGTGAAGGAATGTGTCATTGAGACCACCACCGGCCACACCATGCTGTATTCCAACTCCACTCAAAGTGAGTACCTTGATACCATCTGTGTCATCTCGTCAGCTCTCTACAATCAGTGAGTTGGAGCCAGGTTGTGCTCAGATTTCCTTGTTCTCAACATGGCCCTCGGCACACAATAGTAGAATACAAAGCCCTGTGGCACCCTACATCGGGTGTGAAGACCACTACTTGTCACGGCCCTTCTACAGACACTGTATAATGCTCACCAAATATGTATGTGTTACCCCTACTCACCCCCACCTCCAGTCAACATGTCTACCTCCCCTCTCCCCTCAATATGACATCATGGTAATGCTGGATCCCCTCCCTGTCTGCGCTGATGCTGTGAGGTTGGGGATGAGTCCCACTGTATCATACAGCAATATATTAGAGTTAACCCCTGTCACTGCTGCAGACCAGGGGGCTGGGAGCAGCTCATGGTGGGCGAGCAGCTCAGGCATGGCTAGCTCTTTATACTTCCTTAGGGGGTGTGTTGTTGGATTTCTGAACAGTACTCATAAGCTGAATGTGTGGGCAGCAGTTCATGGCTTATGGGGAGTGACTTGGATAAATCCTAAAGATCCACAATAATAATTCATACAGACATTTTTAGAATTCCTGCATTTAATACATGTACTTGGTGAGTGGCTCTGGGAAGAAGTTTGCATGGAGAGATGGTCAATTCTTGCTGAGTGGTACTGTCATAGTGTAAGTAGGGTTAGCAATATTACCCTCAGACCTCCTGACCACCCAAGGGCAGTACCCAGGGGCCTTTGTACTCAGTTATTCTGATTGATTAATCTCTTGACTGAGGGGGGGGGGATTCTACAACTTTGATTTGCATTCTACTGCATCCAATACTGGTCATGCATCATGATGACAAATGAACATAAATTAAAGGGTAATTACCCTCTATTTCATGTGGAGAAACGAAGTTACTATCCCTAAGTACTATAGTGGCCGTTCTCCACACCACAGTGGAGAAACTGATGCTCATTCTCCATGGGGTGTTTCTCCATGATGATGGCACTAAAATAGCTATGAAACCAATCTTTGAATGTTGTTTTCAAGTATAATTACATAAAATAGGCACAGAGATCCACTCTACTCAGTCTGAATTCCTGGTTTCTCCATCACTTGTGGTATCTTGGATCATATCACACTCTGCTCTGCCTCCTGTGATATGAGCCAAGATACCACTCGTGGAAAAACCTGTCATTCAGACAGATCATTGTGGACCTCTGTCTATGTACATTATAAAGATCTAAGAATGCTTACATATAAGGGGCCAATATGACTAAACAAGGGCACTGCTGATACAAGCAAGCCTTCAGTTGATTTAAAAATAAGAATTGGACTTCCTTCTTCCTTTCCTTCATCATCAGATATTGGACTTATTTTATCCCCTAAACCTTTGGTTATTGAACGGTTCACTGCCAGGAACCATGGATAGAGAGAGGTCCATGTCTCAGTGCCAACCTTAGTCCTTATTTAAGATGCCCCTATTCAAGTCCAGAGAGCCTGACATCTGCCATCATTGATCTTCATAAAGAACCTACAGCGGGTGGAGAGCAGGTACTGGGGGAGGAGGCTAGACATAAACTCTGACAACGGCGCCTAGGATGTAACAGTTATGTCACAGTGCACTTGTTATTTCCACACATTTCATTTTTATTTCCCACTAGTTGATGTCATGGCGAGGCAGTGCTAAGCTGCAGGCCTTCCATCTCGGGTTCATTCTTCAGGACCCAGTCATTACTGCCGGAAATTGTACTGACAAAATTTAAATGTGTCTAATCATATGAGTATTGAACCATCAAAGTATGATTTAGAGCACTGCCTTTATCATGGACAATTATGAGGATGCTTTAAGGATGATGAAAGAGGCCGAAAGCACCACAGACCATACCTCCCACTCACATATCTAGCCCTCCCTCAAAACTTTTCATTGCCCCCCTTCACATGTCAGTTCTGCTGCAGATTAGATTTTATAAAAGCTTAGACCATCTGATAAAGTCGTATTGGCTTTCCTGAAAATTTCAATGATCAGAGTCAGATGTCAAAGTCAGCTATAACATGATCATCCTTACTTATTACAATGTACTGCCCTGCACACTTTGCATTAACCCTTTAAGAACACCATGTTGCCTCAATGCATTATTCCATTCATTGCCCTGGCCAGGGCTGCATTCAAACATTAAGCCAATCCTACTGGTTGAGACATTCCCATACGGTCAGCATGACTTGCAAGGGCAGCATTGGTACATGATAACAATAAATGTCATCCTTTAGCGACATCCCTCATTAAAGGGTTAAGAAAGTGCTGCATGTACAAGCAGAAAGCATTCCATACCTTGCCTCCACCCTGCCTCAGAAAGCCACTCTCTACCCTTAGTTTCTCACTCAGACTTCAAGTCAGATTACATACATGTCCACATAAGTACAACCTCATACAGCCCTATTGGCCATTTCTGCAATTGTAAAGGCCAAGGTCAAGTTCAGAGTTAGGGTTAAGGTCAGATGTCGAGGTCAGATATAGATTGGTCGGCATTTCTTTAATGTCATGATGAGGGCCTTCACTCTACCCTCCTGGCTGCTACCTACTCATGTTCCCAAATCCTTCTGAGGGAGGGCTCTGGGAACAGCCAGTATGACCTTGAACTTAGATATTGCTGGTTGTAGGCAGTCCCTGTAGTTAGCTTGGAACCAGCGAACAGGAACCAGAAATGGAACCAGAAAGTATGATGGGAAATACAGGTAAAACTACTATCATACATTCTGGTTCCTCTCCACTGGTTCCAAGCTATAAGCAGGGATTCAAGTTCAAGGTCATACTGGCTGTCACCACAGCCTTCCTTCGGAAGGATTTGGGAACAAGAGTAGCTGCTACCAGGCTACCTTCATCAACTGTGTAAGGCGCTGCCCCTCCAGCATTGGTCCTTGGGGCCCATATATGTGTTTTACTTATCTGGGTTATGGTCTTTTTTGTCCAGGGCTACCAGTGGGAGCCCAGATGGGCCAGCCCAGGACAACTTGTATACACTTTAAATATTTCAAAACATGCTGACATCTGATTTTCCTCAAGAAATCACCATTTATTTCACAGTTTATATTCAATCTGAGCTCAAGCTGGGCACTTTGAATCTGGGTGACCCATCTGGATTCCCATTGGTAGCCCTGGACAAAAAGGACCGTAACCCAGATATGGGCAAATCGGCTTGCCTACATAAAAAGCCATATGGGTCCCACTAAGCAATGTTGGCTGTGTGTGTGTGGAGCAGGGGATTGGGGAAGCGCTGGCAGGCAGGGGGGGGGGCAATCACTGATGCCATATCTGCTACTCAGCACATAGAATTGCATGTTAAGAGCTAAAGGGTAGGTATTTTCTCTGATAATTCATATGCCATACTTGGGGACTGAGGTGGGGAGGGTAGTGGGAGGGTTGGAGGAGGGCTGCCCTCATTTGTGTTACTTGATGTTGATGTAGGTGGTTAGGGGAGAGAAGGGTAAGAAGTGGGAAAGGGGAAAGACATAGTGTGAGGAGAACATGACATGAATGAGGACCCGAAAGCAAGCAGGAAGGCAATTATCAAGTGAAAAAGAGTGCGTGAATGAAGGAGAGAAAAGAGGAGACAGAGAGACAGAGACAAACAGACAGAGACAGAGAGACAGAGACAGAGAGACAGAGAAAGAAAGAGACAGACAGAGAGACAGAAAAGGAGAGTGTCCTCATTCCTGCAGGCCTTACTGTAGGCCCCCTTTCCCTCCCTACCCCCAGTTCACCTACCCATTCAGTACCTTATGGCTATTATTGAGGGTCCTTGTGTGTCAGTTCCTATACAATCTCACACCCAGCTCCAACTGTCAGTCTGTCCCCTCACACACCCACAACACTGCCAGCTGCCAGAGCCCCTCACCTACCAGCATTATAAGTTTATTTGTGGTATTGGAGAAACTCCTGAGGACAAATTACTACTGAGCGAATCTATAAAGAAATAATCTCCCCTTAGTTCTGTACCATAGTCCTTTTACAACTGGCCATAATGCCACAAGATTTTATGTTACAATTTACTTGGTATGATCCTATAAAAAGCAGAAATCAGTATCCAAGATGGCCCCAAGTTAGACAGGTTAGGTGTTTTATGGAGGTTGTCATGAGTTTGACAAAGTAGAGGCAGTCCCCAAATGTAAATACAGAAGTATCACAGCCATTACAACAGGACTATGGTCTGAGGTAGTTGGACAGGGGTAGTATGTTGTGGTTGGCATTAATGAATTTGGTATGTTTCCAAACAGTTTCTGTGGCAGTAATGGCAGACTATTTGAGTGTTATAGGGGAATGTCATGTCTTGGTATTGGTAAATCATGGGGTAGCAGCATGGGGTATATGAGGGTCAATCTCATTCCCATGAGACCCTGTGAAGTCTAGGGGATGTATCTGTAGGATCGTTTAAATCTAAGTTAGATATATAGACAAAACTCCACGCCATTAACATACATGCACATCATACTTTACGAGTTGTAGCTTGGTCATATCACACAGTGCCGAAGGCTGAGTGATATGACCCAGCTTCAACGAGTGATGTATGATGTGCATTTATGTTTTTTTGATTTGAGAAGGTATAAATATACCATTCCCGTTTATTTATACTGGAGAAACAGAAAAGAGCTTATTCAGCTCGGAAAATATCCCGCTCCAGTCTTATATACAGAGTTGCTGAAGTTAAGGTCATTTTATAATGAAAAATAACAAGTATAATACCTGATATAATACAACGCTAACAAATATTCGCTGTTCTATGTTGTAATATATGTTTGATTACACAATTTAATAAATTTTATGCAAATAAACTATACCTCGTTTGTTCAATTTTCAACACAATATATAATACAGTGGGTTGGATTAAAGGGGGCGGGCACCCCGTCAGCAGTATGATTTTTAACACGCTCAGTCAGATGTATAGTAGCATCCGTACATATATGGAGAGCCATCAATATACATACTAACTTTCTTTCTCTCTCTGTCTTTGTACCGGGTATTACATATGGATCAAGATATAATGTAGTTTGTTTTACACAACCATTTTTTCCTGTTTAATTTAAACATTTCAAATTCATTAATATTTCTTGTGCTTACATCAAGATGGTTCCATGCCATGGCTCCTCTGTATAGAGCACTCTTCTTAAAGGTCTCACTTTTCGGCTTGGCTGTCAAGAACAGAATAGCATCGTGGGCTCGTGTATACACCTCTCTATTATTTATAATATCTAAATTACATTGCTGTTTAAACATAAAATTCTGCAGATGCATAATTCGCCTCGGTTCTAATTTCGAAATGGCAGCCTGTTGGTGTGTGAGGATTGTTGGGTACCGGTAATCCAGACCAAGTGATATTCTGAGGGCCTTATTTTGTACAACCTGAAGTTTATCCATTATTGCTTTCCTTGCAATTCCATAAAAAATGTCCCCATAGTCAGCATATGGTAGCACCATTGTCTTATACATATCAAGTAAAGTACGGTTGTCCATTGACTCACGCAGTCGTGCCATCAAGTGTACCTTGTAAATCACCTTCTTACAGGTGGCCTCCGCATGCATGTTGAAATTTAGAACAGGGTCCAAAATAATGCCTAAATATTTCATACTTAGAGTTCTTTCAATCTGGTTGGTTCCAAAATTTAGTTTATGTCCTACAATATTTTTTAATGATGATCTTAGGCCAAAAATCATGTAATTTGTCTTTTTTGCATTTAAAGTTAATTTATTTTTCCTAAACCATTTATCCAATGCTCTGAGATCTTCCCCCATTTTTAGCGTGAGGTCACCAATATGAGGGCCAGTTCTAGAAATAACAGTGTCATTGGCATACAAATAAGCATCACAATTTTTTAAGACATTTTTTAGGTCGTTGATATAAATTAGAAACAATGTTGGCCCCAGAATGGAGCCTTGAGGCACTCCACAGACAACCAAACCCTCTTCAGAAATTTTGCCATTAGCAGAAGTTTTCTGCTTTCTTTCTAACAGGTAGTCCTTTAACCATCCCTGAAGAAGGCCTCCGACACCAATCCTTTCCAGCTTTTTTATTAAAATTGAGTGATTTACTGTGTCGAAAGCCTTCTTCAACAAGGGGGGTTTCGTGTTTATTACATGGCCCTATACTGTCTTTAAATGAAAAAAAAAAAACAAATGTGGAGACTATGGAGTCTGGCTACACCATACTCCATGGGCGCATGGAGTATGGAGCTCCCATAGGCTTAGCATAGAGAAGGCCATACCACCATGTAATATAAAGTAATCATCAGAATCATTGGGATAGCGTCCTCCTACCTAAGCAGGCTTTGGGGTGGTGTTTTAAGTAGCACATGTCAAACATACAGAGTGAAACATGCCAGCTGCCACATCTGCTGATGGTGAGATAACCAGGGACATATGACTTGCAATTATAAAGCTGACCTCCACCCCTTGTACATTTACCCCCACCTAGCGCTACTGTAAAACCGTGCGTATAAGTCTAACTCGCGCATAAGCCCCGCCCAGACTTTGGGCCGATCCTATAAGCTGCACAAGAGATCAGATTATGGTGACTTCTAGTACTGTACCATAGTACCACAAACTCGGGTATAAGCCACACCCTGAGCCTGGGTCGATGCTATTAGCTGCACAGCCTAAACGACTTCCATACTAGCCACGGCTTATTGGTGAGGTTTTACCGTACCTGCCAGTGGCCATCTATAGCCATGTCATTTACTACCACCCCACATACACCAGCATAGCACATTCATTTTATAATGGCTTTCGGGATTTAAATTGGAATTTTAAAACATCTAGTTGACTTCTCAGAATGAAGGGAGACATAGATATGGCTAGAGAAGGGTGAGAAATGAGGGGTATAGAGGATATGAATTATGAATGAATTATGTAGGAATAGAGAGCAGTAGAGAGACAGACCAAGCCACCAATAAGAGTGGGAGAGAGGAAGAGAGTGGTAATGTCTAGGGGTAGAATACGCGAAATCAAGATCTCATTGACAGCTTTAGATATTAAGCATAGTATTCAAATTTAATTTGTTCTCCTAGTTAAAAAATAAATCCCTGCGATCCCTACAATTTCTTAATCAATGTTTACATTGCAATCACATGTGCATTGACTATTTAAAGGGACTGGAGGTGAGAGAAGGGTAGTGGCCTACATCAGAACGCCTCTGTGGCTGGGTATAATGGTGAGGAATCCAGAAAGCTATGCTTAAGGTGTGACAAAATTGTTAAACCATGATCCAGTAACAGAAGCTGCTCCCCACTTCTATTCTGACGTCACAGCATTGATGTCAACATCACAATACTCTCACTGTTGTAACCATGGTGATGGATCACCATGGCAACCCAACCTGGTAAGGACACCATGGAGACCAGACCAAAAGCAGCATTGTGGTGGGAAAACCAGGATTTACATTATCAGTGTAGAGTGTAGACACATTAGACTGGTATATGGTTACGGCTAATTTTGTGGCACCTATATATGGTAGATCACATGGAAATGTCTTCAGAATGTCATATCCAAAACAATATGCCAGTAACATGGTTTCTACTGACATTGTATTAAGGAAAATGTGTTTTTATTCAACCATGCATATTTGCTCAGATTTTGTTTCATGTAGTGAGAAGAACTATCAGTGTGTGATCATGCCACCCTCTTCTCGTTGCCCAGAGCTGCCCCTGGTGACCCTGCTACAAGAGGTCAATGAGGAGGAAGCCGCCCCGGGCAGGTCGTATTGACGACTACCTGTCAATACACCTCCCACCAAACCACAGGCCTCCACTGAGCTGTGGTGGAGATTGTCTGCAGGGGTGCTTTAGTATTAGTATAAAGGCCTGACACTGTGGGCTGTGTCTCACGACCTTGGGCCAATGTTTTTGTCTCTGACCGGGTGCCAGCTCTGACTGGGTGCCAGCTCTGACCGGGTGCCAGCTCTGACTGGCCCGAATAAACACGGGTTATTTAGGGCAGATGATGATAGAATTTGGCTGAAAAGGTTAATGGATGTTATAACTCTTTATGCTAGTAATTTGTTGCCCATTTTTATCATCATCTGCCTTAAATAACCCATTTTTATATAGGCCGGTCAGAGCTGGCACCCGGTCAGAGCTGGCACCCGGTCAGAGCTGGCACCCGGTCAGAGCTGGCACCCAGTCAGAGACAAAAACATTGGCTCAAGGTCGTGAGACACGGCCTGTGGTGGTCTGGTCATCTAGGTGACCACGTGACCAAACACTACACACAGGTAGTTCCCACACCAATCACCAGGCCTATACTAGTGACATCTATTGATTGTATGGGGAACTACCTGTATGTAGTGTTTGGTCACGTGGTCACCTAGATGACCGGACCACCACAGTGTCAGGCCTTTATACTAATACTACAGCACCCCTGCAGACGATCTCCACCACAGCTCAGTGGAGGCCTGTGCACCAAACATACACTCACCGGCCGGGGGGACGTGTCAGCACTGGTTATGATGAGGCTCAGGTTGACCGACACCAGCCAGGGCTGCATTCATGCCTCATGAGGACAGAGTACAAAGATGATGTTTTAAGGTTTGTTTGCTTTTATTTCATTTATTTATCCTGGCAGGATGTATGGCCTGGTAGACCGTGTTATTAAAACACCAGCATTTCCGATGGGCGGAGTTAATAAGAGACAACTAAGTCTCCATCAATATGTGAATAGTAGAGAAGTGCAAATTTTAGTGCATGTCTCTGCCATGTATACCTTACCTGTATTACAAAACACATGTATTAGAATTTTGATATAATCTAATAGCCGACAGGCCATTAATAGGTTTAGTATACATATATGTAGTGACTTTTCTTCATTTGAAAGGAGAGGAAAGAGATCCCATACTAGGTAATAGCAATGGGTAGTGAGAAAAAGTAAAGGTGATATGCGGCCCTTAAAGGGTTAAGTAATTAAAATAGTAGCAGGCCATCTAGAGCTATGTGCAGTCCTACTGTAGGAGACTCAGTTACCCGTTAATGACAACATAATGTTTTTAAGCACGTTGTCTTGTCGTCATAATATGGGTAACATGACTACCCTACGGGGTCTATACACTTCTGAAGGATTGCTATGCTTTGTACATGAGCGTCGTTTGTATCATGCAAGAATATTAGGGTTTAAAAGATCTATAATTCCTAAGTTTTGTAAAAGGAAAACACGTCAGACCAGACAAAGTCAATTTGCCGAATTAAGTTATGATTATATTAAGTCTGCTATATATGAGAAATCCTTGTGTGTCTTTGTTGCCAAATCTTGGAATAATCTGGAAAACAAATTTAAAAGTATTGAGGACATTTCTACCTTTAAAGCCAGAATGAAGGAGCTTCTGAAGGACTCAATCCCCAAAAACCAGAAGAATCTGTTTGTAAATTTCAGGCCCTAGATGTATGACATTGATCTCAGTATGTTTGTGATTGATTAGATAAAACAACAGAGTTGGGATTAGTAGAGTAAGTTTTACGGTAAAAAGGTACATATGTCAATACTATGAAAAGAGACTATTAGAGTTTATATCTGATATAGCTTGTTACTAACAATTTGGATATTATTCTGTTTTTATTACTAAAAAGGGGTGGAATGTAAAATCAGCCACGCTGAATTTCATCCTTACTTGTTTGGTGCAGTATACTTTGACCACTCTTCAAAAGGTTTTACTAAGCAAGTCAAATGACAGCTACCGGTACTCATACAAACTCATTTCTTTGGAAAATATTTAATTAAATCATGTTAATCATTCACTCTATAATTCTGATGATAAGTGACAATATAAATATGTTTGTGTGAAAGGATACCCGATTCATTATATCGAAGTACGTATGAATGTATGGATACCCGATTCATTAAATCGAAGGAATTATATGTACCTGTAAATCAAAAAACGCCAAATAAAGTTAAATTGTTCTCAAAATGCAAGAGCAGTCTATACGAAAACTTTTTCACCATGCAGGACATTTGGTCCTGCAGATTTTTTCTTGGCAGGCCCAGCTCATTTTTGGCAGGCCCGGATATTGGAGTACAATCTTGCTATTTAAAAATGAAATATAAAGCAAGTGTTTATACTAGCAATGATAATAAATAAGGTTCTCCCTACATGTTACAATTATATTTAAACATTTTGATGTGTGAATTACTGAAGAACATTACAGAAAATATTCACACTTTCTGTTTTATGCTGTAGAAACCTTAATAATGGCATATAGGCAAGATTCTTTAGAATACAGCCAGACATTTGGGCCTGCAGTAGCTCTCTTTTTGCCAGACCAGCAGACTTTCTGCTGGCTATAGCCGGTGTCCGGCAGGTTTTCGTATAGACTGCAAGAGTTTTTCCCTGGTACTGCATTGGTGCATAATGCAGACAAACAAATGTCTGAGCTAATAATATTATGGGATATATGCTGGGTTTAAGATTATTACCCAACACTCATACAATGAACTATTGCTATGTTGCTTCCAGTCATCTGTTAACCGAGTTGACTTCGTCTTTTTAAAACCTTAATTAAGACATGTTTGCACTGCATTTCCTGCTACTGTCCTCTTTACATCCAGTTATCCACAGTCTCTAGACATCTGGCCGTACAAATGTGTAGAGTCTGCGGAAAACGTAGTCAGAGGATCGGCAAGGATTCAAACCACAGACCTCTTTCACCAGTGACAATCATGCTAACCGTTACCAACCCCTGTCTGACTACTCTCTGCTCCCTACATTACTGGATTGCATTGAAAAGTCCCTTAAGGGCCTGTTACACTGGCGGCACTTGCTGCGCGGCATCTACTGCACAGTATGCCGCAGCAAAAGGTAACAGTGTCGGCTTTTGCTGCAGCAAGTAGTTGCGGCAAGCTGTAGCAAGTTTTGGCCCTGTTACACTAGCTGCATCTGCCGCACAGCAAGTTCTGCGGCAGAGGCAGTTCAGCAGATGCCAGTAGTGTACAGGCTATTAGACATAAATTATAGGGCATGCTGCACAATGACAGCCAGTTATGGCACCGCCTGTGGGGTTCAGGATACACCCAGTGGCATTGCACCCTACATATGATAATAGCCATACCTCAGTGTATTTTAATAGTTATCTGTATGCAGACCCCAGGTCAGCTACAGAGCCAGCTGAGTCGGCTGAGCAACCCAAACAATGGACAACACATCCGCGGGGAATCCCTCTCAACACAATACGCTGATCATCATTGGATGGTATTACCGGACTACAACCTGGCGCGCTGTTCCCGGGGGGGGGGCACTCAATTTTATGTTGACACGGGTGTGCGGCTGGACCTCTGACAAAATTGACTTTGTTTTAAAGAATTTTGGCAGAAAGTTTGATAGATGACCCTTGTTTAGAGGGGTTTTGTTGATTTTACAGAAAGGTAACCCTTGGTGAGAGGGATTTTGGTGAACCTATATGAAGGGGAATTTGCCCCAAAAACAGCCCTTGCCAGCCGCACCCCCGTGTATACGATATCTAGGAACTTATCCCCCCGGGCTGTTCCTCGTTGCGGCTTCTTTCAGGGCTAATTTAGATGCAGCAACCCGAGGGAGAATCATTGTCCACTACAATGTCCCGTTAGACTCACACCCAGGGGGACTGGGGTGCTGGTAATATCACTGTTGGTAATAACAGTCTAGCCTAGCTGTGGGGGACATGGGACATGGGGGAGGGGGGGGGGTAAGGTAACAACAGGGGGAAGTCACAGGGGGACCTGCTGGATGGTTGTGGGTGGGTGTGTGGGTAGGGGGGTTGTAGGACATAGGGGAAGTCAAAGAAAGGGGGGGGGAGGGAAACAGATCAACAAAACTATAGTCATTGTCTAGTGGCCATTTATATTTAAGGGCTGCGCAGTGAATAAATATGCTAGGCCTTTTTGGGAATGATGTATAACACAGCCCTGTTGAGGATGCATACTCTGATACTCACCAGGGCTGCATCAAAGCATCATACCTGCATGATACACTCATGCATACTCAGCATGATGCATGAATGCAGTGCTTGCAAAGTAACTGCCGTCTGTTACGGCGTTAAACTTTGACAATTTATATAACCTATATTTATACGCTATATAAGCCAAACCCGCATATCTATATGCTGCATCCCCAACTTCAACGAATTCTATAAGTTATACTTTAGTACTACAGTTTACTGACAAAAAACACACTCACATTTTGGGACAATCTTATCAGTTGCACTTGAGTTCTGATTCGCCAAGGAATTACACAAGCTGTGGCTTCTATGTGAGAGTTTAGGGGATATGAATATTGAGTCGTATATACACTTCTATGTGAATATTGAGTCGTATGTACACTTCTGTATAAATATTGAGTCGTATGTACACTTCTATATGAATATTGAGTCGTATGTACACTTCTATATAAATATTGAGTCGTATGTACACTTCTGTATGAATATTAAGTCGTATGTACACTTCTGTATGAATATTGAGTCATATATACACTTCTATATGAATATTGAGTCTTATGTACACTTCTATATGAATATTGAGTCGTATGTACACTTCTATATGAATATTGAGTCGTATGTACACTTCCATATGAATATTGAGTTGTATATATACACTTCTATATGAATATTGAGTCCTATGTACACTTCTGTATGAATATTGAGTCGTATGTACACTTCTATATGAATATTGAGTCGTACATACACTTCTATATGAATATTGAGTCGTATGTACACTTCCATATGAATATTGAGTTGTACGTACACTTCTGTATGAATATTGAGTCGCGTTGCCCAGGGCCCCCACCATGCGAACACCACCACCAGTCTATACATAAAGAAACCTGTCACAGCAATATAAGGCCTGCCTCCCCCCATCATACACACTGCCCACTGTCAAAATAGGCATTGATCGCAGGACGCAGCAGGGCCTGGGGAGTGGGGTGTGGGAATATGGGAGTAGGCAGCGGGGAGGTAGGCCGGGCAGTTCCCTTCCACCTAAAGTATAGGTCCAGACATGCATGGTTGTGTTAGGCATCAAGTATATTACAGTCACCAGGCTAGTTAAAGTTTCTGGAAATGAGATGTCTTGAATGTTTCTATATTATTAACCTATATTTGGCCCAGAAGATATACAAGGGATTTAAATTATTATTGCAGTTAGCATGAATTCTGGATGAATTCTGACCTTAATGAGTAAATTTATGGAAGAACATTATGTATTGATGCTTTCTATGTGTACCCTTTGCTTTTTAAAAAAATAAACAAGTTCAAGTTCAAGTATCTTTTATTGTTTTCCATCATTCTAGGTTTTTCAGGTACAATATTGGGTCGGCGCCCGAAAACGTTTACTTTGGTTAGAGTGACCTGGCCTACTTTAGAGAATCCTTACACTAAGCCCACATAGCACCGGGAACCTGTTTCGTATAGTAAGAATGTTGAGGCCGATCAACTGATGAATCAAATGACTTGAATTGAATTGAAATTACTTTTATTTATACCAAAAAGCAGATGACCTGTAATTCGCCTCTATCCATTTGAGGCGTATTTATGACGTCATGGTCACTGGCATGATATCTACATGTTAATATAGTAGAATTGACTGAATTATACTAGAATACAAAACATCCCTTAGGGACACTGATTGTATATTCATTATGAAGAAAACCTCTAATGATATGTACCGGAGTTGCATAGCGCGAACTGGACCTGGCCCTACTGCGAGTAAAATAAAAGAAATGACAACAACAACCATGTTAGACTATTTCCTAATGGACTACATTTAAGAATACCCTTGCTGCCTGCTAGACCTATTACCCGGGTAGTTCCAGCTAGCAGCAGCCGGTACGGAGGGTACCCTCCAGTCTCCATACGGGAGGTGAGGCAGCATGTAGCTCCATAGCTTACTCCGCTAACAGCGATAATCATTCAGACCCCTCCTCCTCTGGAAACTGTCTAGGCCGGCATGCCTCAAGGATCCATTCTAATAACTCTCCACTCAGTCCAATGCTTTATAGATCTGCCTCCCCGTCTCCGCTCCCCATCTTCGCTCTCTCCGCGCTCCACTCACTACATCCCCACAGCCCCGTGAAGCATTCAAATTGATTTTCCCCGCCCGGCCGTACTAATTGCTATAATTAATTGTCTCGGGGTTAAGCAAAGGCTTTAAGACAAGGGAAAAGATGAGGGAGGGAATGGCGCGCCTTCATTCGATACGATTGAGGATCGCCCCTTGATATGATTTAAGCCCGGTCGCTCCGCTGCAGATCTAAGGGAATAAGACTCTAATCAAAACGTTTCTGGGGGGTGTTTTACAAGCGCGCTGTCTCATGCCCCGTTGCACAAAGCCTTATTTATGCCGGTTGGTAATACGCCCCCCTGCACCATAAATCGGTCTCCAGTCGCGCTGTCCTGATGGCCTCTATACGTCATGGGGAACCCGCGCAGGTGAACGCTGAAGCCACACGGCTTTAACCCTTAAAGTGGCATTCTCACCGGGCGTTTCCCACTCACAGTTCTAGTACTGTTCTAGTCTGCTATGTGGAAAGTGTGAGTGGCGAGAATGCCCCTTTAAGGCCTGCATGTTGCATCAATGTACTGTGCCTTTAGTCGTCATGTAGCATGACAGTAGCCCTGGTGAGTGACTACCCAGCGTTTCATTCATGCATCATGTCGACCCTATGGGGTTGAGACACTCCCGCATAATGGTTGGCATGATGCATGAATGTAGCACTGGGGAGCTACTCGCCGAGGCTGCAAACATGCATCATGCCAACCAAGGGCCTTAAAGGGGCATTCTCACCACTCACATTTACCACATAGCAGATAAGAACAGAACTAGAATTGGGAGTGGAAAACGCTCGCTGAGAATGCCACTTTAAAGCAGTATGCAGCCCTTTGAAGGTTAACGACATCTGTGACATGGGACATCTGTGACATGGGACGGGGAGGGTTTGTCTCAACTAAGTTACATCTGACATGGGCTGAGGGCTGGGTCGGACTGAAAGGATTGGGAGGATACGTCTAGGCTCTAGGTGTCTTCAGTGTTAAGGTCTTTAGGATTTTCACTTATGTTATCAGAAATGTGGTATGCAATAGGAGTAATACATGAATAAGCAAGCACGAGGGTTGGTTATCCATGGCTAAGGCACAAGGTGTGTGACGTCATATGAGTGTGTTTATCCACTGCTAATGCACGCTGGTTATCCAGTTTAGGCACTGCACAGCACAGCTACTTCCCCTTGTGAGTAGCAGCGGCTACACAGGCGGACTTATGCCTTACCCAATATATATACATGTTAATGCCCACATTAACATAGGCCGATAACGGTTCTATGCCAACTTCCATTCTGCCAGATTTTATATCAGGACCCTTTCAGTAATTATTGTTATTTTGCTACTACGCGACCTCAATATATACATTCTGAATTTCCAAATACTCCTAAACCGATATTGTGTTGACCCAACTGTACCTCCATAAAGTAGCTGAATTAAGTAACAACCTAGTACCTCCCCACTCCCGATAACTGCTGCCTCCCTTAAATCCACAGAGTAGAAAAAGATAACCCAGCCCTTTAAATGTATGACAAGCAGCTATCTATTGTAACGCTCCATAAGGGGAACGGTACCGCTTGCCTCCCCCCTCCACACACACACACTTTACCCAGGTAGTCAATCTCCAAGCAGTCTCCCATTTGTTTCTAGCGGCTCTATTTCCTCTCTGCCATAATGGTGCTTCTACATGGGTCGCCGTGTCGACATTTGATAAAATGCCAGTGTTGTTTTGTCGTTTTTCAAGTGTATAAGGAGAAGGATATCTGCAGGTCGATTTCTATGCTGTCTTTTTTCTGTGTCAGTCGCCTTTAAGGGGGCCTTGTCGCCCGTGTCGAATTTTAACCATATAGGGGCATAAAATGTGGCAGTTGACCCGAAGATCTTAAAATAGTTATTTATACAGCTAAGAATTGATTCAAATAGCTTAAAGAATGTGTGAAGAACAAATGTTTTAACTAACAGACATATTGGACATGTTTTCATTGTAGAAGTAAGGAAACTTTTTTGGACACTTTTTTTGTGTATGGAGACCGCAGTGTGACATGGCCATAAGAGACACGTAGTCCTGTTTTACCCCTTCTTCCATAGTAGAGTATACTCAAAATGTAAACTTGTTCCCAGACTTTTCCAAGTGAAGGTCATGAAATAAATGAGTCAAAAACTTGTCTTCTAGCTGGAGATAGCAGACCCACTTAGCATGTGCCAGCCCAAAACCCAACATTTGCCAGCTCCAGATTTTATTTGTGGAATGGTAACCTGATAGGTTAGACATCTTTTTACTCGTTTATTTTATCTTCGACGAGTCTGGAGACAAGTTTACTTTTTCAGTGTTTCTAGCGTCTGCAGGTTGGGGCAGAGTGATGTCTGAGGCTGTGCTGGGAGAGCGCCCCTCACCCCAGCAGCAGAACGTGATGTGTAGAATTGAAGTGGCGGCCATTGTTGTTCATTGTGAGGCGCCCGGCCCGGCATCATATGGGTGTGGGTATTTTTACAAGTACATCGTTATTACCGTGGGAAGATGAGGGGTGTGCAGGGGAGGGGGGGGGGAAGAAGAGGGGTGTGCGGGGGAGGGGGGGGGGGGAGAAGAGGGGTGTGCCGAAGGGGGGGGGTTGTATTGTGAAAGAGGGGGTGTACAAAAAGGCAACATCTCCAGCGGATGCCGCGACTTATCAATTAAAGGCACGTCCTGCCTTATATAGTGCTGTACTGGTTATTGTCATGCGGGCCATCATCTTGTCCCCCCCAGATGCTATGAAGTCGGCCATCTTGTCCCCCGAATAACATGTAAAGGACACCATCGTACCACCGTATAGAGCAAAGTCGGTTCCCAAATATGCTGTGTTAAAATTTACTGACCGTCAAGATTACTGAATATTCCCACAGTTCTTTATATGTCTCACCTTAAGCAGTCCCTTTACAAGAGAATTATCCTATATTTCTAAACAATTAGGATTGGCAATAGACAATACAAAGGAGATAGCAATGGACAGAAAGGGGTGTCTGGAAAACTAGGTCGCTATTTTTAGTGTATAACAGAAGATAAATTCACAATACAAATAATCCAATAAATCATTCTGAATTCTTCCTCTGTAAGTCTCTAACACTAGACTGCTATGACGACAATCATCTTAGTTCAATTCTACCCCGCTGCTACTGCCACTATGGCGCTGCATTCGTCCATTCATGCCCCTGTAGCAGCCCCTCCCCCCCCCCCCCCCCCCCCGCTGTAGACTGCTTTAATAGGATAGCGCCACTGCGTCAGTATTTGTGTGGGAATCAGTGTGAACGTATAGACTGCCAATTAATGGTTGTAAACTGTAGTATATGTCTATATCTCATGTAAGGACAGTTATTGCTACAAGCTTTTTCAAAATACAATAGTGCAAATCTATGCGGTTACATGTAGCTATTTGACAGGCAGTGCAGTGGACGAGCCTACACAGATAATCTTAATGCCCCGGCCCTTAGTCTGTAGTGGCTATCCCAGGTTACTCATAGGGACATTGGTAAGGTATGACCAAGTGCTATTCAAAAATGACTGAGGCAAAACAACACACGACTAATGCCTTACTCAAAAGGTGAGTTCAGCAGTACTGAACTACCTGATAGTATTAACTAACCTAGGTTGGTCGTATGGGGATCCAGAAAATAGCTAACTAGGTCAGGTACTTTTGACTGATTTGTTAGCCAGTACTGACTACGTTCTGGTGTCTAAAGAGATGTATGCATGCAGTCACTACTTTAGAATTTTCTGATTGGCCAGAGAGCTGGTTGCTGGTGATCACTGAGACCAGGAGTTGCTGGTGTTTTGGCCTCACAGGGAGGTACCAGCGAATTGCCATTTTGGTGGGAATTCCTGTCCAAAAACGGTAGGACAAGATGGCAGCCGTCCACAGTCCATTCCAGAGCTGGGCAATCTATATTGTACAGTGGCCCAGGAGGTCAAATTCCTTTGTGATAATGAAATTTGCTTCAAATTGCAAAAAAAAAGACTTGACTTGAAAGTGAAATCACAACTTCATCCATGTCACCTGTCAACTGTCAATTCAACTAGACCAACTAGACCAACTTGACACCACAAAAGAAAAAGAAAAAAAATGCAAATATCAAAGTTGAGAATGAGAAATGTAAACTCAAACTTCAGTCACTTACTGTCAACTGTCAATTCAAGAACAACAGCTTGTAATAGGTATCTTTTAAACACTGTAGGTCAATCAAGGTATCATATGGTATGCTTAGTCCTACGTTGGGTGAACAAGATTAGATCCTGCTGTGTGACCAGGTGGCTGATAAAGTAGTATATAGACATATCCCTCTCACCCAGGGTTGTACGGGAAACTCCCCAGTATACTGTACATGAGTAGCAGCAGTCTTTGTGAAAAAAGAATCATCCTACAGGACATTTCGTCCTGCAGATTATCAATTTTGCAGGACAGGCTAGATTTTCACAGGACCGGAGAATTCCATTGCACAAAATTATAGATAACATGCTATTTTATCAAATTGAACGAAAAAAAATTAAACTGAAATATACCTTTCAATACAGAAAGAAGTTCTCAGATGGATAATATATTTGGCCATACAAAACCTCATGGCTTTATTTCGCCTATTATGCATTAGTAAACTAGTATTTATATACTCTTGGATTTGTAACCTCCGTTCTAGTTGGAATGTTTTAAAATTCCTCCAGCTTTAGAAAGCCCTGAAAGTGCAGGACATCTGGTCCAGCAACAACAGTCATTCTGCCGGACCAGAGGCATTTTAGGCGGACATTGCCACTATCTGGCAGGATTTGGCAAAGACTGTAGCCGTACCAAATCAAAGCACAGCAGATTGTGAGAGATACATTGTCAATATGGTGAGCAGTCAAACAGATATGCAGCTGTGGTAAAAAGGGTTAAAGTCTATGAATGCGGTATGTTTTGCCCAAAATAAGAAGCCCTCATAGTGAATTGTTGTATTTGTGCAAGCCACTTATGTAGTAGGCCATGTCATGTTGGGCTGTGGCCTATATGTGTCAAGGTATCACCCAGATAATGGAGACGGATTACACCCCCTCTGACACCCCGTGTGTGGGTGTGGGTGGGTGGTGCACAGGGGGTGGGGATGGTGTGTGTGTGGGGGGGGTGGTAGGGTGGCTGTGGTGGAGGTTGGGGGGTGTCAGGGGCTTCCTCCTGTCTTATAACTGTCCGTCACATACCATGATGGCTTATTTTAACCCTTTAAAGATGGTAGTTCAACTAATACACTTCCTTAACCTTTTCCTCAAAATGGATGCCATGGGTTCCATTAGCATTTTAGCTGATATACAGTACCCAATATTTGCAAAATATTTGTTCATAATACATCATTTGCGATAGATAACAATGTAGTTTATTCACCTCACTGACTCAGGCACTCCCCCAGGTGTATATAGGGGGAACTAACCTGATGGAGAATGCACCAAGCCATGCAGTATCAAAACATAGGGAGTTCTAGTGTTGACCAACAGTGAAAATTATAGCACTGTTTATGCTACTTTTATAGCTTTAGACACTTTCAATCATTTTAAAAGTTGGGGAGTATTTATAGGAGACGCTATACAAGAGCAATATGACATGATTAAAAATTCGCCGAATTTTAGCTGACATACCATCTTTAATGCATCATACCCTTGGTCAGCATGACACAGGAATGTAGCCCTGGTGAGTAACTCACAGGGCTGGATTCAACCATCATGCCGACGGGGTTCAGACACGTCCGGAGGCTCGGCATAATGCCCCAATGCAGCCGAGGCTGCAGCCGGGGCTTTATGACAAAAAACATCATCTTTTAGCGACATCTGTCCTGAAAGTGTCTGTCACTAAATCTTACCTTGATACCACTGTAACCCAGTGTTTATACAATACAGATCATCATTTAAGATTAAGGTTTTGATGCTTTGAAACCGGCACTTTGGAACCGGCACTTCAAGGAGTTATTCTGCAAAGAGTGTCTGGGAGCTGCACAACAGCCTTTGCATACCTCAGCAGCCTACACATAATTATTATCAGTTTCTATCTATTGTAATTCCCCCTACACGTACACATAAATAGGCCCCTACATGTCCAAAAGGTAAAGGCTAGAAGTTATATCCTTCTACAATGTCCCTGGCGGTGACCAGTGACGTTACTCGTTGCCGTACACATCGTCATCTTAAACTCAATAGTATGCTGACTGAGGGAATAGGATGCATACAATGAATACAGTAACACAATCTGACCTATCTTAAAGGACTATAATTTATCCGTCATATATCTTTTGAATCAAAATTGGTCGCTCTAAAAAGTGATGACCTTATTGAACTGGTCTTTGCATAGCACATTGATGTTCCCATAATTAATCTGCAGCACTAAAAGAACTCTTCTGAAAGCTGATGGGTATTTATGATGCAAGGATTTCTACAGATTCATCTTCGATATATGCTTTTTCCATTGCCTGTTTGTAGCAGAACTGACACAACCGGTGCTTTTACTGCTACATAAATACCCAGACATACGGACAGCCATTAGATGTCTAGCTATGGAAATATATGTATACTTAGCTTTAGCTATCTACTATACTTATATTCATTATTTTTATTACCTTCTCTGCATCAATAGCTTTCTTTTACTGTATATTTGTTTCCCTTATTAGCCAATCTCTGCACACAAACAAGTGGTTTGCCCCCCCCCCCCCCAGCTGCCCCCCCCCCTCCCCCCCTCTTACCCCCTGATGCACTCATCCCTCCCTATACTGAGATTATAAGATGAAGGATGCAATTTGTGAGGGTTTTGCATCAAACGGTTTCCCTCCGACCCCCCGATTCGTTTGATCTCACGGCTGACTCTTATCTTTCTACGCTAGGACCCGTCGCATTGAGCGATCTTCGTGCGATATGAATCATGGGTAATGACTTTAAAGTGCCATCCCCATGCCACTACCCCCACCCCCATCCAGGCGCACTCCAAATATAGAACCCCCAAGTCTAGCCATGCTTCACGCTCAGCGAGGCTTTGACTTTACCTGCGGCCAGTTTGGGAATTAGTCGCCAGGTTTTGTTCATAAGATCTTAACCATTAAAGGAAAGGCTATTATTTAACAACAGGGGCAGGGAGGGAGGAGAATTTGTGAAGGAGTGACATTCGGAACACTTGAGCAGGGACCAAGATATTTGACTGTTCCCTTACTAGCACTAATCTAGCTAAAAGGGGTGATTCATTTTACTGGGCAGGGACAAAAAGACATTAGACTCCTCTCGCCAGGGGAGTCAAAAATGCCCATGCAAAATTCCATGGACCCCCCCTCCCGACCCACCACTGTTGTTAAAAATTGATCACTCCCTAATTCAGGTGGAATGGTGCCTTAAGGCATGATGCTTTCTGTCAGCATGAGGCATGATGTAGCATGTGAGTAACTCGCCAGTGCTGATACAGTACCAGCAGGGTTGGTGAGTAACTCGCCAGTGCTGATACGGTACAAGCAGGGCTGGTGAGTAACTCGCCGGTACTGATACATGACCAGCAGGGTTGGTGAGTAACTCGCTGGTACTGATACAGTACCAGCAGGGTTTGTGAGTAACTCGCCAGTGCTGATACGGCACCAGCAGGGTTGGTGAGTAACTCGCCAGTGCTGATACAGTACAAGCAGGGTTGGTGAGTAACTCGCCAGTGCTGATACGGTACCAGCAGGGCTGGTGAGTAACTCGCCAGTGTTTATACGGTACCAGCAGGGTTGGCGAGTAACTCGCCAGTGTTTATACGGTACCAGCAGGGTTGGCGAGTAACTCGCCAGTACTGATGTATGACCAATAGGGTTGAGTGTATGAGATGATAATTGCCTTTTGGCCATAATATGTGCATTTAAGGATAATGCTATGTATCTCTGCCAGAGTTGGTCCATTTAAAACAAAAACATCCCATTACTAAGAAGAATTCTAAAACAGAGAGGGTGATTGAAGACATCTGTTCCCGTCTAGTTCTGCCTCCCCCATCAGTCAGACGACAAGTGCCCGCTGCAGCCATATGGCAATCATTGTCTTTTTATAATCAATATCAGGCCCCTTGCTTTTCAATGCCAGTCCTTTTGACTCCCTCACCTTATAATTAAGATTCATCTGTTGCAGAGCGGTTTTGCCCATTTGGTAATTTCATCCAGTTATGTCGTGATCGATCTGATCGCTAATTATTTGAAACAGGCCAAGAGTTGCATCCATTATTTCCCTGCTTATAATGGTATTAAGCGACGAGCCAAAAGAGCACAAATGGCTCTTGTTGCTCTCATGGTGCAGTTTTCCGTATTAATTCTAGGAGAGAGCCCTATTTGATTTGGTCTAATGCCCAATTGGCGGTCTCCTGATGTATTGCACCCAGTGTCTGATAGTCTAGGTTTCCAATCTTACCTCTGATTGGGACATTACCACTGAGGAGGAGCCTGGGTGTAGGGAGGAGAGGGGAGGGGGGCATTTACATTATAGGGAATAACTGGTATGGATTCTGGCATTGGGGCCATCTGAACCAGGCTAAGTGGGAATGTGTGCAGGTGGTAAAACTGCCATTAACACAGCTATCCGCACCTCTCATACTCAGGGAATACTTCAAGCCTCATGTCCCCCACAAGGGTCCTGATATCAACCAGGTCTCTGGTGGCTAGGGATCTAGTTCGGCCCTGTGGGTAATGGCACGCCTGTTTCAGAGGATTCTGGTTGTTAGGGTCATGGTTTAGAGGATTCTGGTTGCTAGGGCCGTGGTTTAGAGGATTCTCGTTGCTAGGGCCGTGGTTTAGATGATTCTGGTTGTTAGGGCCGTGGTTCAGAGAGTCCTGCTTGCTAGGGAGATGTTTCAGAGGGTTTCGATTGCTGAGGCGGTCTTTCAGAGGGCCATGATTGCTAGGGCCATGGTTCAGAGAGTTGTGGTTGCTAGGGCAGTCTTTCAGAGGGCCATGATTGCTAGGGCCATGGTTCAGAGAGTTGTGGTTGCTAGGGCCATGGTTCAGAAGGTTGTGGTTGCTAGGGCCCTGCCTTAGAGGGTTGTGGTTACTATTTTTTAGTAACATTTATCTTTATTTGTCAGGAAAGCATGTATACATGGTACATATTCAAGGCGATAAGTTATATCATCATGTTAGGTGTGTCTAGACCATCCTAATATTCCATGAATAACATTACAAAGAAATCCGCTTCCTGAGCCTAGAAAGGCCCCCCTCAGCCTACCTTTCTGGTAATTGGCTGATACTTCGTGGGAGACCCTTTCCTCCAGTTCTTTTACTGGTTAATTTTAATAACATATAACAATATGTACATGTGAGACCTGTCCTTACCTCTATTTGTTCACACACACAAGGCATTTCTCAAACCCATGTTCTATTGGGTGACTCAAGCTAGTGGAGGACTATGGTTTAGGTTCAGGGGTATCTGGCTATTAGAGCCCTGGTTGCTATGACTTAAGAGGGTTATGTTTGCTAGGCCCTGGTCCAAAGGGTTCTTATTAAAGGACTTGGTTGCCAGAGAGGGTCTGCTAGCTATCTCCTGTTGGAGAAAGCTGTCTACTCGTATTGCTACTTCTGAGCGAGAGTAAGAATAGGATAATCAGCCTCAACTATTCTCTTGAAAAAAACACACAATAAAAGGAAGAACCCCGTAATAAAAGGAATTATAAAAGGAGGAGCCGCGTAACAAAATGAATATCTCTAGAAATATAAAGACAAGTCAGTAAGAGGGAGTGATGTCGGAAATGTAAAAAAAGCCATGTCTCTCACTCGGCTGTACCCAAGTCATTCATTACCATGTCGTTACTCCTGCAGATTAATTCATACACCGGAATCCGCCCGCCATCACTCAGAGCCAGCCCTCATGGTTTGACTGGCAGCCATTGAGGTCTGTCTCGCTGTGTCGTTTGTTAACAAGTATTCACAAAGGGGGGGGGGGGAGTGAAGAAATAAGAAAGCATCCATCCAGCCTTCTACCCACCCCCACCCCTGCACTATATGCTCCCTGTTCCTATCACAAGCACTGACTACTGCTGTGTAAAGTCTAACCAGCACCAGCACCATCGTGCATCTGGCACTTAGTATTTCTTTGAATCATCAATTTTATGGGATGGAGGGACAACATAGCATGACGGTACTGCCAGTAGTAAAATACCTTCAAATTTATTGATCATTTATTTCCCCTCAGGACTCTTGCTCAGTTCATGCTGGGGACTAAGACCCTCCCCCCTCCCCTCCCCCTCCACCTCTCGCTCCCCAAACGCCCACAGCCTGGGTTGGGAGTGGAGCCTGCAGAGGGAGAAATGATTAAATTGGTGTCGTGTTATTCCAGCGTCCTTTCAAGGACAACCTGCCCTACAAATCAAATGTTCTGCAGTTTTTCTATCAATTATGTTGAGTTTTTTATCAAGTTGTTTTCAGCTCTGGAGGTGACACGGGGGGGGGGAGGGGGGAGACGTGGTTCTGAAACCAGCACATGGAGAGGCAGTGAAGGGAAAGAGTCTCCAGACTCTAGCAAGGGACGGTCATAAAATAAATGAGTCAAAAACTTGTCTAAGTGACATGGAAGCGGGTCTTCTAGCTGGAGATAGAAGACCCACTTGGCATGTGCCAGCCCAAATCTGACATTTTTGCCAGCTCCAGATTCTATTTGTGGGATGGTAACCTGATAGGTTAGGCAACTTTTGACTCATTTATTTATGAAAGTCACTCCAACGGGCCAAAAACGAGTTTACTTTTTCAGTGTACTGGATCTGCAGTTTCCCTGAATAAGGATTGTACATCAATAACACCAATTTATGTATTATGGATATGACATTAAATCAATGTTCTGCTTACCACGTTTTGATATTGCAAACTATAATGTTTCCCTAATGATTAGCACATAATAGAGTGTGCATGCTAAAAAAAAATTATGCAGTTGTTATGATTTCTATCCTTACATTCACAGGAATAAAATTCCGATATATTATTGTAAATTCCTTTCGGGAAAAGTAAGTTTGACATTTTTTAACTCATGTCTATGGTATTGGATCATACTACCACATATTTTGGTACCTGATGTCAACACATAGTATGACATTAGTCCTTTTATTGTTGTATATTGCTTTAATACGATATCCACTTTATCTATAAAATGACTAAATACAGCCCTGGTAGATGACTCATTAATTCTGCATTCACACATCATGCTAAACCTGTGTGGATTGATGCACTACCAAAGGGTGAGCATGATGCTACAACTTTGTGATAGAGGTTCTGAAAACTGCTATTTCGAAAGCACTACTATACTAGCAAAATACTCTCTCTATATAGACATGTTTTGCATCAAACTCTAGCTCTCAATTAAAGAGAAGTCTGACTCCCATACAAGCCGCAGTTTAAATGGGAGAATTTACGATACTCATATATCCACATGGAGCCGTCCATTATGTATTCATACCTGGCACACCCAGAATAAGCTGATTCTGGGTAATCATGTCTTTTAGTCCAAAAAGTGTCATTTCCCTAAGTGCCTTCTTTCTTGGTGAGTAATTTCTCCATGATTAAGAATCATTGTTCTTTTTGGTGAATCAGCATACTAATGAAGCTACAATAGCTGGGTGCACTCTGGGATCTGGGTCACATCTCATAATAAGACAAAGTGGCTACACTGAAAAACTAAACTTGTCTCCAGACTCGTCGAAGTGACTATCATAAAATAAATGCGTCAAAAGTTGTCTAAGTTGTCAGCTGGTACACCCACTTCCTTGTCACTTAGACAAGTTTTGACTCATTTATTTTATGACTGTCGTCTGGATACAAGTTTATTTTTTGATTGTACATTAGGCTGCACCAACGATTTTCTCATCACCAAGCCATAAAAAATATTTAAATGTAGATCCTCGTCCAACTAATCTCACATTTCAGTGATCAAGACATTATTGATCAGCAGACATTATTAGATATGCATATTTTCTTTAGCTCATTGTAACTGTGACATTTTAAGCGTTAATTTGCTACCAAATATGCCCATATGTTCCCAGCTTTAATCATGTTTCGCCAAAAAATTGGAAAAAATAATATCCCGTAACGACGCTTTTAGAGATCTCTGCGTTGATTAGAAATAGACACGACTCCACGCCATTGACAGACATGCACATCATACATCACAAGTTGAAGCTGAGTCATATCACCCCAGCTTCAACTCTTGATGTATGATGTGCATTTATGTCAATAAGTGGGGTTTTGTGTTTATTACATGGCCCTACTTTCTTAAAATGAAGAAAATCAACAAATTTGGAGACCATGGAGTATGGCTACACTGTACTCCATGGGGGCATGGAGTACGGAGATCCCATAGGCTTAGCATAGAGAAGGCCGTACCACCATGTGATAAACAATGTTACTTCTTGGCATGGCCCTACTGTGGTCTCTAGGCTGCAGCATGGAATAGTGGTGATCAATGATAGCTCTGGTGAGACTCAGTGTCACCAGACCCCATCAGCTGCAGTAAGCTCTGGTCAGATTCTAGACTGTGCAAAAATGACTGATATTAATCAAGTGTTGGCTAATATTTCTTACCACTAAAACTACATTGTGATGTAGAATTGGCATGATCCAGGGCAAAGTGGTATTGATCGTACTGTTCTGTAGTTATTTTGTCAAGCCGTACTGTTCTGTAGTTATTTTGTCAAGCGTTTGAAGGCAGCTTGGTGTTTTGATAAACTTTTATCTTTTTGCCGGCATGATGCATGAATGCAGCATGATACATCAATGCAGCATGATACATTAATGATGCACACATATGAATCACTAGCAAGTTACTCAATTCTGTTGTAATCCCTAATTAACCCTTTAAGGACAGCATGTGACTAATATCTGGCTAATGTTGCCCCTATTTTCAGATTCTACCAAAAGAAAGGAAAGGGTTCATGAAATTATGTTTGTATTCTTATCAAAGCTAAACATTTCAAAACATCAAATTATAATAATTACAATCAACAGATAATGAAGATACTCACTTTAAATCTACTATCAATTCTCTATGTGGGGTTTGCCACTTTACGACTCCCCATAAG
Source organism: Harmothoe impar (assembly GCA_947462335.1). NCBI lineage: Eukaryota > Metazoa > Annelida > Polychaeta > Phyllodocida > Polynoidae > Harmothoe > Harmothoe impar. The sequence continues at coordinate 61,257,437 of OX381720.1, read as the reverse complement.
TCGACATCAAAGCAGTTTGTAATCAATGTCATCCTCAGGAGGACAATGCAACATAGAGGTGGCCATCTTAAGCCTTTCAGGACGGCATTTGTCATCATGATGCATGAATGTAGCCCTGGCGAGTAACTTGCCAGGGCTGCACTCAAGCATCATGCCAACCCTACAGGGTTGAGACACTCCTGTTGGGTTGGCATTGCACCAATGCAGTACCAGTGAGTTACTCACCGGGGCTGCATTCATGCACCATCAGGACATATGTCATCGTTTGGCGACATCCGTCCTTCAAGGGTTAAAGCAGCACTGTGACAAGCGTTCTGCACCCCATGTTGCGGTGTCTCAGCTTTAGTAGCCGCTGATTATCTTTGATGCAGCGTCCTGCAGGTCTTTTCTCACCTCCCGTGTGAGGAGAGTTCCACTTGGCGGGGTATTGTCTGCGAGTCGATACATGTAGTGGGTCTGGGACAATGCCTGAAGGGGCCCGGGAGGATCTCAGTCAATGCTGAAGGATGAGATAAACCTGGATGTAACCCTATACGGACAGCATAGGGCTGTGTATGGCTTCAATGCATCAAATCAATGAAAAAATGCAAATGCAAAAATCATGACCTATTTGGTCTTGGGATATGCCCCGTCTGAAGACGGACAGGATTTGTAGCAAAACAACATTTTCTGTATAAATAAAAGCAATAACAAACACACAAAATTATGTCCTTCTGTCTCATGATCGGGTGACACTTACCTCTTGGCACAACCCCTCAACATAGCATAATGAGTTAGTAGTATTATATGTATCGGAACGGGACTATGCTTAAGTACTGTTTATTACTCAATCGACCTGCAGCCAATCAGAGGCCTCCATTTGGTCACGTGACCCCCTCATTTGCATAATTACGTAATAGGCCACGCCCCCTCATTTGCATAATTACGTAATAGGCCACGCCCCTTGATCACCAGCCAATCAGAGGCCGCCATTAGGGGGGCACTTTAAGATGCATGGGGAGGGGGGCACTCTAGGGGGGTGGGCGGCACTTGGGGGGGAGGGGGGGCCTTTGGGGTCTGCTGGGGAGAAAAAAAATAATTTTATCTGATCTCTAGGGAATCGCCTCCTCCCTACCCCCCTTTAGGGGGGTAGGGAGGAGGGGAGTCGGAGGTGGCTGTAGAGGAGTTTTTCGGTGACTTGATGACTTTCAAACAACCATACTGATAGTTGATAAATTTGATAGGCTACAACAACATCACGGAGCTCTCTTTGTTTGTAAACAACACCACGTGGCTCTCTTTGTTTGTAAACAACACCGCGTGGCTCTCTTGTTTGTAAATAACACCTACTAAGTTTAGTCATAGGTAGCAGCAGCAGCAGCAGCAGCAGCAGCAGCATCTTCAGCAGCAGCAGACAGCAGCCCGTGGTCACGCGACCTCTTCATAATTTGCATAATAAGCCACAACAACAGCACGTGGCTCTCTTTGTTTGTAAACAACACCTACTAAGTTTAGTCGTAAGTGTCTAGAGCAGCAGCAGCAGCAGCAGCAGCAGCAGCAGCAGTAGCAGCAGCAGCAGTAGCAGCAGGAGCAGCAGCAGCAGGAGCAGCAGCAGCAACATCAACAGCAAAAGCAACAGCCCGTGGTCACGCGACCTCTTCATTTTGCATAATAAGCCACAACAACACCACGTAGCTCTCTTTGTTTGTAAATAACACCTACTAAGTTTAGTCATAGGTGTCTAGAGCAGCAGCAGCAGCAGCATCTTCAGCAGCAGCAGCAGCAGCAGCAGCGTCATAGGTGTCTAGAGCAGCAGCAGCAGCAGCAGCGTCATAAGTGTCTAGAGCAGCAGCAGCAGCAGCAGCAGCGTCATAGGTGTCTAGAGCAGCAGCAGCAGCAGCAGCAGTGTCATAAGTGTCTAGAGCAGCAGCAGCAGCAGCAGCAGCGTCATAGGTGTCTAGAGCAGCAGCAGCGGCAGCAGCATCTTCAGCAGCAGCAGTAGCAGCAGCGTCATAGGTGTCTAGAGCAGCAGCCGCAGCAGCAGCAGCGTCATAGGTGTCTAGAGCAGCAGCAGCAGCAGCAGCATCTTCAGCAGCAGCAGCAGCAGCAGCAGTAGCATCTTCAGCAGCAGCAGCAGCAGCAGCAGCATCTTCAGCATCAACAGCAACATCAGCAAAAGCACCAGCCCGTAACTTAGCATCATGTGCATCAGCCATAGCAGCAACAGCGACATTGCGACTAGCATCAGCGAAACAGGCTTTTTAGCAGCTGTACAAGCATTAATAGCACTAGCCCTAGCAGCAGCCGCAACAGCGTCACCTTTAGCAGTCGCTGCAGCATCAGCAGCAGCAGCATCGGCAGCAAGAGCGGTAACAGTAGCAAGAACATTAGCAGCACGAGCAGCAGCGGCGAGAGTAACAGCGGCGTTGTTAGCAACATTAGCGACTTCGTATGCAGCATGTGTAACACGAACGGTGGTACGAGCTTCACGTCTTGCACGAGCAGCAGCAATAGCTGCAGAAGTAGCCCTCACACTATCCAGCCACCCGTACGAATCTTGATAAAAACGAACCTCCACGTTGCTACTTGTTCACTCATCATTAACCATGGACGTCTCCTCCGTGTGGTGTTGTCGCGGCTCTGTAGTAGTGTCGGGATGCTCACATTTGGTAGAACGTAGAGTGATTCCTGATGACGCCATGCTGAAGGTGGTAGAAGGAGTGTGTGGGATCCATGTTTCACTCTCGCTTATGTACTAGGCTCCGAGATAAGCTTCTTAACTCAAGAGAAAAACTCTCACTAGGAAGGCGACCAGCTGTCTACCTGTGTAGGTGCGGGTTCGTTACATCTTTAATCCTGTTCGACTCCCCGAGGAAATAGATTGAAAAAAACAAAAGACCATCTTTCAAGCACTCGAATCCGCAGTCAGTAGGAAGCTATAAGGAGCTTAACTTGTTTTTGATTTAAGCTGTCTACCACACGCACGCGCTTGTAGTCACAGCTAGAGTGGCAGACATCCGTCCGCCCGCTGGTGCATGACACTCGGCCTTGGACACCCCCTGTAGTTTTTTTTGTATACACAGTTGACTAGCGTCTTAATCTCTTACCCAGCTATAATCCCATATACATGTAACGCGCATTACTCTCCTTTATGGCAATTATCAGATTGATTTAAGGGTGGAAAGGGCTTAGGTGATTAGGTCCCTCTCTAGCTGAAAACAGGCTTAGACCATAACATGCAGTCATCCGGCCGCGTTAAACACCCCCTGTAGGCTTTTTTGTATACACTCTTGATCCCCTCTCTAGGTGAAAACAAAGCTTAGAAGATGCAGTCATCCGTCCACCGGCTGGCGCGTCACACCTGTCGTTAATCACCCCCTGTAGGCTTTGTATACACTCTTGATCTCCTCTCTAGGTGAAAACAAAAGCTCCGTCCACGGGCTGGCGCGTCACACCTGTCGTTAAAACGCCCCCTGTAGTCTTTGTATACACAGTTGTCCCGCCTTATCTATTCACCAGCTATAAGCCCATATACATGTAAGTAGTATAGTATGTATCGGAACGGGACTATAGTTAAGTACTGTTTATTACTCAATCGACATGCAGCCAATCAGAGGCCTCCATTTGGTCACGTGACCCGTTGCCATGGTAACGTGACCTACTTAGGGCTCTCAGCCAATCAGAAGCCAGCATTCTGGGTGACCTACTGACCTACTTAGAAGCTCTCAGCCAATGAGAGGCTGGCATTCTGGTAACTATGGTAACGTGACCTACTTACGTCACGTGACCTACTTAGGCTCAGCCAATCAGAAGCCGGCATTCTGGTAACTAGGGTAACGTGACCTACTTAGGGTTTGTTTGTAAACAACACCACGTGGCTCTCTTGTTTGTAAACAACACCACGTGACACGTGCCTGTTTGTAAACAAACAACGTATATATAGAAAAAAACACAACAAGTTCCATCTTATGTTAAAATTATATTTTCGAATAAAAAAGCACATCTGTAACAGCGTCTATGTGTAACTACGCGCGTTCTCATTCAAACACTATAACACTATCATACCGTAGCAGCAGCAGGTAGGACCGGAAGAAAAGCAAGCGCACGAGCAGAAGCGACGACACCATTTGCACCATCCGGCCGTCGCGTTGGTAGCCCTACTACCCGTCGCGCGTTCCACTGGAGCGGCTTTAAGAGTGACAAATGACGATTCTTTGTCGACGCGACTGCTAACATCAGCATCGGCAGCAGCATCGGCAGCATCGGCAGCAGCATCGGCAGCAGCGGCAGCAGCCTCGGCAGCAGCGGTAGCAGCAGTAGCAGCAGCGGCAGCAGCAGTAGCGTGAGCATTAGCAACAACAGCAGCAGCGACAGTAGCAAGGGCGGCAGAGCGGGCACTAGTAGCGTTATCAGCGGCGTCATCGGCAGCCGCAACAGCATCAGCAGCAGCAGCGTCGGCATCGGTGGCATGAGTAGCTGCATCGGCGGCAGCAACAGCAGCAGTCACAGCCGCAGCGGCAACAACAACAACGTCATCACGACCCGCGTCACTAACAGCCGCAGTAAATGCAGCAGTAGCACGCTGAGCAGCACTAGCAGCAGCAGTAGCAGAGGCTACAGCATCAGCTTCACATTCGCGCGCCGCTTCGTCATTCCGCTTCATGTCACGGTAGCAACTTTCCATCACGAGGATCTGCAAATTGAGGCGCGGTGCTGGTGGTGGTAGTAGTAGTAGTAGTAGTAGTAGTAGTAGTAGTAGTAGTAGCGTGAACGATGATGACGATGCTGAATGTGGTTTCACTCCCCTTATATACCCTTACGCCCCGCCTTTTTTCAAGCCACCGGCCAGCTGCCCCTTCACGGCAGGTCTTTAGATCAGCCTTAAGTCGCTTACTACGTGGCTCATCATCCCTCTAATCGCATTTTCCAGCCGCCAGCCGGCTGTCTGCTGATGACAGGCGAGGGTGATTTGTTTTTTTCTTTAGATATAAGCCGCTTACCACACGCGCACCCTCTAGTCACAGACAGAGTGACAGAAAGGGAGGGGGTCGCTTTGTTCACGCTACCTGTAGTTGTTTTTCTATACACACGCTGAGCCCATGACCCGTTAATCCTTTATACAGGTAACACGCGTTCAACTAATTACCCTATTGTATGACAGTCGGTACACGGATTTAATTTTAAACCGCCTTCCCATCTGGGATCCATGTCTGGCGGGGTGGAAGGATCCAGCTGAAAAGTGTGATTAGGGCTTTTGTTTCTCTTATGCTAGCAGCAGGTCAGCATGCGACAGCTGAAAATGTCAGACTCGCCGCTCCTATAAAAGACTGAGATGCGTCTCTCTTTCCACACACCCTTCTACCATCGCCGCCGACACCGCCACCGCCGGCCAGCCGACCGCCGCCACCGCCTGCAGTCACCGCCATCACGCCAGCAGGGAATTTCGAGCTGAGTCTGCTTATTGCTTATTTTTTTTCTTTGAGCTTTTTGTTTTCTTAAATTTGTATTTTCACTCAGTCTTTTTTGTTTCGGAGGAAAGAAATATGGCGCTGCAGAGGGCGCGAGTTTCTAAAAGACGGTCGCGCGAACAAAGCGCTCTCCTCAACTGCCCGGCTATTTTTTTATCTCAAAGGAGAGAGCGTCACGTAGTTGAGGTTCACGCTTCTCTTGAGGCGTACCGAATTCTCGAGAAATGCAAAGCTGAGCGCCATCGTCGTTATACAAGAGCGGAAAAGGAAAACGTAGCGACATGGCCGAGAGCCGTCTTCTCAGAACAGCATTTACTCTACTATTGCATAACAGCTGCTCTCAGCGCCCCCACTCGTTGGGCGTTTCATGAAAAGAAAGAGCGCCGCTACTCTCCTCACCCTGCCTCCTCTTATAAAGTGAGAATAAGTGCTATGAAACGATTCGACAAGCCGATCGGTTTCTTGGGAGCGACTGCAGCTCCCACTCGGTGGGCGCGCGTTGTGGCCGACGTGAACACGGTCTCTAAACGTTTCGACGTCGTCACTTGTTATCCCGCATATTGCAACGCAGCCGAATTGAAGAAGATAGGGACGCACTATTTTAAACCATACGCTCCAATATGTATTTGTCACCGCCGCGCTCACACGCCTTATTGCTTTTTCGAGACGATCGTGTCACAACACAGAAATAGAAAAAAAAACGGCAAAGCGACGAGCTTTGCCTAAATGATCAAAAAAAAAAAAAAAAAAAAAAAACTAATCTCCTCCTCCTCCTCCTCCTCCTCCTCCTCCTCCTCCTCCTCCTCTTCTTCTTTTTTTAAAAAAAAATAAATATTTGTATCAGACTCCTCTGGAGTCTGATACAAACATTTATGACTATTGAGTGAAAATAGAATTTTATCGCAAAAAAAAGTCACTTCTGCCGCCGCTACTGTGACACCGGCCGGAATCAATAAAAAGGTCGGCGGACTTTTCTCCACAACCATTCACCACCGACCGTTCGAGTGAGAAACACAGCAGACAGTCAGACACACAACCGCTCTCTGACGCGTCCTGAAAAAAAAACAAAAAAAAATGTCCAGTAGTAAAAGCAAACTCTTCACAGAAATTCATTTCGACGCTCGACTACAAGGACCCTTTAGTTGTATCATTAGCGGTCCGTCGGGTTGTGGAAAATCGCGCTTGGTGGATCAATTTCTGAGCGACGTGAACAATTTGGTCACGCCGCCGGTGGAAAAGACTTTTTACCATTACGGCGAGTGGCAACCTCTGTTTGAAAAAATGGCAAATCGGTACGGTGTGGAATTCAGAGAAGGTCTTCCTAGCAAAGAGTCTATAGCGGGAGACGTGGAAGTAGCAGAAGACGCTGTACGACCCCACACTCTACTGATATTGGACGATCTGATGAGCAGTTCCAATCAGCAAGTGGTAGCCGACATCTTTACTAAATACTCGCATCACTGGAACGTGAGCGTCATATACATCACTCAGAACCTCTTCCAGAAATCACCCGACTTTCGAACTATGAGTCTGAACGCTCACTACATGATCGTTTTCAAGAACCCGCGCGACATGGGGCAAATAGCTAGTCTGTCTCGCCAGGTGTTTCCGTCCAACGCGGCGGCCCTCTCTAGTATATTTACCCATGAACTCAAGCGACCTCACTCATACCTCCTCCTGGACTTCAAGCAGTCAACACCTGACGATCTGAGAATACGCTCCTCTTTGACGGCCATACACTCTCAGCTAGTGTTCGTACCGCTAGACAAAAAAAAGAACAACAGAAAGCAGTAGCAAAAAAAAATGTCTTCTCATCTACTCGAAAGACACTTTGGTACTCTCAAGCACTTAGCTAAGTGCTCGCCAAAGGACTGCTCGCATCTAATAGACTCTGGAAGCGACGAGCTGATCGCAGCGTTGAGTGAGATCTGTCACAATTTACTGGTAGGGAACATCCCGCTCAGCGACAAACAACTGGACAAGCTTCGAGAATCGGCTGACGTGTTGAGGGAGGTCGGCAAAAAATCTACGCCCATCAAAAAAAAGAGACGCGTCTTGGTACAAGAGGGAGGTTTCCTCATTCCGGCTCTCATAGGGATGGCCTTACCGCTTATAAAGAGCATTCTCCGTATATGAGACACGTCATTCGACACCTACTCGCCGACAGCACCACCACCACCACCACCACCACCACTACCGCCACCACCAGCGTCATTGCCACCGGCGTCCCCATGACGGACTCAGAGCAGCAACAACACTACAAACGTTTAGCGCTCGTGGATCCTGAGACGCTCTACAAATCATCACGAGCAGGTCTACTTCATCATGTGCCCGCTGCTGCTGCTACTACTAGCGCTGCTACTACTGCAGTCGCTGCTGCTAGTACTTCTACTGCTCCAAACCTTCCTCCTCTTCCTGATGAGCGCACTGAAAAGAACGAGAGTTCCGCTCCTGCCACCGCCGCCCGCCTACCCGCCGACATGGCCTATTACCACAAGCAGGCAGAGCAGTCCCTTCATCCCGACGCGGCCTTGCACCAGGTGCTACAGTTTATCTACAGGGACTTGGATTTAGTGTTGAACGACCCCACTTTGGAATCGCGCGAGAAAATGTTGAAATACCGAAGGTTGTTGAATAGATTGCAATTTTTTCTCGCGAATCCCCACAACAGCAACATCTCTTCGTCCTACTCTTCTTCGCCCCCGGCTCACCTCCGTCAGTCTGCTGAAGAGGCCAGCGCGTCCCTACTCGAGCGGTTGGCGAACCAAGTTCCCAAGAGGAGTCGCCGCCGGACCGTGGAGCTGTACAAACAATTGGAGAAATCCGGAGTGATCAAGTGGAACGAGGACGGGGCGGTGCGCGAGATGTCGGGTCGGAGAATACCACCTGAGCATCGCATCAACATAGTGGACTTACTGAACGACGCCGCCAGGTTCAGGAAGACGGCGCCCAGACCGGCGGGCTACTCGCCGTTCACGAAAGCGCTGCGCGAAGCGGTTCCCACCACAGACGCCTTGATCGGAAACCATCTGTATAAAGCGAGCGGACCTGGCCAAAGTTTGGACACACGGCTTGCTGACAGAGGTCGGAAACGACCGAGCTTCGAATCGGAAGAAGGAGAAGCAGCAGCAGCAGCAGCAGCAGTAGCAGCAGCAGACTCTTCTCTGCAGGTGGTGGACGATCAATCCTCTGACGACGAGGAGGACGACCGTGAACTTTTCCAAACTCCGACTTCCTATAGGAGCGCGCCGCGTAGTAAGAAAAGGAAAGCGCGCAACCGCCTAGCGGCGAGCTCGTCTTTCACGCCCTCAAGAGACCCGCGATGGGCAAACCAGTGAAGAGACTGACCAAGAAGGAAAAAGAAAAGAAGCGCGTAGTAGCTAGATATACCGACGTCAAAGCGCCCTCCAGTTTCACTAGCGTGACTAAACTCCAGAAACAGCATTTTCGCCACCTGAACCCGGCCGTCATCCGAGATGCTTTAGTGTCGCTGGACGCCTACACTAAACATAAACCCATTCGGAGAAAATTCGCAAGGAACAAGACTATAACCGGCGCAATCGATCAGCAGTGGCAGATAGATCTGATGGACATGCAAGCTTTGGCGTCTCACAACGACCGCTTCCGGTACGTGGTGACGGCGATCGACGTTTTCTCTAGGTACGCGTGGGCCGTTCCCATTAAATCCAAGAGCGGCGCTGATGTCACCGAGGCCTTCCGAGAGATGACAGGCCCTGGCGAGAGACGACCGCGCACTGTTCAGACAGACAAGGGGAAAGAGTTTTTGAACAAGATCTTTCAAGATCACTTGAAGAGCGAGGGCATAGAGTTCTTCACTGGCGAGAACGACGACATCAAAGCTAGTCTAGTGGAGCGCTTGAACCGCAGTCTGAAGGAGAAGCTGTGGCGTTATTTCACACACAAGCGCACGTATCGCTACGTAGACGTGCTGCACCATGTAGTGTCTTCTTACAATCGCACTCACCACAAGACGTTGAAAATGGCGCCGGCTCAAGTCAGCTCGGAAAACAGCGAAACAGTTTTCTACCGACAAGATCTCCCAACTAACAAACAAATCGACGAAATATGGAAAAAGAAGAAAAAAACAAAGACGTCCGCCGTCGACGTCATCGCTCCGGGTGACAGAGTGAGGATGTTGAGAACCAAAGGCGCCTTCGACAAAGGGTACGAGGGAAACTGGCGCGAGGAAGTGGTGGACGTTGCTAACACGTTGGGAAGCAGAGGGTTCGAGCTGAAAGACGACAAGGGCGAGGAGATAAAAGGCGTCTTCTACCCGGAAGAGGTTCAGAAGGTGTACAAGAGTCGTTACGACAAGAACTACCTGATAGACGAGGTGTTGCGCCGCAAGACCGTCGACGGTAAAGAGTTAGCTTTCGTACGTTGGTTAGGTTACGACGACAAGTTCAACGAGTGGATCCCCGTCAAAAAAATAACGTAACAAAATGAACATCACTCTACCTAGCAACAGCTCTATGGAGTATTATCCTGACAACAGCTTGACGTCTTTCCGAACTCACTTCGACTCGCCGCTCCTTCTGCCCGAAGCGTACGAAGCGGCTCTGACTGAGATCATCCTCCCTACAGAATGGACTAACGTGCACGACGACGACTTGATCATCGTTGTTCCTCTGCGCACCAAAGGTTCGCTAGAGGAGGCGATCCAGGTTTTAAAAGAAACTAATTTCTCCGAAGGAAAAAAACCACAGGTAGACTGGAAGAGAATGAAAAACGCGAACGGTCTGAGCAAGCTAACGTTCAGCTCAAAATTCCCGCTGAACTGGAAGGAAGCGAGCTATGTAACGGTGGAAGAGATATCAGACACGTCGGAAGAGCAGCAATTGAAACCGGAAACAAAAAGGTTCAAGAGAGAGGTCGACTTGAGACAGACGAATGCCGTATACAAGCAGTTCTTGTCCCCGGCGGTGAAGAAGAAGACGATCAGCCATCAAGCAAGACAGATGATCGAAAAGATGGAGAAGGACATGGGAGTGCGCAGTTTCATGCCAAACATATTCGAGATACCTCCTATTTTCACCGGAAGCAACCACACCCTAATCGAGCGCTTGAGTGAGACGTTGCGAGATGACAGACTAGAGGGCGACAGCTTCTTGCTCAAACCGATGCGGATCTTATCGTACGACGCCAAGACGAAACGCGTCACCATCAAACCGCCGAGACACTGTGCTGTCCTGCTGAGTCAGCATCTCGCATGCGTTCTAGGCTTCGGAGAGAAGACGTGTTTCGCGTCGCCGACTACCGGCGCCTACTCGATGGATGTTTACGGGGACGTGCACTCTGTGTACATATACACCGACATGATCCAGGAGAGACGTGTGGGCGACATGCAAGTGCCGCTGTTGCGCTGCGTGGCGGTGGACAGAGGCGGAAAGCGTCGAGGTGGCGTGCAAGCTATCAGTTTTCCCCATTTGGATTATTTCCCCTTGAAATCCAAGAGGTTTACCGAGGTCGGCATCTATTTAAGAGACCGATCCGGTCATTCCATCCCATTCGGTAGAGGCGAGGTGACCGTGACACTTCATCTGAGACCTATTGAGCGCTGAAAGAGAGAAAAATGATGCGTCAACGCGTTCCGTACTTTCCACCCAGGCGCACCGTCGGCAGAGGGTACAGCGATTACTACAACGCGCAGCTGGGCAACGGCGTCAACGTGTACAGCGGGCGCTCTTTCCAGAGCGGGCACGGTTTAGGCGGCGCTCTGTTAGGTCTGATGCGCTCGGCTACCCCGCTATTGAAGTCGGTGGGAAAAACGCTGCTCCGCGCCGGTGTGGGCGTAGCTAAAGATGTGCTGGCGGGTCGGACTTTAAAGAGCAGCGTGAAAGACCGAGGCGCAGGCGCTCTGAAGAGACTGGCGAGTACGGCGTTCTCGGGAGGAAAGACGCCTGTCGCGTCTAAGAAAGGGTCGAAACGTCGCCGGCATTCTCCTCAGACGGGCGGTGGCTCTTGCAAGAGACGTAGAGGGGATGTATTCGACCGGTAAGCGCCTAGGCGTTCAGGTATAAATAAAAAGACTGGAGGGGGCCGGCGTCAGTCTGTCGGCCGCATGAAGAGAGAACACAATGGCTTACGTACACGAGAGCAGTAACGAGTGCGCGCTCTCTGAGCTCGACCTGCACACCGTAGCGCCGACTCAGACTACTATCTTAAAGTCGTCTTTCCTGGGGATAGAAACAAAAAACTCTTTAGAGGATGGAGGTAACATAAATTTCACCATCAACAAGTCGCAAGAGTACACAGACCTGAACGAGAATTACCTTCATCTGGAATGTCAAGTGCTAAAGGACGGAGCGGCGATCGAGGACACCGACGCGGTAGCTCCGGTGAACAACTTGGCTCACTCGCTCTTCAAAGACGTCCAAGTCTCCATCGGCGGTTTCAAAGTGTCTGGCAACACCGAGACCTACCCTTACCGAGCTTACTTGGAAGGGTTACTCAACTACAACAAAGACGTGAAGGACGGCGTCATGAGCGCCCAGGGGTGGCATGAAGATACGCCCGGTCAGTTTGACACGTTGACTGACGCGAATGCGGGGTACAAAGCGCGCAAGAAGCTAATCTCCAACAAGCGCTTTTCGCTGATGGCGCGACTGCACTTTGACCTGGCTCATCAACCGAAGCTCATCGTTGGAGAGACAGAAATCAATCTCACTCTGAAACAAGCGGCGCCCTCTTTCTATCTGATGTGCGCCGCTGACGGAGGCTACAGCTTGAAGATCTACAAAGCAAAGCTCTACGTGCGACGCGTGCTGGTGGCGGACGCTGTAGCGGAAACGCACGAGAGAGCGGTGATAGAACACGGGCCCTTCGACTACCCGGTGAACAGAGTGGAGGTGACGACCTACGCCATCCCTCAAGGTAACAGAGATCACAGCTACACGCACTCCAACACAGGCCAGCTTCCCAAGTCGATGATGATTTGCTTCCTTGACCACGACGCCTTCAACGGTAGCTACACCAAGAACCCGTTCGAGATGAAGCATTACGACATCAGCTCGCTTCAAGTGATAGTGAACGATCAGAAAGTGCCGAACGACGCCTACGTGCCCGACTTTAAGACCAAAGCGGCCGTGAGAGAGTACTTGGCGCTACACACGGAAACGGGGATGTACGAGGGCGCGCGCTCCTGCGGTATTTCATACGAACAATTCCTGAACGGTTACACGGTGTTCCCCCTCGACTTAACCCCAGACAGATCGCACGACGGGTGTCGCGTGAACCTTATAAGAGCGGGTCAGCTGAGGGTGGAAGTCAGTTTCCGCTCGGCGCTACAAGCGACAACAACGGTGCTACTCTACTTGGTGTACGACAACGTCGTCGAGCTGACCCGAGATCGACACCCCGTCACCGACTACCACATGAACTGAAGACAAGACGGCGGTACTTGGCGTATCGTATGAACACGCTTGAAATAAGCAGAGTGTTGAAGGAAAACGTTCACACAAAACATCGTTTCCTGGGCGTTTTCTCTTGTGACACTATTCCGAAGCACCCTATCAAAGACACTTGTTTCGTGAGCAACACAGATCCGCAACATTTACCAGGTCAGCATTGGGTGGCGTTTTACGTGTCGAGCACGGGTGAAGTGTACTACTTTGATTCCTTCGGCTTACCGCCGCTGAGTGCGGAGTTCTTGTCTTTCGTGGAACGCTCTGCTCCGTTCAAGTGGCAAAGAAACCGCATTCAACTACAAGACACTTCTGCTGACACCTGTGGACCTCATTGCGTTCATTTCCTAATTGAAGTATGTCGAACAAGAAACCCCAAGAAGTGCGTCATGCGCATGAGCAAAATCCCAAAGCTGAGCGACCGGGTCGTGAGTCAGAAGCTATCGATGATGCTGTTGTGACGGGTTGTTGCGATGGCGGCCGTTTCATGGAGGCAAAGATTCTCTGCCTTGCCGAAATGGTGTTGGATTTATCCAAAGTCGTGCAATGTCTATTGGAGAAAAGTCGTCCGGGGTGTGGTGGTGCGAGTGACGGCGGCGTGAGACTTTGCGGCCTGTTGAGTTGCTGCAAATCGAAGAAGCAAGCTAAAAAAGCATAAACTTGTGTGTTTTTTCTGATTGAAAATGAAAAAATAAAGAATAAAATGAAAAGAAAAGAAATTATCTTGTTGTGTTTTTATTTCTATATATAAGTTACATAACTTTTTTTTGTTTGTTTGTTTACAAACAGTCACGTGTCACGTGGTGTTGTTTACAAACAAGAAAGCCACGTGGTGTTGTTTACAAACAAACCCTAAGTAGGTCACGTTACCCTAGTTACCAGAATGCCGGCTTCTGATTGGCTGAGCCTAAGTAGGTCACGTGACGTAAGTAGGTCACGTTACCATGGTTACCAGAATGCCGGCCTCTGATTGGCTGAGAGCTTCTAAGTAGGTCAGTAGGTCACCCAGAATGCTGGCTTCTGATTGGCTGAGAGCCCTAAGTAGGTCACGTTACCATGGCAACGGGTCACGTGACCAAATGGAGGCCTCTGATTGGCTGCATGTCGATTGAGTAATAAACAGTACTTAACTATAGTCCCGTTCCGATACATACTATACTACTCATGTACATGTGATTTTTGATATCCTCTCTGGAATAGATTGGGGCTCAAGGTGAAAACAAGATTACGACATTCGCTCTCTCAGCTATATAAAGAGCCTCAATTGTTCTTGCAACAGCACTTCACCACCGGTACACTATCAGTCATTAGGCAGATGTTTGCGGTATGGTTCATACAGGTTACCTACTAATAGCGGTTTGGGTGAGTAGATCACTTTTTTTTCCTAAAAAAAAAAACCCACTTAGAACTCGGGTATGTATATGTAGCACTGTTAGTGTAAGTACACAGTAGAATCTACTGTACTATAGACTTAACCCTCTGAAGACGGTGGAGCGCGTTAATGCGCAGGTCTGTGTCGGCGTCACTGTTTTTTTTTGTTTTTTATTCTAACTAAAAAAAGAAAAAAAAGTCAGAAGGCAATCTACGACCTATCAAAGACAATTTTGTCATAAGTTCAAACTAAATAAGAGACAGTTTGAGCGTCTCTTAGTCGCTGTCAAAGATGCGAATAACGAAAGCGCTAGTTTAGTTCCCCGCTCTTTCGTCAGATGGTGCCACAATAGGAATTTTGTACATTCCTACGATGCTCACGAACATTTTAACGCATAATGAGCTATATAGGCAACAAAGCGCGCTTCTAATATATTAAAATATAAAAAACAATTCAATATTGTGTATTTCTGATAGAAATGAGTCAGTTTCTTTAAATACCAACTAAACTATAGCGAGATGAAAAATACCACACCATATCTAAGGCGTTATAAAAGGTATACATAGTCAGAACCTCTCACCGAGTCGGTAATCTGAAAAACGGATCAACTCGTTTTGACTCGTTGTGCCACAAGGGCCCCCATCCAACGGGGCCTTTGAGACCTTTGAGGCCAGAGTGATCCATGCTGCTTAACACGCGGCGTAATTAATTACGCCCATGTTGTGCAGCATATAACCAACTGGCAGTGCCAGTTGGTTGGCCCCTCTTTAGGGGCCACACAATAAATAAAGAATAGAAGACTAAGGGAACGTTCACAAACGTCACCCCTTCCTATGGGGTGGGTGGGTCTTTGGGTTTAGTGACAAAACAGCGACATGTGAGTAGGAGGGGGGAGAGTCGGAGTTTGCGTGTCAGCTCTTTTTTTTTCAAGTCTACATATTATTTATGATTAAAATTTTTTTTTTAAACACGATAATATAGTACGCTGATCAAAAACTGAATAGAAAAATAACCAAAATAGGTTGGGGAAATCTCTGCTATCTAGCTGATCGGTCGTTGTCACACGGTGCAGAAAATTTACTTTTAGAAAATCTATATTAGGACCACAGACGGGGCACATGTGTCACTTGTCGAATATAAGAGATGACAATGGTCCTTGTCGAATTTAAGAACTAGGTCTTGTCCATTGTCTATTTTGAGAAGTAGTCTTGCCCGTCTTGCCCCTTGTCGCCAACTCCCAGCACCCCCGTGTCTCTTTGTCCATATTGGCTAAAACAGGACATTGTTGACTTGGCTATTTTACCCGTCTGGGGTCTTATTATTAATCCCTTTGTATAACTTGCAGCTTATATGTTGTACTAAAACCTCCTTTCAAAATGTCAGAATAGGCAGTAACTCAAAAATAGAGGGCGATAACTGTGTTGTATTTTGGGAGGGTTTATTGAGTGCAACTTTATAGTAATATAGAATTGAGCCCGAACCAGTTCTATAGACAGAGGAAAAATATATCTAGGTCGCCAGATTCCATCTCTTTTCTATGCCAAAATATGTCGGAATCTCTTTTTTTTTTTTTTACTGAGTGGTTATTTTTTGATAGTGTAGAACCAATATCTGTCTAATTAAAAACCCTTATCAGTTCTGTTTTTACATACAAAAGAATTTTCCCACCCTTCTAGGCTTTTTCAAAGGATAAGAATTGAGATAGCTGAAGGCCGTTATGTATGTTTTAAACCCTTTTGGTGATACCCTACATAGACCCCTAGACGGGGGGATGCTGTGTCACTTGGCGATTTTTTTTTTTTTAAAGAAATGGCTATGTCCCCTGTCGATTTTTAAGAAAAGCGGTTTGTCCCTTGTCACTGACACTATAAAAATGTCACTACCCCTCATGTCACTTGTCGATTCTAAGGAATACCCATGTCACTTGTCGATTCTAAGGAATATGTCTTTTCCCTTGTCACTAGGGTCATGTCGATTTGTCGATTTTTTACCCGTCTGGGGCCCCCTCTACATAAGGGAGAATCTAAAAAAAAATTTAAAACGATTAGGGTCAGGCCAAAATGATAGGGTCGGTCGGGTTACTGGAACACAACTTTTTTTTGTTCGGCCTATCCCCTTCCCCTCATGATTAGACCCGATACGACGTCACATTCATCATGATACCATCATACACCATGATACACACACGCCGCGCACTGCACACACACACACACACACACACGCTCTCTCACACACGCTCTCTCTCGCACGCTCTCTCACACGCTCACACCCACCACACACACACACACAGACAGACAGACAGACAGACAGACAGACAGACAGACAGACAGACAGACAGACAGACAGACAGAGACAGACAGAGACAGACACAGACAGACAGACAGACACACACACACACACAGACAGACAGACAGACAGACAGACAGACAGACAGACAGACAGCACACAGTACACCTGATGACCTCCACATGATGACCTGATGCCCTTCCTAAAAATAAACCAACCCGACCTACCTACTCAAGAGGGTTTCAGTGTAGAGACTATTAGGGGTTTTTCTGATGCGTATATTATATTGAGATTGATTTTCAACTTTTGTGATCAGTGGTTGGTCCTGAAAAGGACCGTTTAGTAGAGATGATCGCAGGGACCTTGCTGCTGAGGCGGAGGGTGTGGTCATATCACGCCGTAGTCCTTCAGCATCTCTAGGACGGCGAGCGGTAGGCCTTCATCCCTGCAGACCTGCTGCTTGACTTCTTCGACGCACTGCCGGATGAGTTGATCAGTGACCTCCGTGATCAGCTCATCGGCCACACCCTCTGCAGCAGCAGCACGCTGTCTCTCTGCCTCCTCTCTCTGTAGCGCGGCTACAAATTCCTTCTCCACGGCCGCATCGATCATAGATCGAGAAACGGCCGCGAAGTTAACTCGGTGAGCCATTTTGTCGAACTGACTTCCTAACCGCCTGAGAGCAGCTGACGTCACACTATTTTCGACGACGCTATGACGCGCACAAGGTAGACAGGCGACGTCGTTTCACTTCCTTATTTGGAGTTTGGGACCTTGTGACACCGAAGTCATACCGTACGGTCGCGATAAAGCAACTAGTGTTGAAAGTGCGCCGGTCTTGAATAAGCGCCGGAGTATAAGAGCCTCTAAATGTTTTTTCTTAAGCACTAAAATCGAGACTTTGAATAAGCGCCAGCGCCTGGCTTGTATATAGCCCCTGAGTAAGAACTTCACCGAATTGAAAAGCACTCCCTCAGAACCCTTAATCGCGACAGTACGGTACAAATCTGATGTCAACCCGCGCCAAAACCAAAAGGGTGTTCCGGTCACACGTACCTACGATGAGTGACCTTCAGCTATCACCACGTGAAGAGTGGGAAATAAATTTTGTACGGCAAGAAAACTGAAAACTGATAACGATTCCATTAGATAAGTATTTGGTTCCAATCTATGGCGAGACACTTGTCTCCACCAGAGCGATTGATATTGATTTATATGTCTGTAGGCTTCAGCTCTCCAACACTCTCCAATATCCCACGGTGCATGATGGTCGCCGCCCATAATTAGTGACAACTAAACCTCTGCTGGAGAGTGAAAGCTACGTTGAGTCTTGAGGTGCGCAGAGATACTATCTGCCGCAGCCTGATTTTAGTTCCACGCTATTTAGATAACCGCCCCATTTAAAATCTCTCGATCCTAGAAAAGAAAAAAAATGCTAGAGTTTATCATGGACGCGTCTCAGATTTAGTCAAGCCGTAAAGTGAAGAACCTGAGCTTGTACATATACCCACATGAGGGGTGACCCCGGGCGTTCAGTTAGTACTGAGTCTATAGTCAACTTCCACTCTCTAAACAGAGCTTTAGCGCCTCCGTCATCTAGACCGTGCGCGCGCGATTTTTTTGCTGAAGCAGCTAATCAATGGAAAAGTAGAGAACACGTACTGGATCAAAACTGCTTCAGAGGCTTGTTATCAGGTATTATCAGTTAAATCAAAATATTTCAAAACATCCAGCAAAGCAGGATGGTATGTCCTACAGCTGGCGCTGACGAGCAGACGCCGCTGACGTCATTTTAATCAGGTCACAGCGCTTTTAGACACCTTTTCTGTAAGGTCTGTCTCATACCTTAGTATATAATACCGTAAATGCTGGGTGATTAGTATATGATCACATTGTCAGTCGCGGATCCACGAAGAGGCTGGATAAGCCACGAGCGGACCCGCGACTACAATGTGACATAATCTTACCATGCGCTTGTTTTGTTTTGTTTCCATTTACAACAGCAAACATTTCAACATCCTATTGTTTTTTTAAAATGATGAAAAATCAGCCCAAAAAAAAAGTAAACATTTTAGAGCTAAATTTGTGGAGGATAGCCGGACATGCTGATGTCCCTAGACCCCTAAATTCGATATGGTGACATGGTCATTTTCTTAAAATTCGATACGACGACACGGGCATATCTTAAAAAATCGACATGGGGCATGGTCATCTAAGTGACATGGGACATGGGGCATTTCTTAAGTCCGACATGTGACATGGACCATAGTGACATGAGAAAAAAAATGTTCGAAGAGTGCATCAGAAAAGTACCATTTCAAGCCTAAACATTTCGCCAAAATTTTTTTTTTCTTGGATGGTACCCGGCTTTGCAGTGTCTGGGTCCTTAAAAATGTACCAGAATGCTCAAATTTGGGTTCTAAATATTTCAAAAACGTTTCTCCCTTAGTGACATGTGACATGGGCATTTCTTAAATTCGACATACGGCTGCATGGGGAGGACCCACCCGTCAAGGGCCCCATGATGACTGATACCTGCCGCGCTCAAACTAGCGTGGTGGTTCTAGGTAGACCTTCTTTCAGTATCCTCGTGACCAGATCCATCACCGTCTCTTGAGCGACCGCAACGTAACCTGCTCCGGTCATTTTGACAAAAAAACTGTCTGGCTAGCCGACCGCTGACGTCAGCTTAATTTTGACGACGTTGCTCATTATGCGTCATCAACAGTAACCAAGGTAACTATGGTTATTGTTATCCGGTCCGTAAGACAGTCTAAGACGGCGTGTAGTCGCGTTTTGCTCTCCCTAATACTCTAATTTAAGTCGACTTACCACTAACCCCTACAAAAGAGGGTTGTCTCATTTGTGTAATTCAAAGTCGTTCCTTTGTTAGCAATAAGGGGTCGTTCTATTCATTGATTTTTTTGATTTTTTTTTGTTTACAACAACAAGTCAAAGTACAGTCAATCAACCAAGATCCTTTCTCCTCCGTGGGGGTGTAGAAGGATCTCCCCCCTGAGGTTACAAAGTCACCTCTTTTAAGGGGCTACAGGTCGCAAAGTCGCTTTCGCTTTCGCTTACAAGTCGCAAAGTCGCAAGAATATTCAAGTCAAAAGTCAAATTTATCAACTATCAGTATGGTCGTTTGAAAGTCATCAAGTCACCGAAAAACTCCTCTACAGCCACCTCCGACTCGCCTCCTCCCTATCCCCCTAAAGGGGGGTAGGGAGGAGGCGATTCCCTAGAGATCAGATAAAAAAAATTTTTTTCTCCCCAGCAGACCCCAAAGGCCCCCCCTCCCCCCAAGTGCCCGCCCACCCCCCTAGAGTGCCCCCCTCCCCATGCATCTTAAAGTGCCCCACTCCCCCCCCCCCTCCCCCCCCCCCCTCCCCCTGCCCCTCCCCCCCATAGAAGCCTCCCATTGGCTGGTCCAAGTCATGTGACCAAAAGGGGGGCCTGGTCTGTCTATTATCTATATTATGCAAATGGGGGAGGGGTTCAGGTCACGTGACCAAGGGGGTGTGGTCTATTTTCCAAATAAAGAGCGCTTCCGGTCACGTGACCAAGGGGGTGTGGTCCTATTATGCAAATGAGGGGGTCACGTGATCCATTATTATGCAAATGAGGGAGTCACGTGACCAAATGGAAGCCTCTGATTGGCTGGTGATCAAAGGGGCGTAGTCTATTATGCAAATGAGGGGGTCACGTGATCAAGGGGGCGTGGCCTATTATGCAAATGAGGGGGTCACGTGACCAAATGGAGGCCTCTGATTGGCTGCAGGTCGATTGAGTAATAAACAGTACTTAAGCATAGTCCCGTTCCGATACATATAATACTACTTGAGTTGATACACTCCTGAAGGCCTGTGACTGACATGAGTGTATCAACTCTGTAAGGTCAGCATGATGCATAGATGTAGAACGCTAACTGATTTCATGTGGAGAAACAAAGTTACTATGCTTAAGTACGAAAATTGCTGTTCTCCACACCCTGTGGAGAAACTGATGCTTATTCTCCATGGCCTGTTTCTCCCTGATAATAGCCATGAAACTGATCTTTAAATGTATATTTTAATAAAATTAAATCAAGATTTACATAAAATGAATACAGAGATCCACTCTAACCCCTTCAACACTGGGTTTCCTGTAACTCAATGCAATTTTGTGCTTACCGCGTGGAAGGGGCTGATCAGTCTGAACTCCTGGTTTGACCACAAGTGGTGCATTGGATCGCATCACACTCTGCTCCGTCTCGTGTGATACAATCCAATGCACCACTCGTGAAGAAACCTGTCATTCAGATAGATTATCGTGGACCTCTGTCTATGTATTAGATCACAGTCTTGGCTTTAAAGGGTTTAACATGGGTGAGAAAAACTGATAATACCCTACCAGAATCCTTCAGTCAGGGATTTAACACAAGTGGTGGGAGAGGCAGAAAAGGGGGGTTACTGAGTGAAGAAATCACTTAATAAGTAAAACAGGTTAGAAAAGGAATTTTGATTCACTTAGTAAATGGGCATAGGAGTCTAAGGGTATGTGTGTGGGGGAGAAGGGGTTATTAGACATGGGGGTAGTCGTATATCCCGACCTCGAATTCTCTGCAATATGCGCTACTGTAAACATAAATATATCTGCTGGTATACGTTTTAGTGAATTTGCGACGTGAATTTAAGATTTTGATGGTTCCAGGGCTATATTGGATAAATATTAGCTGATAAATGTTTTCAGGGATCTTAAAATCCATGAAAATATGTAGAGCATGAAATAATATATGTTTACACTATCATAGAAAGGAGCTTATTTCTTGAGGGAGGTTATGTCATCTCCTTCAACTTGAAGGCTATGATATAACATGGAAAAGAAAACAATGGAGAAATAAAGGGTACTCCAAGAGATACCAATATAGAGCGTACATACCTGTACAAGAAGAAGAAATAGATAGAAGGAGACATAGAAGAGCAAATAGAAGGAGAAAAATATCTTCAGAGGAAAACTCCCAGAAGTAGAAAGGGTAAAGAAAGGAGAGGCCATGACAACCAGAACAAAGGATTACCTTCATGGAGTGGGTTTAGCCGATCATGCACACATCACAGCGCTATATCAAAGCCCCGCCACCATAACCCCCACCCCCCCCCCCCCTTAGTGGTTATATCCTGTCACACAAACTGGATAAGGGCCCGGCTGCCCCGCCCGACACCCTGGTGGAGCCCCGCTGCAAATTAAGCAATGTTTCCAAATTAGGCCCCAATTACAACCCTAACCAGATGAGGAGGGGCGTGCGGGGCCCGCGCAGTGCTTTAATGTGCTGTATCCAGTGTCGTCATGATACATGAATGCAGTGAGTTACCCACAAGGGCTTCATTCATGCATCATGCTGACTCTATGGGATTAGTGCACCATCGAAGGGTCGGCTTGATGCATGAATGCAGCCCTGGCGAGTTACTCACTAGGGCTGCATCCATGCATCATTATGACAAAGGCATGATGCTTTAAAAGCAACATGCAGTGCTTTAAGGGTTAGCAGGGTGAGGGTGTGTGGCAGCTAACGAAGCTGGAGTAATGTTCACATAGGTGGCAGTCGTAAAGCCAGCACGAGATCCCTCCTCCTAATTCCCACCACCTCACATACCTCAATGTATACCGCTTTTAGGGAGTGGTCATTTTCTAACAACAGGGGGGGGTTGGCGGATTTTTGCGCGAGCAGGTCGAAAATTATTTGATCCCCCCCTCAGGCAAGTTGAAATTAAGCTTGGCCGACCCCTTTGGACTATAGTAACACACGTTTTTTTTTGCTAAAAAGGGGTGCTCTTTTTTTTCCCCCTCAAATCCCCCAACCCCCCCATGTTGTTAAAAAAATGACCACTCCCTTATTGCCCTGTTCTGTAACTGAAGGTGGCACCACCTGAGCTGGTTAACTCTCTGTATGGAGGCAACTCTTGTTGTCCTTGTTATGTGTTCACCACTATTGTCCCGCATAAAAAAAAGTGACCTTCATATTCCAAAGGGTTCCCCCTGTATGGGAGGCCTGCACATATAGTGTTGCCTCAATGGCACACGTTCAAAATTCTACAATATCAATAACCCTACTTCTCCATCTTCTCACTTCTTCTAGTCCCTTCCACCGCTCTAACTCCAACTGGAGTCCTCCGGAGTAACTTAGATTTGATTTTAAAGTTTTTGGCATAGCCTATAGACGGCGTTGTATGCCTGCCTAACTCCAGGCTGGGTTTTGAAATGTAGCATCATCAGCAACTAACCTTAGCTATAGGTGCCTTATGTGTGAATTCATGAACCTGGCTTTGAGTCTAGACCAAGAATGAGTATGATGCCTACAAATTTTGACCCCTCAGAGAAAAGATGACTTTTTTAACCTGCATCTGAGATTGTTGCTCCCTCTATGCTCCTTCTACTCATCCAATTCTCCTGCTGCGTCATTTCATGTTATAAAGGACCTTGCTCCTTATTATCATTCTAAAACAATCGCAATAATGATGGAGAAGTTATTGTCTAGAGATGTGGAGTATTCCACTCTTGATATTACATATATGTCTGGAATTAAGTATTCAAAGGTACACTTTAAACATCTCTTATTCGAGTAAATGTGACTTACTGCCACTTATATGCTGTTGTGACTGTAACATTAACACTGAACTGATCCATCTCACTCCAAAGTCCAAACCACCCTGTTGCTTCAAATTTTACTAACACTAATGACATCGATAGACTTGACTTAACACACAGATTTTTTTTATGAAAATACCTTACTTTCTGACTGTAGATTAATTGGCATCCATAAACTGATGCATTTATATAGTATTGTTCCTGTCTGCTACAGTCAAAATAAACATCCTGGCATTGAATTGAATTGAATAATTTTATCACGGAACATAAAGAGGGCTTTGCATCTTCTATCAGCACAGATGTGACCCCAGGCGGTCTACCTTGCAGTACCCTGTACCAGGTTAGTTAGTTACAGGCAGCATTTCCCCCAAACTTTGTGCCCTTTCCCTGCCCCTAATTAGGGTGTACCAGAATGTAAGGCGGCCCCCAGAACCCGCCGCTCCCCGTTCACGCCGCTCTCTGTGCGCACGCGCATCATTTCCGGCGGCCATTAATCGGCGGCTCGATGTTCAGCTCCTTCCCACCAGGGGGCAGTGAGGAGAGTCGCTCATGCGGAAAAGTCCATTTGAGTATCGGCAGCGTGGGAGCCACTCACAGGGACCCGGTCCTTTGTAATTACCGACACCGAGCCACCGCGCCGAAACTCACTTATGGCCCCTGCAAGCCCTTTGTAGGCCCCAAAAACAATAGGAAACCAAGAAGACGCTCGCTCGGCAGAACCAAAAAAACAACCAGCCTTTGTATGGTGGGCGTTGTGAGGAGAGGGAGGCGGGGGAGAATTGGCTTATCGAGCAGGCAGGCGGGTAACAAAGGCGTTGCAGAAATCATATTTGCCTGTAAAACTACTCCCCGTCTTTCTGACTAGTTTAATATGGCCAATAAGATTCCGCCCTGCACCCCCCACCCTCTCTGTCTTCTGTGCCTTTCACAATGTAGGGAAGGTGGCTGCGTAGGCGCCCCCTGGAAGACGTCTCCTGAATGGCGGCCATTGGCTGCAGCTACAGCCACTGTACGTGCCGCTTTAACCCTATATATAACACTAAGTGCTTTAATACACTCCATGATGCTCTCCCAGCAGCCCTGTGGGGTAGCTGACCTGGGTAGCATGAATGTATCATGATGACCCACCAGTGTTGATACACTCCCGAGAGGCTAGCATGATGCACCGCCTTAGCCCCTGTGAGTAACTCACCGGGTAGAAAAACCAATATGGAGCGTAACGCCTCGTGTTGTCCTTAGAGGGTTACTTGAATGTGTGAATGTGCAGCAATAGGCAGCCTTTATCTGCCCACCCCGGCTGCTCAATTCCTTTTGTCTACAAGTCTTCCTAAGACCGCTGAACAAAAGACGGCCCCTTTTCACCCCTTCTACCCGGTGAGGCGTGAAGGCCAGCGCTCCGCCCCAGCTCACCCGCACAGCTTAATTCAGTTTCTTCTTCTGGAGAAGCATTTTAAAGGGGATAAATTGATAATGACAACTCTTACAAAGATTTGGACAGGGGAAGAAATATAAAAATTGGCAAGAAAAATAAGAAGGATTGTCATCTGCCTACTGGAACTTCTTCAATTATCGCTCAACTTCTTGTATAGACTCAAACAATGATAACCTCAAGGTTAAAAAGGATAATCTGCAAAACTTTCTCATCAACCGGACAAGTTTTGATTGTATATTGAATTTGTGCTAGCTTTTTAACACTTAAGTTGGAAATCTCTTAATGGAAACAATGGTGACGAAGAGAAAATAAATGTGAGAAAACTTATGGAATCATCATGTGTGGAACAGCTCTGAAAAAAAAACAAATTGATAGAACCTTTTTTTAAATCATCATTAAGTGGAGAAGTTTTGAAATGTTATATCACAATTTGAAGGTAGTCCACAATCAAAATTAGCTCTCATCATTTATCGAAAAGTATTGCAGTTGATATTGAGGTAATAAAAGTGGGCTAAATGAGAAATAAGTTAGAAAGGAGAGTGTGATTTTGAGGTGGTTGATAAACCAACCACCTGTGTAACAAAACCGCAGATGACTGACCTTTGTACAGTGGTAACACTTTGAGGACAGCATGGTTTTGAACAGACTGTGATTTGAACCAGCCGCGGCTGACCACCTACCCGCGTGCCCCCAGGGGAGGGAATAAGAACCACCGCCGGATAACAAACCCCGGGGCACGAGAGTAACTACGTATATACACATATAAATGCTGTCACCTTTATATAGTTAGTAACAAAACCGCAGACGATTGACCTTTGTACAGTGGTAACACTTTGAGGACGGCATGGTGGTGCCGTGTAGCGACATTTGTCACCATGATGCATTAATGCAGCGCTGTCAAGTTACGCTGCCTTGCTGCATCATCCTTACTCCTCAGGATCAACCTGGTATGATGGATACATGATTACAGATCATGGTAAGATAATTGCCACGCTGCATTTTGATGACTAAAGGCATAGCGCATTAAAGCACTATGAAGCACTAACAAGGTTACCAAAAGACAATCTAGTGTTAAAGATGGTATCTTTAAAAGAGCAAATGTAAAGAATGATTTCCAGACAAAGACGGTTCTTTCTGGCATATTCACTGAGAATGCCATGTAGAATTTTTCACTTTTAAATAACGTAACCTTTGGACAATAGTACTTAAGTTGGTGACACACTTCATTCCTTATAGTCACCAGTCTACAAGAGTTTTTAAAGAAACCAACAAACAAAGTTGTCACATGGTGTGACCACCTCTACCTGACCGTTCCGGGATCACATCGACCTGCGTCCAGTCTGATGAAGGTGAGGTAAAGGTCACCTTTCTAGTCACTGAATATGCCACACTTAGGGAGTGGTCATTTTTTTATAACAGGGGGGGGTCAGTGGATTTTCGCGTGAGCGGGTCGAAATTTTTTTTGTCCCCCCCGCGGAAGGGGTCACAAATTTTTCGGTCCCCCCCCCTAGGCAGGTTGAAAATGAGCGTGGCCGACCCCTTTGAGCTATAGTAACGCTCTGGCTTTTTCGCTAAAAAGGGGTGCAATTTTTTTGGTCCCCCCCTCAAGAGGGGTCCAAATTTTTTTGGTCCCCCCCTTCAAGGGGTCCAAATTTTTTTGGTCCCCCCCCAAATCCACCAACCCACCCCTGTTGTTAAAAAATGACCACTCCCTTAGTCAGATTGGACAGGTCATTACATTATGTGGTGATTGATAATTCTTCAAGTTCAACCTCATGCTCTTTTTATTACCATACAGCAGGTCTCTGAGAAAGATGATTCGTAAAGAAAAGCCAAAACATTACCGATTATGGTCATTTTACATTTTTCAAAAACCTTTCCTAAATAATTTCTTTTAAATGGCTGACCAGCGCAATCCTCTACTATCAAATTTGATTTCATCCAATATTTAATGTGCTTTTTTTGTTTAATATATTCCTAGACCCAGTTGGTACAGAACATTGATATAAAATTGACCTCTGGTTGTCAATGTTGATCTAATGTTGATTTAACGCTGATCCAATGTTGGACTGTGTTTTGTGCCCACTGGGTACACCAGTAAGCGAAATCCCCCAATGTAAAAATAAATAGACATAGCTGCAAGCTAAAGTGACCGAGTCAATGGTTATTGCACGAGCAGGGTCTGGCTCGTACTGCACCCTGGCCGCAGGCCTAGTGCAGTACGGGCCAGACCCTGCGAGTGCAATAACCATTGAAGAGGTTACTTTAAAGTGGCGCTCTGTATTTATTTCAGGGTATTTCAATCTAAAATAGATTTCCAGTCCATGTTTGCTTACTTCCACAGCGTTTTTTTTACTTCTGCGGTGTCTGTTTACTTCCGTCGGCCGCCATTTTGAATTCCGCGCAGGTCACGTGACCCTCGGGAGCGTGAAATATGGGCAGAGCGTGAAATACGGCCGAGGGTTATTTCACGCTCCCCTCGTGTACGGCACTCCCATAGCTTTAACCTTGATAGGCCGTATTCACCATGAAATAATGCCCCCTACCTGACTACATGATACAACAGCACCCTGGTAGGGAAGCAGATATGCCACAACTATGCAAAGAAATCTAAATACCACATTCTTTTATACTTTAGCGCCATATTTCTATCCGAAAGCACCAAAACACTGCACAACCTTTGGGTCTAGAATTGAATAAAGATTGCCTAAAAGGACTTAAAGGGCAGTAATATCATGAAAGGTGATAATGACATTGCCACTATATTTAAGTCACTTAATTATCACTATAAGTGACTTTACCAGTTTATTTCGCTAAAATCCCGATGGTCATGCAGTGAAATAACTAAACTAAAACTACACATACCCTGGTATGATTAAATACAGCACTGTCCTTCATGAGCACCAGGGTCACAGGACGACCTTGACCTTGGCCGTGTGTGGTGGAGCGGGTCATTAGATCATATCCGTGCGTGCTGGGGAGGAAAATCCCATTTCCGGTAGTTACTGCTCTGGTTTCAACCCCTGTTTATTAACCCTGTAATCAGGGCAGCACTTGCCTTCAATGTAGCATTAACTCAGTTACGAATGCTCTGTCAACTCCAAAACTTCCAAATCTTAATCGGGCTGTTGTTGTTTACCTGGTACGTTTGAGGTAGGGGTCAGGGCAAATAAAATTACGTCATGAATATTGTAACAGGCTCAAAATCTATTCAATCAACATGCATGGTAGCATGGTATGTCAGAACAAATAACTTTCCTACATGATAGCATCCATACTCAGAGCCAATCACAAAACACTGTGCAGTAGGTTTGAGGGATATGGAAACACCATGTGCTTGCTATATTGTTAAACACATGTCAGGGGCTAGATGGGGTGAGGGCGGCAGGATTTGGAGGGCGTCAGCTGAGCTTAGTCTACCCCTTCAAGGGCCGCATAGTACTTCAATGCAGTATGCCCTTTATTAACATGATGCATGAATGAGCCTTGGGGAGTAACTCACCCGTGCTGCAGTCAAGCATCGTGCCGATCCTATAGGTTTGATACACAGCTGAGGGGTTGTTATGATGCATGAACACAGCCCTATTGAGCTACTCACCGGCGCTGTATTCATGCATCATGACCAGAAAGGGCATAGCACCTGATCTTAACCTTTAACAATGGCATGTCACCAAAAGAGGACATTTGTTGTCATGATGCACCAATGCACCAATCTAGTGAGTAATTCACCGGAGCTGCATCGGTGCATCATGCCGACCCTTCAGGAGTGTCTCAACTCTGTAGAGTCGGCGTGATGCTTAAACACAACACTGGTGACTTACTCACCAGGACTACGTTCAAGATTCATGACGACAAAGGGCATAGCTAATTAAAGCACTATGCCATCCTTAAAGGGTTTAGGCCAAAGAAAAAGGGCTTGTTTCAGGCCACCCGACCTCATCCAATCAAAACAGGGGCAACCCTACATTTTTTTAAGCAATTTTGAAGAAATTTTCGCATTCTTAGCCTTTTTTGGTCAATTTTAGGGTGTTCAAGTTAAAAAGAAAATTAAAAAGAAAAAATCCGACCTACCGACCATACATTGTTTTGTCATATTACCTGAAACAAACGCTTCTTTTTTTAGGCCTAAGGGGTTAACCCCGGTGCCTGGCGGTGCGGGCAGGCCGGGTGGCAGAAAGACCCTGTACTTGTCCATGTCTCACCGTGTAGCGAGGCGACTGAGTCTGTCAGGTGGAGAAGGGTCTATAAATCAATCTGAGTCTGACAGCTTGTCACATCGCATTCATTACCCGACTCAGACACAGTGATGTATCGCCTCTCCCTGACACGGCCCATGGACCCACTCCGCTAACCCGGCCTCATGGGGCTCGTTCCATAATACTGACCCACTCCGCTAACCCGGCCTCACGGGACCCGTTACATAATACTGACCCACTCCGCTAACTGACCTCATGGGGCCCGTTCGATAATACTGACCCACTCTGCTAACTGACCTCATGGGGCCCGTTCCATAATACTGACCCACTCTGCTAACTGACCTCATGGGACCCGTTACATAATACTGACCCACTCCGCTAACTGACCTCATGGGGCCCGTTCGATAATACTGACCCACTCTGCTAACTGACCTCATGGGGCCCGTTACATAATACTGACCCACTCTGCTAACTGACCTCATGGGGCCCGTTCCATTATACTGACCCAATAAATTAAACTGGCCTCACGGGGCCCGTTCCATAATGCTGACCTAATAAGCTAAACTGGCCTTGTGGGGTCCGTTCCATAAAACTGACCCACTCTGCTAAACCGACCTCATGGGGCCCGTTCTATAATACTGACCCACTCCGCTAACCCGGCCTCACGGGGCCCGTTCCATAATGCTGACCTAATAAGCTAAACTGGCCTTGTGGGGCCCGTTCCATAAAACTGACCCACTCCGCTAACCCGACCTCATGGGGCTCGTTCTATAAAACTCACCTACTCTGCTAAACTGACCTCATGGGGCCCAACTCCCAATAAACTAAACCAACCTCATTGGGCCTGTTCCATTATTCACCCAAAAGGCTAAATCAAATTTATGGGGCCTGTTCCTTGGTACTGACAGACTCCGCTAGCCCGACCTCACGGGGCCCGTTCTCTAAAACTGACCCACTCCGCAAAACCGACCTCATGGGGCCCGTTCCATTATACTGACCTACTCTGCTAACCCGACCTCATGGGGCCCGTTCCTTAATAATGACCTAAATAAACTAAACCTACCTCTTTGAGAACTTCTTGACCCGGCAGAAACAGTCAAAGTTCAGGCATGACAGGTACTGTTTATATGGCCGCCCAGCCTTTAATACTGACCCACTCAGCTAAACTGGCTTTATGGGACCTTACTTAGCATAACCATAATACCCCATAACCCTGACCTACCATGGCCTGTGAGGCTGTTTCCATAATACCAACCAACTGAACTACGGGGCACACTACTCACCTGCAGGGGGGTTGTTGTTAGTTTGGGTATAGCGTAAAGCGTAGCGTAGTGTCAACCCCTCCTGAGGGGGGCGTTAAAGATTTCGATGGGCCAGGGTGGTAAAAATATTTCGAAAAAAGAGCCTGCATGGTTTCACACACTCTAGAAGGGGTCGTCTTAAAACCGTTTGAGTCTCCTGCTGTTAACCTGAGTGGAGTTGTGCAACGCGCCCCGACCCCAGGGTTGCAGGTAGCGGTAGGTGATGAGGTGAAGTGAGTGGGCAGTCAGGGCTCTAACCTGTCATAACCCACATACAGCTGATGGACCAGCGCCCAGGGACCTCAGGCCTGTTAGGTGGTAGGGGATGTAGTAGAGGGAGCCTACCTGTACTCCTTCTGCTACCAATGAGGCCAAAAAAAGAAGGATTGTTTCAGGCAAGAAAAAGTGGGGTCGGTAGGTCAGATTAAAAAAAATATATATTTTTTTTAAACATGAAAGTACTACCCAGCCTCTCTGAAGACCCTAAAATTGACCATACAAGGGTAAAAATACGAAAATTTCTTTAAAATTGCATGAAGTAACGTTGAATACGGCCCTTCTAGTACTCAGGCATAGTAAATCTAAAAAAAACAAAGAGTATAACTTTCTAAAAGTTGCTTAGAAGTATCTTAGAAAAGCCCCGCCAGACATTTGACCACCCAAATGATCAATCTCTAATAACAAGATGTATTTGACATTCACTAGCAATGTTCACCATAATATCACCTCTATATAGCCTCAAGAATGGCAAATCTCCGATGCTACACACTATTGATTGCATGCGACCAAACTGTAATATCTGAGAATTTCATTCTTCCTTTCACATGAGAGAGTGCTGAGAGCTGCACCAGATTCCAGTCCCTTTGTGTTTTACCATCCTCCACCCCTGGGGCTACCTATCATGTTTTTGCTCTTCTCTCAGTCTGACTCCTCCCTCTGTAGCCTGCAGACACACTTAATGCCTGTAAGGACGGTTGTCTCTAAAGGATGTCAATCTTCGTCATGATGCACCTATGCAACCTTTGCAAGTAACTCATCGGTGCTACATATATGCATCATGCTGACCCTACGGAAGTGTCTCAACCCTGTAGGGTTAGCATGATGCTTGAATGCAGCCCTGGAGAGTTACTTGCCGGGCTGCATTCATGCATCATGATGACTAAGGCATGATGCATTAAGGCACCATGCCGCCCTTAAAGGGTTAATGCCACATGGGAAGGTACAGGCTGCCACCATTCTACACCAACAAAGGGATTAAAAACCAGAATCAAGAAGTAAAGAAAATCTATCATTCAAATCGAAGTGATTGACATGAACAAGCACATATTCTAATTCCCACTTTAGAATGAGAATGCTTGGGGCCACATTGATTGAGTTCTAAGGGATGATTTGAAAGGGGAGCGAGCTGGTAAAGGCAGAGGGAGAGGGTGCGCTAGATAAGAACACGGTAGGAGGCTTATCACGGAGAGTCCACTGTGGCATGTTGACTGCTGTCCATGTTGATGACAGTTTCATCAATTAGCCACGTCTGGTAGAAATGAACCTGAACAGACTGGTGCACCTTGTGTTATGAAAACAGGCAGCATCCAACTCCTTCACACAGCTGCTACTATTTATCTCTCCATCTGTTTAAAGCAAGTCAGGGGAAATATCTACTGATAGATAAACTACCCCCTCTCTCTGCACTATGCCACTGAGCACAAAAAAATATATATTTTGTGTAATTATTGTGTTCCATGCCATATTCAAAAAGTAAAGAAAAAGAGATAGACAAATGAAAACATTATAGTGAAGGGGGTGAGTGGAATCATGTAGCGTACCTAGTTCGCATGTTGTCCCACCCAGTCATGTGTGTTATCATAAAAGCCAACACCACCATAAACAGATAATCAGCCCCACCCCTCCTCTCATTATGGTTATGTTTTACATTCCTCCTGGGCGGGTGTGTAAATATGTTGCCTGCTGCAGACATGAGGGGCGGGGGTTATCTGCCTACACAGGTCTCTGTGGTACTTGTAGATAATATGTTTACAATTCCTCATTTCTGCCTGAATGGTTCAAGCCTTGGTGGCGCACGATTAGACACTGGGTCCCGCTTCCCGCACATACGATGCTCAACGCCTATGGCTTTGTCTCACAAAATCGGGCCAAGTTGATAGTCTATGACCAGGTGCAATCTATAACCACGTGCAATCTATGACCGGGTGCAATCTATGACCGGCAGAGGAAAATATAAATGGTGCAAAAATCTTAATGTGTGTTTTAAGACTTTATATCACGAATTTTTTCGATTTCTATCTACATCTGCCCTAAAGAAACCGCTTTCTTTCAAGCTGGTCATAGATTGCACCCGGTCATAGATTGCACCGGGTCATACACTTTCAACTTGGCCTAATTTCGTGAGACACAGCCCTACAATTATCACAGTGTGATGTATGAGTGTGTCTGCTGTTTATAACTGCATGGTGTATATATGAATTCATTTCTTCTTGATTTTGTAGCGTATATTTATTTCATAAATGATATTTCAAATTACAACAACAATAAAAAAAATAGCATGTGAAACTCATGGTATTAAGATATCCAGAGTTGTCACAATAAAGGGTCTTGTGCCCAATCAATTGATAGATGATGACGATCCGTTTAAACAGATTTTGAGAAAGCTGCAGTTACCATCGGGCTCCTTGTCCAGAATGTTGCAAAATATGCACAAAGGCAGCAGTTCCCTATTCACTGTCCACCGCCACATCAACCTAAAACACCTAGTCCCCTATTATTTTTACAATTGCCTATCTCTGATTTCTAATGCGAACTCCTCCTTTTGTAAAAGTAAAAAAGTGTTTGTGATGTTGTCTAGATTTTCAATACAAGACCGATTAATGTCATTTATAAACAGTATCTACTTCTGAGGAATTTGTAATTCAATACACTTGTAGTAAAGGCAATGTTAGAGAAGGCATTCTGATGGTTTGTGGTAGTATTGATTCAAATTCATTGTGAATGACAATAGAGTTGGTTCGGTTGGTTATATTATGTTTGAAATAGCTATGGATGCAAACAATTGTATGAGCACCTATTCTAGCAACATTAACTTTGAGATAATAATTGTAGTCCCACATGCAAATTAAAAGCATAAGATTGAAACATGACAATAGCACTAATCATTTGGTCTCTTGGTGTTATCTAATCGGAGACTAAACCCAATTGAATGCAGAAATGAGAGTGCACTTGCTAAAACATTGAATATAGAAAGCCATTGGAAAGCTAATGTTTTATGTCTTGTATGCTTATGTTTGGTTCATATATTCATTCAAAAGCAAATTGAAAAATTGAAAAATGATGGCACCTGATCCCTCTGTGAGAATACTTATTCAAAAAACACACAATTCACTGAACAAAGCTATTCGTTATATTTTGGCTACCTTTTTGACATATTTTGGGGGTTTTACTGTCTAAATTCGGCCCAAAAATGATTCCAGTGACCCTACGCAACTATTAGGCCTTACAGTCTAAAGACCACAATTACCTATAGCTCTTACACAAATTCAACCCTTATTCACCTCAATCAACTGTTTAGATTACGTGTATGTGTATCTAATGACCTCATATACTCAGCTCTACTTGGCTCAGTTACAAGAGGCTGCCTTAGTGACCACCTGTACCCCACCTGGTCACAATGGTTACCTCCAGGTACATAGCCAGTATTGTATCATGGGTTCACGTCTGCCCCATACCAAACAGAGGTACATCTGCCTTCATAACCTAGCATACAATACAAGATTTATTACATGACCAGAAGACATTTATCTAATCCCCCTACCTTTTAGTTGTGGTTTACATTGCAAATTTAATTGTTTGTATCATTAATTTGCATCGTTAACATCGTCGTCTGCTTTGTTTACATCGCCGCCTTTGCCCTGTCACATGACCAAAATGCTGCATTCTGATTGGTCTAGAGCTGTAAAAAGCAGACCACACGTAGGTGCGGTACGGTAAAACGTACCAAAGCCCTGGTCTCTTTTCTTACACAGGATCATACCAACTACCCCAGGTCGTGTAATAAAGTACCTTAACTACTGTCAGGGTGTCAAGGGGTCTCTCTAACTTTGACAGAGTATGGAGACTCTTCTAGTATTCTACCCTTCTCCTCATGCATGGCGCCTTGTTCCCTTCAATGTAGTAATTCTATCTGGCCCTTCATTTTGCACATTGAGGTCTATGTCCTCTTGCCCACCTTGCATAGGGCCGACACATCTTTTATCTCCCATCTACTTTTGCATCTTTTCTCATCTTACTCACACTGCTACGCCACATAGTTTGGAGTTTGGATTCCAGTGACCCTGAGCCCAAGTCCTCACATCCCCCTGCCCAGGGGAGATTCCCCTGAGACCCCTTAAGTTGGTGTCCCTGCAGACCCGGAGGAATGATTGGCATTCCCATAGCACCTTAACCCACCAGTTCCTTTGGTAGGGGTGTAGCAGGGTGATTGTAGCACCGCTAGCTGTAGTGGCTGCCCGGTGAACTAAAACTGTCCTAAGTTTGTCCTGGCATTGTTCCTGCCTCTACCCTACTTGTCAACACCTCTTTCTCTGTCTCTCCCTGCACCCTGCTCACTTCTCCCTTCTTGATAGCTCCTGATATATTGGTCTATCATATCAGTTACATGGCCATCCCCGATGCACTGATGTGAGAAAGTATGCCAAAGGGGGACAACTTGGCAGCTTTCACAGAGAAACCCATTCCAGCTTTATATCCATTCTACTCCCACTTTAGGCTCCCAAGCATTGACCTAGTGCCCCTGAAAGCCCACATTTGCTCTAGTGTCTAAGACACAAGGAAGTAGGGCAGACATGAGGCCCTAAGACACAGGGAGGTTTGGGTGACATGAGGTCCTAAGACATAGGGAGGCAGGGTGACATGAGGTCATAAGACACAGGGAGGCAGGGTGACATGAGGCCCTAAGACACAGGGAGGTAGGGGTGACATGAGGCCCTAAGACACAGGGAGGTAGGGTTGACATGAGGCCTTATGACTGAGTGTGGTAGGTCTCATGAGGCCCTAAGACTGAGTGTGGTAGGGATGACATGAGGTCCTAAGACACAGAGAGGTAGGGGTTACATAAGGCAGAAGATACAGGGAGGTAGGGGTGACATGAGGTCCTAAGACAAAGAGAGGTAGGGGTGACATGAGGCCCTAAATAACAAGGTGACATGAGGCCCTAAGACGAAGGGAGGTAGGGATGACATGAGTCCTAAAGAGACAGGGATATAGGGGTGACGTGAGACCCTTGGACACAGGGAGGTAGGGGTGACATGAGACCCTTGGACACAGGGAGGTAGGGGTGACATGAGGCCCTAAGACTGAGTGTGGTAGGGGTGACATGAGGTCCTAAGACATGGGGAGGCAGGGTGACATGAGGTCATAAGACACAGGGAGGCAGGGTGACATAAGGCCCTTAGACACAGGGAGGTAGGGGTGACATGAGGCCCTGAGACACAGGGAGATAGGGGTGACATGAGGCCTTAAGACTGAGTGTGGTAGGGGTGACATGAGGCCCTAAGACTGAGTGTGGTAGGGATGACATGAGGTCCTAAGACTGAGTGTGGTAGGGGTGACATGAGGCCCTAAGACATGGGGAGGCAGGGTGACATGAGGTCATAAGACACAGGGAGGCAGGGTGACATAAGGCCCTTAGACACAGGGAGGTAGGGGTGACATGAGGCCCTGAGACACAGGGAGATAGGGGTGACATGAGGCCTTAAGACTGAGTGTGGTAGGGGTGACATGAGGCCCTAAGACTGAGTGTGGTAGGGATGACATGAGGTCCTAAGACTGAGTGTGGTAGGGGTGACATGAGGCCCTAAGACTGAGTGTGGTAGGGGTGACATGAGGTCCTAAGACACAGGGAGGTAGGGGTTACATAAGGCTGAAGATACAGGGAGGTAGGGTGACATGAGGTCCTAAGACAAAGAGAGGTAGGGGTGTCTTGAGGCCCTAAATAACAAGGTGACATGAGGCCCTAAGACACAGGGAGGTAGGGGTGACATGAGGCCCTAAGACACTGGGAGGTTGGGTGACATGAGGCCCTAAGACACAGGGAGGTTAGGGTGACATGAGGCCCTAAGACACAGGGAGGTTAGGGTGACATGAGTCCATAAGACAGCAAGGTAGGGGTGACATGAGGCCCTAAGGCACAGAGAGGTAGGGGTGACACGAGACCCTTGGATACAGGGACGTTAGGGTGACATGAGGCCTTAAGACTGAGTATGGTAAGGGTGACATGAGGCCCTAAGACTCAGAGAGATAGGGTGACGTGAGTCCCTAAGACACAGGGAAGTACAGCTGACATGCGGCCCTAAGACACAGAGAGGTAGGGGTGACATGAGGCCCAAAGGCACAGCGAGGTAGGGGTGACATGAGGCCCTAAGACACAGGGAGGTCGAGGTGACATGAGGCCCTAAGACTCAGAGAGATAGGGGTGACGTGAGTCCCTAAGACACAGGGAAGTACAGGTGACATGAGGCCCTAAGACACAGAGGGGTAGGGGTGACATGAGGCCCTAAGGCACAGAGAGGTAGGGGTGACATGAGACCCTCAGACTCAGAGAGGTAGGGGTGACATGAGGCCCTAAGACACAGGGAGGTCGAGGTGACATGAGGCCCTAAGACTCAGAGAGATAGGGGTGACGTGAGTCCCTAAGACACAGGGAAGTACAGGTGACATGAGGCCTTAAGACTGAGTGTGGTAGGGGTGACATGAGGTCCTAAGACTCAGAGAGGTAGGGGTGACATACGGCCCTAAGACACAGGGAGGTAGGGGTGACATGAGGCCTAAAGACACAGGGAAGTACAGGTGACATGAGGCCCTAAGACCGAACGTGGTAGGGGTGACATGAGGCTCCAAGACAAAGGGAGGTAGGGGTGATATGAGGCCCCAAGACACAGGGAGGTTAGGGTGACATGAGACCCTAAGACACAGAGAGGTACGGGTGTCATGAGGCCCTAAGACACAGAGAGGTTGGGGTGACATGAGGTCCTAAGACACAGAGAGGCAGGGGTGACAAGAGGCCCTAAGACACAGGGAGGTAGGGGTGACATGAGGCCCTAAGACACTGGGAGGTTGGGTGACATGAGGCCCTAAGACACAGGGAGGTTAGGGTGACATGAGGCCCTAAGACACAGGGAGGTTAGGGTGACATGAGTCCATAAGACAGCAAGGTAGGGGTGACATGAGGCCCTAAGACACATGGAGGTTAGGGTGACACGAGACCCTTGGATACAGGGACGTTAGGGTGACATGAGGCCTTAAGACTGAGTATGGTAAGGGTGACATGAGGCCCTAAGACTCAGAGAGATAGGGGTGACATGAGGCCCAAAGGCACAGCGAGGTAGGGTGACATGAGGCCCTAAGACACAGGGAGGTCGAGGTGACATGAGGCCCTAAGACACAGAGGGGTAGGGGTGACATGAGGCCCTAA
Source organism: Harmothoe impar (assembly GCA_947462335.1). NCBI lineage: Eukaryota > Metazoa > Annelida > Polychaeta > Phyllodocida > Polynoidae > Harmothoe > Harmothoe impar. Next base: position 61,219,878 of record OX381720.1, on the reverse strand, counting down.
GGCACAGAGAGGTAGGGGTGACATGAGGCCCTAAGACACAGGGAAGTACAGCTGACATGAGGCCCTAAGACTCAGAGAGGTAGGGGTGACATGAGGCCCAAAGGCACAGCGAGGTAGGGTGACATGAGGCCCTAAGACACAGGGAGGTCGAGGTGACATGAGGCCCTAAGACACAGAGGGGTAGGGGTGACATGAGGCCCTAAGGCACAGAGAGGTAGGGGTGACATGAGGCCCTAAGACACAGGGAAGTACAGGTGACATGAGGCCCTAAGGCACAGAGAGGTAGGGATGACATGAGGCCCTAAGACACAGGGAAGTACAGGTGACATGAGGCCCTAAGACACAGAGGGGTAGGGGTGACATGAGGCCCTAAGGCACAGAGAGGTAGGGGTGACATGAGACCCTCAGACTCAGAGAGGTAGGGGTGACTTGAGGCCCTAAGACACAGGGAGGTCGAGGTGACATGAGGCCCTAAGACTCAGAGAGATAGGGGTGACGTGAGTCCCTAAGACACAGGGAAGTACAGGTGACATGAGGCCTTAAGACTGAGTGTGGTAGGGGTGACATGAGGTCCTAAGACTCAGAGAGGTAGGGGTGACATACGGCCCTAAGACACAGGGAGGTAGGGGTGACATGAGGCCTAAAGACACAGGGAAGTACAGGTGACATGAGGCCCTAAGACCGAACGTGGTAGGGGTGACATGAGGCTCCAAGACAAAGGGAGGTAGGGGTGATATGAGGCCCCAAGACACAGGGAGGTTGGGGTGACATGAGACCCTAAGACTCAGAGAGGTACGGGTGTCATGAGGCCCTAAGACACAGAGAGGTTGGGGTGACATGAGGTCCTAAGACACAGAGAGGCAGGGGTGACAAGAGGCCCTAAGACACAGGGAGGTAGGGGTGACATGAGGCCCTAAGACTCAGAGAGGTAGGGGTGACATGAGGCCATAGGACACAGGGAGGTAGGGGTGACATGAGGCCCTAAGGCACAGGGAGGTTAGGGTGACAGGAGGCCCTAAGACACAGAGAGGTTAGGGTGACATGAGGCCCTAAGGCACAGGGAGGTTAGGGTGACAGGAGGCCCTAAGACACAGGGAGGTAGGGGTGACATGAGACCCTTAGACTGAGGGAGGTAGAGGTGACATATGACCCTAAGACACAGAGAGGTTAGGGTGACATGAGGCCCTAAGACACAGGGAGGTTATGGTGACATGAGGCCCTAAGACTCAGAGAGGTAGGGGTGACATTAGGCCTTAAGACTGAGTGTGGTAGGGGTGACATGAGGCTTTAAGACTGAGTGTGGTAGGGATGACATGAGGCCCTAAGACACAGGGAGGTTAGGGTGACAGGAGGCCCTAAGACACAGAGAGGTTAGGGTGACATGAGGCCCTAAGGCACAGGGAGGTTAGGGTGACAGGAGGCCCTAAGACACAGGGAGGTAGGGGTGACATGAGACCCTTAGACTGAGGGAGGTAGAGGTGACATGAGACCCTAAGACACAGAGAGGTTAGGGTGACATGAGGCTCTTAGACACAGGGAGGAAGGGGTGACATGAGGCCCTAAGACACAGGGAGGTAGGGGTGACATGAGAGCCTGAGACACAGGGAGGTAGGGGTGACATGAGGCCCTAAGACATAGGAAGGCAGGGTGACATGATGTCAAAGACACAGTGAGGCAGGGTGACATGATGCTCTAAGACACAGGGAAGTAGGGGTGACATGAGGTCCTAAGACACAGGGAGGTTAGGGTGACATGAGGCCCTAAGACACAGGGAGGTAGGGATGACATGAGGCTCTTAGACACAGCGAGGCAGGGTTCTAAAATAGGGATTTTTCTGCAATTCCGTGACCTTTGTAGTTGCCCTCAAAGTCAAAGATTAGCAACCTACGGTTAAATGACCGAGGTCATTTTTCCCCACCCTCCTTACATGGTATTTGCTTGAGGTGGAAGTGGATCAGAGAGGGGTGATAGTTGGGGCAGTCAGGGCACTACCCAAGTTGTCCTCTATCTCCCTACCACATTTCCTAATAAGAGCAGACTGATTGAAATTTCAGCCTTTGCTGGTCATGGAAGTGGGAGTTTGAATTGATTTTGGTTGGCAGGGGTTAGGGGGCAGCGTGGCAGGGGGTCTGGTGAGGGAATTGTAGTCATCTCTCCGGGTGGTGAGGAGGTGTGGAGGCACACTTACCAACCGGTCAAATTATAGAATGTGGTCTTCTGCTTCTCCACAGAGGGCTTTAAATTATAGTCAAGAATTACTCCATTCAGGGTGATCTCATGGTCCTGTAGCTGTCTATTTCTTTTCCAGGAGTTTTTTTGGTGTTATAGGTTTGTACCTACTACCTCCTCTCCCACACACACACACATCACAAATACCCCCTCAGACTACCTGTTCACAGACCACATAAACCAGCATGGGCTGAGGTATGGTCTCAAGGGGGTAAGGGGTGGTTGATGTATTCAATGATATCTAAAATTTAAGAATTTATAAGCTGGTTTTAAGCTAGATGAGTGCAGGGAGATATATGATCTTTGGCTGATCCAGGGGGTGGGCCGACGGGCCATGGTCCCCCCCCCCCCAAACAAATAAATAAATTTAATTTTCTTTTCTCTAAAAATGGGGAAGAAGAGAGGAGGAAAGAGGGGTAAAATGAGAGAAGGGGACAATACCATATAGACAGAGACCACCAGCTTTTTTTTGGGGGCCATTCTCTTGCGCTGCGCTTCGCTAGTGCTGTGCAAACAGTCACTCCTAGGTTGGCAAGGTTTTGCCCCCCCCCCTTTGGAAAATCCTGGATCCGCCACTGATGATTTTGGTATAAGGCTTGAATTCTACATTCAGCATAAGAAAGCTTCTTTGATGTCTCCAGCCATCCACCCCCTCATAGTTATAAAAGGACTGTGGGGTATATTTCATGAAAAGAAGATTTAACACAAACTGCAAACTAAAAGATTTCGGGCTCTTAGCCCCTTCACTTTAGTCAGTTTTATCGTTTTCCTAGAAAACCATCGGAGAGCTTTGAATATGAATAATGGGTAATAATGTAACTCCTAAAATGCCTAGAACACAAGCATCTCCATTATTGCATATTCGGCTATCATGCCACCAATTTTTCATAAGACCCTATTACTACAAGACTGGGATTAGAAGACTCCAGATGTGACCTCTATCTGGCACCACCAACACCACGATCTGTCTTTATGTAAATGAAGACAATCTACAGGCGCCAGGCAACTTCCAGGGGCACCACACCCACTGATACCCTTCCCACTTCACCCCAATCTCAACCCCTCCTCCTTAAGATATGCCTTAATCCTTGCTGACCCGTGACAGGGAGGATATCTGATCCAAACTCAGAAAGTGGGGGCACATTTGTCAGAGAGATGGTGAATTCTGAGTTGGGAGGGTAAGGGTAGCATGCGGTCAGTTGGCAGCTTGTGTCCCAGGAAGCACTTTAAACTGCCTCCAGCCGTTGATCATAACTTTTTTTTATAACTATTTCATATATGTCAGGACAAAAGCAAAGGCAGGTATCTATGTATTCCGCGATAAAGCTTGTTTGCTAATTCTATTGCAACATTCTATTGCCTGCCTGTTTACTAAGAAATGCCTGTCAGTACTTTTCAGTGAAACAATTGAAGGGCCTGGATGTAAACACTATACATCATCAATTTGTCAAACTACCAGGTCCACAAGATATTGATATGTTCACACCTTACTAGTTGGCAGCACACTGCTTTCTCCTTCAAGTTTTTACTGGCTATAGTTAGATTACAAAAGACATTTCACCCAGCCTGGCAGGTGGAAAACAACTGTTATTATTGCCACTAAGGCTTTCCAAAGCCATCAAGGGCTATTACTGACTAACCATCAAGGTTGTCTCAGGAAGCACCAATTCCACACCATGTCCAATATTGTGCTTTCTTCTTTCCATTTCTTTAGACAGAGAGAAGATCTGAAAATGTAACAGAGTAACTAAAGTTGTGTTTAAGAGAAATCAATATTATCCGTCCGTACCCTACAAAAATTCTTACAGATCATTTACTCTCCTTTTGAAACCAAACATTTCCCCTTTCCCTCAGTCTGAGCTCATAACTCCTTCCCCATTCATCACTCCTTCATTCCCCCCTCTCTACTTAACTCTGTTTCTTGATCCCTTACTACATGTTCGCTGATCCACTGAATTAAATCCTGGGTTTACAAAGTTTTAAAAAAATCAACAACAGTAGAAACAGTCTGAATAGTGTCTGCCATTGAGTACTATGCCTGTGCCTTCCGAGAGGACCGGCAGACGAGGACAGGTGTGGGCGACCCTTTTTTTGCGGAAAGCCACTCATCTCCATAAGAGAGGGCTTGATGCATGGCCTCCCAATAACGCAGTACCACTAAGGGGAGGTCAGACATTAGGCCTGGGAGAGTGAGAAATTTTCACCAACAAATGATACCCAGAGGAATAGAGTACTGTTGGAAAAAAGAAAGATGGATCAACACAGGGAAGTAGAGCTTGGTGTATTATTGAAGTTTGCCGGGGGGGGGGGGAGGCTGCAGATCTGTCTCTCAGTCCTTAACCCTAAAACTCCTGCCCCTTCTCTTACTCCTTCAGCTCTTGAAACTTGGTAAATATGCAGAAATCAACAACAGGAACATTAGTCTGAGTAACACCTGCCAGTGACAAGCAGAGATGCGGGAGTTTATCTAAGTCGATCAGCAGGAAATAACAGTGACTTTTGTTTATAATGGAAAACTGCTGAACATGAGGCAGATTGATTGACAGACAGAGGTTGAGCTGGTGGTGGTATTGATGTTTGAGGAGGGCTGGTTACTTTGAGGTGGGATTCTCCTGTATTGACAGGGTGGAAGGGGTGCCTATAATAGGGTAATCCCTGCTGGATGTTCTGGGATGTGGATGCCTCAGATAATTGGTCCATGTTCAAGGGACAGTGGGTAGAGGGGCGGCTCATTGGTAGCTGCCTTGTCTTTTTTTATTAGCCATGGTCAAATAAGCCTAGGCAGGGTCTGACGTCACACACAGGGCTATTTACTAATCACACTCAGGCTTGAACATTGGTAGGATTGTGGAGAACTTGGGGTAAAGGACCTGGGGGCGCCTCACTGTTGAAATCAAAGCAGGTAGTAATTGATAAAAAGGAAAAGATAGTGAATAGGATATGGAGCGACAGGATATGGAGAGATGTGTATTAAACAGTTTAAACTGATGGATAATTGGCGGGAAATTGAAAAATTCATCTTTATACCAGTTTCTTCTTATCTTCATCAAGGGGTGATGGTCGGGAGTATGAGATCATATTCTCTGATGGTTTAAGATAAGAAGATCTGATGAGGATCTGGTTGGATGAGATGGTGGCATAATTGGACAAACTTCGATATACATTCTATATGTAATGATACAAAGTCAAATGTCTCTGATTATAGATTTTGAGGGTATTTGTTATAATTGTCTCATAGTCAAATAAAGTGAACAACTTCTAAATATACATGCAAATTGTACATCAATATCATTCTGTTTGTATTTTGTAATTTTTGCTACTTTTTGGATGAAAAGTAAATTGTGATACTCTGTTTCCGAACATTGCCATGAATGTTGGTAAGGTTCTGATAATTATGAAGCGTAAAGTTTGATTTGCATTTCGGACATCAAAATGAGCTACACAGGCATGGTACTTGGACTGTATCTTTAGGGACAGAGGTGAAACTTAACATTCTCCCGACGTAGACATAAACTAGGTTAGTTTGAGGGTACAGGGTGGTACAACACCAAGAATGTGCTGGGAGAACGGATGAGGTAAACCCCGTCCCCTTCACATGCCTCCAAAACCTAATGCACTTTACTTGAAGTTCAACTTTCAGCCACCAGGCAGCACCACAGTATGATGCAGCTGATATAAGGTCTGGACGGCTGCCATTTTGTTTGATGTCATTGACAGACATGAGATCATTAATGCTTTTCAAGCCTTCCACTGTTCTTTCAAAGCTGCAAATGGTATTAATACCATCAATAAAGTAGTGATCAAGGAAATAGCTGCAGGACCATGAATACCATGCCCCAGTTCTGGACGTAGTTGCTGCACACGCCTTTGTTCTTTTAGACAGTATAAAGTTGTGTTGTGTAAAGGAGATTGGAAATATTTTGAAATCATTTAAATTCTAAGATGGTCTTAGTCCGCTGTTATAATGGTATCAAAATGAGAACTTAATGGTCATTGATCAATAAAAGCTGAGACAATTTGATAGATTCTGATATGATCACAATAACAAAATAGCTATCATAATCAAGTGTCTAGAATATCATCTTATTCAAACCTATAACACTGTGGTACATTTTTTTCTCTCCAGCAAACTGCAATAGATGGGGTTATATTTTCTATCCCACTTGAATGAACCTTAGGAAGCAGACGATATTCCTGTCCCTGTCTGCCTATTCCTGAGGAACCTGTGGGGCTATATGCAGTGTGTTTTGTCAGTTGATGACTCTCCCATAGCTTCTAAGTAGACATTATTGGCAGTTAGGAACTGCCACCGCTCTACTACAATGAAGGTAGAAACAAGGAATCAATAATCCAAATCATTGATCACTGATCAGTGATTGAGATAAATGAGCAGATATTTTAATTTCAGCTTTAGATAGAATCTTTTTAGGCCTGTGTCCACTTTATGACAAGGAAACTGGGATATATGGCCGTTTTGACGTCCAGCAATATGTACATATCTAGGAATATATTTTGTAGATATATTCTACTTTAACTGCAGGTAGGCTGTGTCCACTAGGCGTTATCGATTGCTGCCCAGACTACCCAGGGCAAACATGGACGTCTTATTATAAAAGAAATAAAGAGCATATCGCCCAATTTCTGCACTAGAAATCAAACATGTTAGTTTTCTAAATCCTCAGTTTTGTCCTCCAGTTTGGGCACCCCCAAATTGCTATCCAACTGTTGTATTTGAGAATTCTGTCGCCCACCTGCGTCCACAGGGAGACAAAACATATATTTCATATTTGTATTCAAAGTCACGTTTTGAAAGACGACAAACGGCCTCATATATGCTAGTGGACACAGGTCTAATGTGATCTCATTTGTTAAACGCTGAGGGATAATAAGAAAGGAGGAGGGTGCTTGAAAGATGTTGGGGGAGAGAGTTTGGCTGGAATAAAACAAAGTAAGGAGGCTTATCACTGAGAGTCCACTGTGGCATGTTGACTGCTGTGCATGTTGATGATAGTTTCATCAATTAGCCACGTCTGATGGAAATGAACCCTAGCAGTCGTCTGTACCTTGTGTTATGAAAACAGCCAGCAGCACCCTTCTAGACACAGCTGTAACTTTCTCCATGTCCTTAATAAAAGTGGAAACATTAACTCAAGCATAGGCTTCTTCCTGTTCCCTGTATTATGCCAGGAATGATAAAAATTAGTTTTATCGTTGTATCCGCATCATTTTCAAAGAGTAAAGGAAAAGAAAAGGACAATATGAGAACACAAAAGCAGAGGGGGTGAGTTCTCAATGGAATCATGTAGCATCCCTAGATAGCGTGTTGTCCCACCCAGTCATGTGTGTTATCATAAAAGCCGACACCACCATAAACAGATAATCAGCCCCACCCCTCCACTCATTATAGTTATGTTTTACATTCCTCCTGGGCAGGTGGGTAAATATGTTGCCTGCTGCAGACATTAGGGGTGGGGGTTATCTGCCTACACAGGTCTCTGTGGTACTTGTGGTACTTGCAGATAATATGTTTACAATTCCTCATTTCTGGCTGAATGCCTTCAGCCTCGGTGGCACACAATGGCACAATGGGCACCCCTTCCCCACCACCACAATGTGGTGTTTTTGAGTGTGTCTGTGATGTAGGACTGCAGGGAATATGTATGAGCTATTCTAATGCTTGTTATTGCTCTCTTTGTGTTGCCAGCATTTATATCTTCAAAAGGACATTGTTGTTTTGTATGTTGTTGAGAAATGATTACTGCTGCAGATGTATCTTTGTTATCTTCGAGCTTCTTCTTCAGAAGATTGTACAGAAAAGACTGGAGGGATGGGCAGGAGATGCAGAATACTTAGTTACTACTTATACCACAGTAGGCTTACAAACACTGATATCTGATCGTAATAGTTTAGATGAGATAGTTTAGGTAGTTACCAAAAGGTCACTGGCTAGTGCTATAGACAAGGTTGAGGCATTAAGAGCCCTAGAGCCCTTGTTTCCATGAATAAAACTGCAACCCAATCAGCATAATGGGCCTCATACATACTTTAATACTGTTAATTAGTGTCAAATGTGTAGGGGTTTAGTATCTCATCCTCAGTATATACGTATCTTATATACACCCCTTACCATACCCTTTCGGCATGGTTCAGGTCACTACTACTTATATTCCACCTACTTCGGTTGCGGTTCGGGCCACCTGGATGGCTCATGCCACTTCCACTCCATTTCGGGTCCAGGCGTCCTTGACCTTACCCCCCATGTGATCAGGTATTGCGTCAGCCGTCACCTAGGATCGCTTTCCATCTGCCATGTGGTGTTGTGCAACACTGGGTGATGACAACAATCTGAAAACACAACTTTGACATTGACATAATCCTGAGGACACTTACCTGAGACTTAATATCTACAAACTCAAAAAACAATCAGCTTTACCAACAATAAAGGACACCCTGCCGCATTTCACAACAATCCCAAACATTTTCTGGATTGTTTTGGGGTTTACCTGTACCCTCCATTCTAGCCATACCTGTCCCCTCAGACCAATCCCTTCTCCTTGTGTAGTTCGACCCTGGTTTGGATTGGCTGAGTGACAATTCCAGCACTAGTCCCGAACTAATCCAGAACTGGTTCTATAACCTGATCTCTTGGCTAGTCCCAAACCTGTCCCAGAGCCAGACTCTTGTCAGTCCCGAATGCTCCTCGAACCGATATCAAGCCACTCTTACATATGTCACCTTGTCCCGATCATATAGGTCCGAACCACGCATATTAGTTTAACGTAAGCAGGATACTTGAATAAAAATGTGTTACTCGAAACCAAAGCAGAACGGGCCCGCAGGTTTGTCGATATCTCAATCGACTACAAATGTATTCCACTAGGTTTCTATACAGACCTCCCTACTCAGCTCTACTTGGCCCAGCTACAAGAGGCCTTCCTTCTTCTGACCCGGTGACCACCTGCTCCTCACCTAGTCACCATGGTTACCTCCTGGCACAGCGTCTGGTCACCATGACAACCATCAGGTTGTCAAGGTGACTCACCTGGCTGGCTTCTTTGTGATCAATGTATCAATATGTACCACAAATATGCCTCCTTTTCTAATACCATACCTCCACTACAGATAAACCACATACCAAAGCTATTGGATACATGGCCATTTATTCTTCTCAATTACACTGTCCATGCAGTTATGGTTAGATTGAAATAAAATGATAGATAGAAACCGATGGAGATTTTTCAATATAAATAATGAGAACAATAGGATCCCTATACTTCCTAAAAGAAATAGATAGTATAGTGTGTCCAGACTATCACCATTGCAGTATATATTTTGGCACCATGGCACCAATTCCTCATCTTACCATAAAAACACAAGAAGACTGGGATTAGAAGAACTCTGGATGTGACCTCTAATGCGCCAACATTGTGATCTACCTTTATATAAATGAAGCCAATCTATTGGGGCCATGCAACTTCCAGGGCACCACGCCTACTGATAATGTCCATACTTGATTTGTAGTTTAACCCCACTGCCTCAAGATGTGCCTCAATCGCTGACCCGTGACAGGGACGGGATTTGATTCAGAACTCTGCACTCAGAGAGTGGGAGCACATTTGTCAAAGAGCCAATCATGTCTGTTATATGAGATACCTGTCCAGCAGAACAAATATGTAATTGTCCAAGGCATCTCAGACTATCAATGACCAATCCTATTTAGCATCTCAGGACAGAAACAAGCCCAATAGAAATCAAATAATGTAATTTTGTAATTCCATTTCTTTTGGGCAAAAGTGAGAAATGAAGAGCAGGAATTGGTTGAAAACAAGTTTTTGTTATTTTTGTCACAGACTAATTTAAGTTGTGTTTAAGAGAAATCAATATGATTCGTCCTCACACTGCAAAAACCGATGGATGGTGGTTTTTCACACATCAGTTAAGGTTCCACACCCTGACTGCTTCATTAAACTTTATTCTCCCAGCCCTTACTCACATCTATCACCTTATTTTCAAGCAACCTATCACTACATTCGCCCTCACATCACCCTCTCATCCATAGGCAACATCTTTCACCTCATGTACAAGCAAACTATCACTACATCCCACTTTCCATTCATATTCAAGACCACACATTCCCCCTCCCTTTCTGCATTTTTCTCGCTCGCATCTCAGTTTTTTGTGTTCTGTCCGCCAATACCTCTACAATATCGCTACGCACCATCCGTTTGAAAACTCCTCTTCCACCTCAAGCTCCTTAAACCTGGGCTTACACATTTAGAAATCAACAACAGCAAAATCAGCCTCAGTGACATCTGTCGGTGACAAGTGCGGATGTGGGGAGTTATCTGAGTCAATCAGCAGGAACTAAAAGTAACTTTTGTGAATGATGGAAAACTGCTGGAAATGAGCCGGATGGATTGACAGAAATACCTACCTAGAGCTGCTGGTGTTATGGATGTGTGTGTGAGAGGGGGGGGGGTGCAGAGTCTCCCCGTATTGACAAGATGAAACTGGTGCCTATAATAGGGTAATCCCTGTTGGATGTTCTGGGATGTGGATGCCTCAGATAATTGGTCCATGTTCAAAGGACAGCGGAGACAGCGGCGGCTTATTGGTAGCTGCTTTCCATTTTTTTTATTAGCCATGGTCAAAGAACCTCTGAAGTGTCTGCCATCACACACAAAGCTATACACACTCATGGACTGTGGTAGGACTACTGGGAATTTTGAGCTAGAGGAGGGGGGAGGTTAGGCTGGAAAGTGGAGCAAGTAGAAAGAGAGCAAAATCAAAACAAGGATATGGAGTGAAAGGATACATAGGCATGGTGGGATGAAGCTTGATTTGATTGATTGATTGATTGATTAATGGGGGAAGTATTGATAAGAACACGCAGTGGAAGAGACCAGGTAGCGATCTTGTCAGGCAGAAGGAAACGATTCAAAAGTACTGCGGAAAATGCAATACATTTTTACCGTTTGCCTGAACCACCACTCTCCTACATTACCTAGCCCCAATCACTACTACAGCCGTGCAGAACGTCAGGGTTAGCCAGAGTTGCTGCAGCCTTGTCACGGGTGTAGTCAGGCTCGGGCAGATACCTAGATCATCATATTATCTTACCCCTCCATAACTAATCTAGTCTGTGACTAAGACTCTGCAAGGAGACTGATGCCTCGCTGTACACTTGAGTCCATGAGGGACTTCCTCCATAGGTCAATCTGTGCATCAGAATGCTCCCTCCCTCCAACCATATCCTCAGATCAAGGGCTGTAAGCATCTCTAAGACACACAAATCAAACCCCACCTGGCCTTGCTCATTCAGACAGATCTCTGACCATGATCTCTTTTTGCCATCTTTATACCAGTCTCATTCTCATCTTCATCAGGGGTTGGGGGTCAGGATGGGATCATAGTCACAGACAAGTAGGCTGCCATCTCTGATGTTTTTAGATAAGAAGAAGTGGCTGTATCTGATGAGGATCTGGTAGGATGAGATGGTGCGTGATTAGGCACTCTTTGATATCTCTGACTATGTGTATTTATTTCCGGCAGACACCTGATATCTGAATCCTGCTAGTATGTGGAATTTCTAATTATATATTTGTGCTTATTGAAATAAACAAATATACATGTTGTAAATGCAGACCAATGCCATATATCTTATTTTGTAATTTATAGTTTACTCACAAAATCACAAAACCGTAAAATCGTTGACACTTTTTATAGATCATTTACAACCTATCAACTCAAATATGCAAGTAATTCGCGAAGCCATATTGATACTGCAGCTTTCCAAAGAATGTCAATCTTTACATTGAGTTCTGTCCTAAAGTACATGACATTTGTTAAGAATGGTGAATGGACTCCTCACCAGACATGGGCTCTTTTGGGGAAACTTACTCATATGTTCTCAAAAATTAACCCTGAACCAAAACACACCAGATTCTGAGAACATCCATTTTGTACAGTTAGTGAGTTTCTAAAGGTTCTGAACTTCCTGCAAGGTCCCGCCACTAGTTAATCAGAATCATCCTTAATCCCACATGGATGGGTAAAGAAAATCCATCATTGAAATCAAATCGATTGACATGAACAGCCACATACTCGAATTCCGACTTTAGATAGAATCTCGGGCTACAGTCATAGTTCTAGCAGATGATAAAAGAAGGGTCACATACCTGGCAAGACAGGGGGGGGGGAAGGGGTGGACTGAATTAGAACAAAGGAGGCTTATCGCTGAGAGTCCACTGTGGCATGTTGACTGTTGTCCATGTTGATGACAGTCTTATCAATTAGACAAGTCTGGTAGAAATGAGTTTAAGCAGACGGGTGCACCTTGGGTTATGAAAACAGGCAGTTTGAGGCTCTCTCCATGTCTTTGATAAAAGAGGAGAACTTTACTCAAGCATAAACCTCCTCCCTGTTCCTGCACTGTGTCACTCAACATAACAAATGAGGGGTGGGGGTTATCAGCCTACACAAGTCTCTGTGGTACTTGTACCGTGGTGCCCCTCTGTGGGACGAGTTACCAGTGGAAACTCACTGCTTGCCATACAAAGACTTCATCAAAAAACTCAAATCTTGACATTTAGTTGTGTATTAAGGCACCCTGAACGGACTAATGTGATAAATAATTGTCGATTTGTAAATAACTGTGTCTGTTTGTATCTCCTAGCAGACACATTACTCTCATCCTTGGCTATTAAATGAAAAAGTTCCCATGTAACATTTTTAGTATGCCGATAAAAATATCAACAACGACAGATAATATGTTTACAATTTCTCATTTCTGCCTGAATGGTTCCAGCCTTGGTGGCACACAATGCTATATGATAACGATCATCACAGTACTGTGGTGTGTTTGTGAGTGTGTGCTGTGTATGACTGCAGGGTGTATGTATGTATGTATACATAGGAACCATTTAAATGCTTGTTATTTTTCCCGATGTGTAGGCCACCTATGGTACATATTGTTTAGGAATGATTGCTGCTGCCCACATCTTTCACCTTATGTCCAAGCAACCTATCACTACATCCAACCCTCCAGTTATATTAGCCATGGCCACTTCTCTCTCCTATTCTACACTTTAAACGTGCAACTACAATGGTTAGTACATTTTAACTATAGTGCCATTGATGTAGGGCCGTGCTGTATCCATGTTGGTTATTGAAACCAAGGAGAATGCAGCATTCCAGTTAGGCCATGCCCTCTTTCAGTATTGTCCAATTAGATCACAGCCTGCTATCAGCATGGTAATGCCGGTAATGAAAACATAAAAGCCCAGCGATTTAACATCAAAACTTGGCGATTTAACAAATAAACAAAAGTTGAATCACTGGGTCAAGGCTATTCATGTGTTCATGAATAAATAGATTCTTTTGGTAATAATGGGGGTTATCAGCGGTGTGACTAAACTAAAATAAAGCTTGTATTGGCATTTGGGATTGCAGTATCATGCTTTATAAAGGCTATCTCCTTGTTTGTTGGTATTTGTGATACTGCAATCCCAAACAGGAATACTCATTCTTTACCATCTATTTGAAAAATACCTTTCCACTTCAAGCTCCTGAGGCGTCGGTTTACACATCTTGAAATCAACAACAGAAAAATCTGTCTCAGTAACATCTGCAGATGAAAGGTGTGGATGTTAGGAGTCATCTGAAGGTTGAACTAAAGGTTGGATTGACAGAAATACCTATCTAGAGCTGCTGGTGTTATGGAATAGTGTGTGTGGGGGAGGGGGGAGGGGGATAGCACAGACTCTCCGTGTATTGACAGGGTAAAACTGGTGCCTATAATAGGGTAATCGCTGCTGGATGTTCGGGAATGTGGATATTATCAATTAAATTGGTCTATATTCACAGGAAAAGGCTGGAGGTAAGCTGCCTTGACACTTTTTTATTAGTAAAGGTCAAAGAAGCATCTGCAGAGTACTGGTAAAATGGGGAGGTAGGGTGGAACGTTGCACAGCTAGCAAATGAGCAAAGGGAAAATATAGTGAAATCAAGGATATAGAGAGGCCGGATGTATATAGGGATGGTAGGATGGAGTTTAGATTGAGGGATTAATAGGGGGATTAATTGATTCAAAATGAGGAAACTGCTTTACCCTTTCACCATACTAAAATGTTGCAACTCTACTATCCTGCTCTACCTAGCTTTAGTCACTACCATGCAGCATAGGATAAGGACTACACCTGGGTTTGCTGCAGTTCTGTCTGCAATGTGCAGTCATGGATCAATGTTTCTCAGTTCTCAGTCTATCTCCCCCTCCTTGTACACCCAGACTGCTGGACCGGCTTGCTCACTCTATGGCCATTCTTAATACTCTCTTTCATCACCAATAGCCAATGTATGTACTGTAAACATACTTTATTTCACGGATTTTAAAATTCGCAAAGATATGTAGAGAGTGAAAATTAATCCAGTATAGTAATAATACTACTACAATATTCCAAAATCCACGATTTTAAGTACACATGAAATTGTACTATGTAGTCAATTTGCAAAAATATATATGAGCAAAAATATATAGGTTTACAGTATCTAGGCCAGCGGTCAATCTTGTCTATGACTAAGACTGTGCAATAGAGAGTGACGCCTCTGCCGTAGACTCGAGTCTATCAGAGAATAATTTCATGCATCATTTTGTGTATCAGAATACTCTCCCCCCCCCCACGCTATCCCCAGATCAAAACTGGCTCTGTAAGCATCTCTGAGCCACTCAAATCAAACCCCACCTGGCCCTGCTCATTCAGACAGGTCTCAGACCACCATCTCTTTTTGCTTTTATACCAATCTCTTTCTTATCTTCATCAAGGGGTGGGGGTCAGGATGGGATCATAGTCACAGACAAGTAGGCTGCCATCTCTGATGTTTTTAGATAAGAAGAAGTGGCTGTATCTGATGAGGATCTGGTAGGATGAGATGGTGCGTGATTAGGCACTCTTTGATATCTCTGACTATGTGTATTTATTTCCGGCAGACACCTGATATCTGAATCCTGCTAGTATGTGGAATTTCTAATTATATATTTGTGCTTATTGAAATAACTGTTTTAAGAACTCATATAAATACACATATAATTGCAAATGCACACCAATGGCATTAATCCTATTTTCTAATTAATGAGTATATTCATTGAATAACGAATTAAGGAGAAGGATACTACATTGTTTCATCTGCCCACATGAATGATTCACGGGGACAATCCCTTTGTCTTCCTCGCATCCTCCTGTGCAGCATATTGCTCTAGCTTCTGTGCTCTTCTCATTTCAAGTCTGATGTGGTTCTCTTGTAGCCAGCAGCTATATTTAATCCCACATGGGAAGGTAAAGAAAATCCATCATTAAAATCAAAGTGATTGACATGAACAGGCACATACTTCAATTCCCACTTTAGATATAATCTTGCTTGGGGCAACAGTCAGTGAATTCTAAGGAACAATAAGAAAGGGGCAGAGAGCTGGAAGGGCAGGGAAATGAAGAGGAGTGGACTCAATGAGAACAAAGTTAGGAGGCTTATCACCGAGAGACCACTGCGGCATGTTGACTGTTGTCCATGTTGATGACAGTCTTATCAATTAGACAAGTCTGGTAGAAATGAGTTTAAGCAGACTGGTGCACCTTGTGTTATGAAAACAGGCAGTGGCACTCTCCTACAGATGGCTGCAAGTTAGAGGCTCTCTCCATGTCTTTGATAAAAGAGGAGAACTTTACTCAAGCATAAACCTCCTCCCTGTTCCTGCACTGTGTCACTCAACATAACGAATGAGGGGTGGGGGTCATCAGCCTACACAAGTCTCTGTGGTACTTGTAGATAATATGTTTACAATTCCTCATTTCTGCCTGAATGGTTCCAGCCTTGGTGGCACACGATGCTAAATGACAAACATCATCACAGTGTGGTGTGTTTGTGAGTGTGTGCTGTGTAGGACTGCAGGGTGTATGTATATGTACAAAGGAACAATTTTAATGCTTGTTATTGTTCCCTCTGTGTAGGCCACCTATGGTACATATTGTTTAGGAATGATTGCTGCTGCAGATATTCCTATGTTACCTTCAAACTCCTTTTTCATAATATTATGAAGAAAAGACTAGAGAAATGGACAGGAGACAGAGATACAACTTATATAACAATATATGTACAAATACTAATATCTGATCAGCACTAGATCAGTGAAATAACCCTTTACTGGTTGCAACCGCATATCCAGTACATGACAATCATTGTCTCATTGCATTTCCAGATTCTCTTTGTGTTGTTTGTTCCTAAAATGTTGATGTTCAAATCAATCCCAAGTGCTGTTGTGCAAACCTGATTGATGACAACAATCTGAAAACACAACTTTGACATTTAGTTTGTATTAAGGACACTGACCTGAGACTTAATATCAACAAACCACAAAAAATCATCACAACAAAGGACAGCCTGCCATATTCTTATAACAATCATCACCACTTTAGGGATACACTGTTTTATATTTACAGAAACATTTATATAAAGTAACTTAGAAATGTGAAACCATGCTCAATATGCTCATTTCTAAGACGATTGAAAAGAGCAACCAACTAAATATTGATAAAACTTGATGTCTCTGAGAGGCCTTTTCCAGCTGTCATACAGTAAAAGCTGCAATCGCCCTTAATTTATAAAAATCTGCACCTTGACCAAGGCCAGGCCTGGCTGGGAGTCAAAGGCCTCCCTCCTGCTTCTCCTCTATATTTTTCAGACACAAGGGTCCGTGTGGCTGGGAGTGTGTGAGGAAATTTCAGTCATTGGTAAGGAGAAGTGCAGGCACACTTACTCAGACTGAGTAAGTGTGCCTCCACTCAGTGGTCAAATTATAGAATGTGTTTTCGCGTGACTTCCTGCCTTCCTGCCAAGTCCCTGCTAGGGCTAGAAATAACAGGCTTAAAGGTGTCCTCACTGTCTCCATTACAGCATAAATGGCCATCCTGACACCAGTTCTTCATCTGACCATGTCTCAACAAGAAGACCGGGATTAGAAGGACTCCTGATGTGACCTCTCATACTACCAATCTACCTCTATGTAAATGAAGCCAATCTAGAGGCACCAGGCCACTTCCAGGGGCACCACACCCACCGATAACCTCCCTACTTGATCCCGATCTCAACCCCTCCCCCTTAAGATATGACTCAATCCTGCCTGACCTGTGACAGGGATGAGATTTGATCCAAAACTCTACACTCAGAAAATGGTAGTACATTTGTCAGAGATCTGGTGATTTCTAGATTTAGAGGGCAGTGTGGTGTCATTTACGCAACAAATCCTATATAGTGTTCTCAGGTACCAAACAGGGCTTAAAGATCAGCCAGTCGTTATGCTACAAATCCTATGAAGTGTCCAAGGTACCAAACTGTCCAAGCCCCTTTCGGTTCCTGAGACCACTATATATAGACCACTATATAGGATATGTTGCATAAAGACTGACTCATCTTTGATCAGTTTGGTATTATAGACCACTTTATAGGATTTGTTGCGTAAAGACTGACAGATTTTTGTCCCCAGTTTGTTTGTAGCCTAAAGACATTTGTAGCGTAAAGTGATTTGTGGTCTAAAGACATTTGTAGCGTAAAGACACTTGGTCTAAAGACATTTGTAGCGTAAAGACATTTGTGCTTTAAGGTCACATTTGTAGTGTAAAGACCCGTGGAGTGTCTTTATGCAACAAATTGGTATCAATTTGTAGTCTAAAGACTGATTTGTAGTGTAAAGACCCCACAGGCAGTGCATTATGCAGTCTGTGTGCATAATAGCCAGTGTTTGATCATAACTAACTTGCTTCTGGTGACTAGCCGCACAGGGTACTATAATGATATAGATAGATTATGTAAAAATCTGTCAGGACAAAAGTAAAGGAGATATTTTCAAGCATATACCTATTCATCTCACTCTATTGTACATGGAGAGCCAATCATAGCTTTTATTTGAGATACCTGTCCAACAGAAGAAATATGCAGCTGTCCAAAGTCATCAATGACCAATCTTTTTGAGCATATCAGGTCAGAACCAAGCCTCAAAACAATCAAATGTGGTAATTTTGTGACTTAATTTCTTCAGGGGCAAAGGTGAGAGATGAAGAGCAGGAATTGGTTGAAACCAAGTTTTTGATATTCTTGTCACAACCTAATTAAAGTTGTGTTTAAGAGAAATCAATATGGTTCGTCCTCACCCTGCAAAAACAGATGGATGGTGGTTTTTCACACATCAGTTAAGGTTCCACACCCTGACTGTCTCATTAACCTTCATTCTCCCAGCCCTTACCCACGTCTCTCACCTTATCTCAAAGCAAACTATCACTACATCCAACCCTCCAGTTATATTAGCCATGGCCACACATTCTCTCTCCTATTCTACACTTTAAACTTGCAACTACAATGGTTAGTACATTTTAACTTAGTACCATTGATGTAGGGCCGTTCCATATCCATTTTGGTAATATAAACCAAGGAGAATGCAGCATTCCAGTTAGGCCATGCCCTCTTTCAGTATTGTCCAATGAGATCACAGCCTGCTATCAGCATGGCAATGCCGGTAATGAAAACATAAAAGGCCAGGGATTTAACATCAAAAATAGATTCTTTTGGAAACTTTTGGTAATAATGGGGGTTATCAGCGATGTGACTAAACTAAAATAAAGCTTGTATTGGCATTTGGGATTGCAGTATCATGCTTTATAAAGGCTATCTCCTTGTTTGTTGGTATTTGTGATACTGCAATCCCAAACAGGAATACTGGTTCTTTACCATCTATTTGAAAAATACCTTTCCACCTCAAGTTCCCGAGGCGTCGGTTTACACATCTTGAAATCAACAACAGAAAAATCTGTCTCAGTAACATCTGCAGATGATAGGTGTGGATGTTAGGAGTCATCTGAAGGTTGAACTAAAGGTTGGATTGACAGAAATACCTATCTAGAGCTGCTGGTGTTATGGAATAGTGTGTGTGGGGGAGGGGGGAGGGGGATAGCACAGACTCTCCGTGTATTGACAGGGTAAAACTGGTGCCTATAATAGGGTAATCGCTGCTGGATGTTCGGGAATGTGGATATTATCAATTAAATTGGTCTATATTCACAGGAAAAGGCTGGAGGGTAGCTGCCTTGACACTTTTTTATTAGTGAAGGTCAAAGAAGCATCTGCAGAGTACTGGTAAAATGGGGAGGTAGGGTGGAACGTTGCACAGCTAGCAAATGAGCAAAGGGAAAATATAGTGAAATCAAGGATATAGAGAGGCCGGATGTATATAGGGATGGTAGGATGGAGTTTAGATTGAGGGATTAATAGGGGGATTAATTGATTCAAAATGAGGAAACTGCTTTACCCTTTCACCATACTAAAATGTTGCAACTCTACTATCCTGCTCTACCTAGCTTTAGTCACTACCATGCAGCATAGGATAAGGACTACACCTGGGTTTGCTGCAGTTCTGTCTGCAATGTGCAGTCATGGATCAATGTTTCTCAGTTCTCAGTCTATCTCCCCCTCCTTGTACACCCAGACTGCTGGACCGGCTTGCTCACTCTATGGCCATTCTTAATACTCTCTTTCATCACCAATAGCCAATGTATGTACTGTAAACATACTTTATTTCACGGATTTTAAAATTCGCAAAGATATGTAGAGAGTGAAAATTAATCCAGTATAGTAATAATACTACTACAATATTCCAAAATCCACGATTTTAAGTACACATGAAATTGTACTATGTAGTCAATTTGCAAAAATATATATGAGCAAAAATATATAGGTTTACAGTATCTAGGCCAGCGGTCAATCTTGTCTATGACTAAGACTGTGCAATAGAGAGTGACGCCTCTGCCGTAGACTCGAGTCTATCAGAGAATAATTTCATGCATCATTTTGTGTATCAGAATACTCTCCCCCCCCCACGCTATCCCCAGATCAAAGCTGGCTCTGTAAGCATCTCTGAGCCACTCAAATCAAACCCCACCTGGCCCTGCTCATTCAGACAGGTCTCAGACCACCATCTCTTTTTGCTTTTATACCAATCTCTTTCTTATCTTCATCAAGGGGTGGGGGTCAGGATGGGATCATAGTCACAGACAAGTAGGCTGCCATCTCTGATGGTTTAAGATAAGAAGCAGTGCTGCATCTGATGAGGATCTGGTGGGATGAGATGGTGCATGATTAGGCACTCTTTGATATCTCTTACTATGTGTACTTATTACGGCAGGCACATGATTTCTGCATAATCAGTTTATATGTGTATTTTCTAGTTATATTTCTGCCAATTGAAATAACTGTTTTAAGAACTCATATAAATACACATATAATTGCAAATGCACACCAATGGCATTAATCCTATTTTCTAATTAATGAGTATATTCATTGAATAACTAATTAAGGAGAAGGATACTACATTGTTTCATCTGCCCACATGAATGATTCACGGGGACAATCCCTTTGTCTTCCTCGCATCCTTCTGTGCACCATATTGCTCTAGCTTCCGTGCTCTTCTCATTTCAAGTCTGATGTGGTTCTCTTGTAGCCAGCAGCTATATTTAATCCCACATGGGAAGGTAACGAAAATCCATCATTAAAATCAAAGTGATTGACATGGACAGGCATATACTTTCATTCCCACTTCCTTGGGGCAACAGCCAGTGAGTTCTAAGGAATGATAAGAAAGGGGCATAGAGCTGGAAGGGCAGGGAGAGCAGGAGGAGTGAACCAAATGAGAACAAAGTTAGGAGGCTTATCACTGAGAGTCCACTGTGGCATGTTGACTGCTATCCATGTTGATGACAGTTTCATCAATTAGCCACATCTGGTAGAAATGCGTTTAAGCAGACTGAGGAAAGATTGCAATTGCTGCAAATATGTCTTTTGTTATCCTTCTGCACAGTAAGTGTCTGCTTCAAGGCTGAATCGATAGTGAAACTGAAAGTGGCTCCCTTTCAAAGATCATTCATACTACAAAAGTCCATCAAAGACATATTTGTTTGACCATCACTGCTTTTATTTTTCTAAAACACATCCATCTCTGAGTACTAATGTTGATTCTTACTTTTCTAAGAGCAAAACTGTGTTTGTGATGTTGTCTACATTTTCAATACAAGTGGGCTTAAAGTCATCGATAAAGGCTATCTACTTCTAAAGAATTTGTAATTCTATACATTTTCAATGAACTCAATACTCAATGAACTCTATACATTTTCAATGAACTCAAAGTAGGAACACTGATGCTTGTGGTAATATCGATTTTTGAATTCTTGTAGTTAAAAAGAAGTATGTCGAGTCAGTTATGTTCCATTAACAATAGTTCCTTGAAAGTCTCATACTCATGTCTAAAGAAATTAAATATTCACAGCTCACAGCTCATGTTGGTTTTTGTATGAAAGCAGTTGTTTCCTACAACTTTTGATTACTATTGATGAAACCTGATCAAAAAGAATTTATTCTCGAGTCATTGTCAGCTAAAAAACACAATGACATTAGTTTTATTGTGATTTGTGTGTCCTGCTGACCCATCTCTGTGCCTTCCACATTACACTCTAAGAACAATGTGTTGCAGGAAGATGCATAACGAGTTACACACACATATTTGCAACACACCTTTGAGATCAACACACTTTTGGCAAAGAGTTTGCAGTGGGTAGTGTGTTACAACAAAATGTGAGTTAAAAGTAGCTGCAGAAAGGCGTGTTGATAAGTGTGGAAACTTAACACACTGTTCTTAGAGTGTAGCTCCTCTCTCTTTACACTAAACGCCACTTGTATACAGTTGCACTGCTTGCATACAGTTGCACTACTTGGATACAGTTTCTGACAATGACTCTTCCCTTTTCCATATGTATCATAGTTCTCTGTATTCATATCTGCAGGATCATCAAAAAGGTGCCGGTCATGATTAAGGACCGGATAGGGAAGAAGTGCTGGTTGTGTAAAAGTCTTTTTTCCTCAGTTTTGAGTCATTTTCTCCTTAACCACATTGCTGCTAAGGTTGCATCTATTCCCTTCCCTCTGGAGTCTTCTGCCATTACGCACTCTTATCCTAGTCTTCTCTTTTCACCTTCAGTCCTTCAACCCAACTCCATGCCCTCCCTTTGTAACATATCACTGCATATCTTTGTTTCCTAATAATTATCTATTCCCGGATCCCTTTTTAGCCCACTTCCTACAGTAATCCCCAACCCTTTACCCTCCAAGTTTCAGTCTTCTCTTATAACCCAACCAAAGTCCATACTTGAGTGTGATTAGTAAATAGTGCTGTGTGTGACGTCAAACCCTGTCTAGGCTTCTTTGACCATGGCCAATAAAAAAAGCAAGGCAGCTACCTATGAGTTGCCCCTCTATCCGCTGTCCTTTGAACATGGACCAATTATCTGAGGCATCCACATCCCAGAACATCCAGCAGGGATTACCCTATTATAGGCACTGGTTTTACCTTGTCGATACAAACGACACCCCCTCCCTGTCTACTATCCCCCCACTAACACACACTTTAAAGATGGGTTAAATGCTTATTTGGGTTCAAATTTTATTTTTCAGTGTTTCAATGTATTTGTGTTCACAATGTCCATATTAAATATTTTATTAACTTTCTAAATCATTCTGATGAATATAAATCCATAGAAGTAGAGCAGATTATGGCCAGAATAGGGCAGGGGACCGGACTCTATTAGAAAAAGGGAGCTCCTGACCTGGTTTTCTATATTTTATGCATTCACAAGTATCAGAATGATTTAAAAAGCCACAAACATATTTATATGGATATTATGAATACGAATACGTTGAAGAACTGAGAAATAAAAATTGCTCCCCCCCTAATTAGCTTCTTACCCATCTTTAACACGGGAGAATCTCTACCTCAAACTAATCCCACCAACCATCTAACCCTCTCCTCACACACATGACATTTCCATCACCAGCTACTATCTCTGTCTGTCAAACCATCTGTCTTGTTTTTGACAGTTTTCAATTTTGCACAAAGTCACCTTTAAATCATGTTGAGGGACTTCAATGCTTGTCACTGGCAGATGTTACTAGAACGTATTTTCCTGTTGTTGATTGGAAGTAAGTCCATGCTTCAGCTGCTTAGTGACCAAGAGGCATACCTTTGTGAAGGGGATATACAAGGAAGGAGAGAAAGGGTCAAGCAGGGAGGGAGGGAGGGAGGGAGGGAGGTAGGGAGGTAGGGAGGTAGGGAGAGGGAGAGGGAGAGGGAGAGGGAGAGGGAGAGGGAGAGGGAGAGGGAGAGGGAGAGGGAGAGGGAGAGGGAGAGGGAGAGGGAGAGGGAGGGAGGGAGGGAAGGAGGGAGGGAGGGAGGGAGGGAGGGAGAGAGAGAGGGAGAGAGGGAGGGAGGGGGCGGGCGGGAGGGAGGGAGGGAAGAAGGGAGGGAGTCAGGGAGGCATGGAGGGAGGGAGGTAGAGGGAGAGAGAGAGAGAGGGAGAGAGGGAAGAAGGGAGGGAGGCAGGGAGGGAGGGAGGGAGGGAGGGAGGGAGGGAGGGAGGGAGGGAGAGAGGGAGGGAGGGAGGGAGGGAGGGAGGGAAGGAAGATGGGAGGGAGGCAGGGAGGCAGGGAGGGAGGGGGGAGGAAGAGGGAGGGAGGGAGGGAAGAACAGCAGAGGGTTGATAGTGAAAAGGCAAGTAGGCAGGCAGTGAGGAGAGAAGTAGAGACTATAGGAAGTTGTAATAGAGGCATTGGGATGGTTTATGAAGACACCATTGTGTTTAAGTGTACACATATTTGCACGACAGGAACAGATCATATTGATTTCTCTTTAATGCAACTTTGATTAGTTTGGAGCAAAAAAGTAAACTTTTTACCAATCTCTGATCTTCATCTGTACATTTTCAAGTTTCTCTTTTTTTTAAATAAACACCTGAAAGAACCGAAAATTCAGGTCCCGATATTGGATTGGATTTGGTACTGTCCCATAAACCCGTTCTTGTAATCATGAAAAGGTCATGATGTTGGGGCTTTTATCTACACAAAGTAGTGCAAGGAGCTGCAGACATGTTTAGAAGCCGCTCATGAGGAATGTGAATTCTAAGCCTCATACTAAGAACACCCAATACCTTCCCATATTCATCTAGCTTAAACCTGCGTATCAATTCCTGAATTTTGAAAATCTACCGCTGTAATAAAAAATGATGAGAGCCCTTTGGTCGTTGAATACATCCACCGCGCCTTACCCCCAGGAGACTCGTGCCTCTGTCCATGCTGGTTTATGTAGTCTGTGAGCAGGCAGTGAGGGGGATCTATAGTTAGTGTGGGGATGTAGGAGCAGGGTCCTATCACACCAAATGAGCTCCTGGTGCTATATAAAGAAACTTAATGTTTGCTCATGAGTTGGTTTTAGACCATATTTTGCAAATGTACTTAAAAATAACTTGGCCATTTGACTGGGACCCATTAAGTTGCTGACCTGATATTCTTTTTTAAGGACAACAACAGATGTCACAACGCAGGCTCAGGAAAACCTCCAAGGAATCAGGTAGATCTATGCGTAATAAACAATTCCTGGTATAGTTATATCACACAAGAGCATTGTATCTACTACTTGTGGTAACTAGACATGATATAACTTCACCATGTTACTATTTTACCATTTAAAGGACCTAATCACATTGTCACATCGCTAGGATAAAATTATAAATATGAGCTTTGTCTTAAGATCGCATGTCACGCCGACCTCCCTGGAGACGCAGTATAAAGGCACCGGAGAGGGCAGCTGGCTTTATCTACACAGCTACCAATGGATGGATAATCCTATAAAGGAGCAGTACGAGGGAGGCCGTTGACTCCCAGCCAGTCAAGGTGCCCCCAATTGTGTCAATGACACCAGAGTAAACAAAGAGGGAACAAAGATCAGTTGAAAGATGGGGGCCTGGAGAGGGAATGTGGAGTCAGCAATGATGGGTCCCTCACTGGAAGCTGCCATTCTGTACACATGGTAACATGGTCAATGTGCAGAAGGTTTGATTGTTCATCAAACAAAGAAACAGCAACAAAGTAGCTGCAAGGCCAGGACCACATGAATGTAGTCCCAGCTAGACCCTATCTATACCAGGAATTAAAATGTGTGCACATTAATGTCAACTATTGTTGTAGGATTGTGGCAGTCTCAAGCTCTCATATGGGATTAAGTTTGGCCGTAAGCTATGGGGGGAATCATTCTGCCTCCAGGGTGGCAAATGGAGGTACAGAAAGGGACAAAAATGTGGTTTAGTTCCAGAGATTTGTTTTGTGGAATAAAAACTATGAACCCCAGCTACCACAGCTTTCTCGAAAGAAATCGATATATAAATATATAGAAGTTTTACAGATTTGACTAAAATGTTATTCTTGCCATTTGATTATGGTGGCTATATCATTATTTGTGAGATATGAAATTGTAATAATATCAGAATTTAGAAGTAATAAAACTAGGGCACATTTTACTGCCACAGTACCCACAAGCCTAGAAGATTTTACAATATTGCCTATTTCTTTACCAAGAAACTTTATCGACTGACAATCAGATAAATGGGTTCAGCAGTGGACTGTTCCCACCAAAGCATATAACAAAACACTTGAAACTTCAGGAAATCTGAAAGATTGATGCCACAGTTCATGAACCTATTCAAGATAAAACCTAGCCTTTTCCTTGATGAAACGTATACTGCTTGCAAAAAAAGACCTTATATCTGTTATCAACATTATACAACATGGCCGCTGCCGCCTATACCTGAAAGCAGCTCCATCAGACTGTGGTGCCACCTGGTGGCTGAAGGCTGAATCTGCAGTAAAGTGCATTACGTTTGGGGCTCATGTAGGGGACGGGGGTTAACCTCATCCATTCTCCCAGCACAGTCCTGGTGCTGTACCACCCTCTACCCTCAAACTAACCTAGTTTATACCTACGTCTGGAGAATGTTAAGGTTCACCTCTGTCTCTAAAGATACAGCCAATATACAATCTATGCTTGTATAGCTCATTTTGTCTCATGGCTATAGATTGGTATCAAGGCCTCTTAAGGTTCCGAAAAGGAATTTGACGTGCATTAGTCTCTTAAAAACTAAGAAAATCTAATTCTGAGATTGCTGATCAAACAAATAACCATGAAGATTTTCAGAAACAGTGCTGCATGATTTTACTTCTCATTTGCTAAATACTAATATGTTATAGATAAAGATATTTGCCATTTAAGGGCTTTTACTATAGATTTCTTTTTTTTTTCTTTTGGATATAGGATCATTTCAAATGAATACAATTATAACAATTAGTAATAATTGACACAACTAAAAACTTCAAAATTATATATACTGATCATACAGAAATAAGATGTCTGCAGGAAATAGCTACACATAGTCAGAGATATCAAAGAGTGCCCAATCATGCCACCATCTCATCCCACCAAATCCTCATCAGATGCAGCACTGCTTCTTATCTTAAACCATCAGAGATGGCAGCCTACTTGTCTGTGACTATGATCCCATCCCGACCCCACCTCTTGATGAAGATAAGAAAGAGACTGGTATAAAAGCAAAAAGAGATGGTGGTCTGAGACCTGTCTGAATGGGCAGGGCCAGGTGGGGTTTGATTTGAGTGGCTCAGAGATTCTTACAGAGGCAGCTTTGATCTGGGGATAGGGTGGGAGGGAGGGAACATTCTGATGCACAAATTGATGTATGAAAGTAGTCTCTGATGGAGTCAAGCCTACAGCAGAGGCATCTCATCATCCTTACACAGTATTTGTCAAATGCAAAATTATATCTGTGAAGGAAGAGCTTATTTTACTGAGCATGTTGAGCTAATTATATTGACAATATTCTATCCGTTCTGTTCTGAAAACAGAGTCCCTTCTGGCTATACAATGAAAAAGTATGTGTACGGTACATTACTTGGCCAATACATTTTTCCAACAACAACAACTATTTTCCTTTTCCTTCCACCCTGCTGCCAGCCTATAGCCACTGCCTATAACAATTTCTTCCCTACTTCTTCTGTCAGTGTCCCGCATTCTTCCTACATCTAACCACACACTGCATATATTTCAGTTTCAATTTGCTATCCTTCCTTTGGCATTATTCACCATCTGCAGTAGTATAGTATGTATCGGAACGGGACTATAGTTAACTACTGTTTATTACTCAATCGACATGCAGCCAATCAGAGGCCTCCATTTGGTCACGTGACCCGTTGCCATGGTAACGTGACCTACTTAGGGCTCTCAGCCAATCAGAAGCCAGCATTCTGGGTGACCTACTGACCTACTTAGAAGCTCTCAGCCAATCAGAGGCCGGCATTCTGGTAACCATGGTAACGTGACCTGCTTACGTCACGTGACCTTCTTAGGCTCAGCCAATCAGAAGCCGGCATTCTGGTAACTAGGGTAACGTGACCTACTTAGGGTTTGTTTGTAAACAACACCACGTGGCTCTCTTGTTTGTAAACAACACCACGTGACACGTGACTGTTTGTAAACAAACAACTTATATATAGAAAATAAACACAACAAGTTCCATGTTATGTTAAAATTATATTTTCAAAAAAAAAGCACATCTGTTACAGCGTCTATGTGTAACTACGCGCGTTCTCATTCAAACACTATAACACTATCATACCGTAGCAGCAGCAGGTAGGACTGGAAGAAAAGCAAGCGCACGAGCAGAAGCGACGACACCAGTTGCACCATCCGGCCGATGCGTTGGTAGCCCTACTACTCGTCGCGCGTTCAACTGGAGGTTTAAGAGTGACAAATGACGATTCTTTGTCGACGCGACTGCTAACATCAGCATCGGCAGCATCGGCAGCAGCATAGGCAGCAGCGGCAGCAGCCTCGGCAGCAGCGGTAGCAGCAGTAGCAGCAGCTGTAGCAGCAGTAGCGTGAGCATTAGCAACAACAGCAGCAGCGACAGTAGCAAGGGCGGCAGAGCGGGCACTAGCAGCGTTATCAGCGGCGTCATCGGCAGCCGCAACAGCATCAGCAGCAGCAGCGTCGGCATTGGTGGCATGAGTAGCTGCATCGGCGGCAGCAACAGCAGCGGTCACAGCCGCAGCGGCAACAACAACAACGTCATCACAACCAGCGTCACTAACAGCCGCAGTAAATGCAGCAGTAGCACGCTGAGCAGCACTAGCAGCAGCAGTAGCAGAGGCTTCAGCATCAGCTTCACATTCGCGCGCCGCTTCGTCATTCCGCTTCATGTCACGGTAGCAACTTTCCATCATGGGGATCTGCAAATTGAGGCGCGGTGCTGGTGGTGGTAGTAGTAGTAGTAGTAGTAGTAGTAGTAGTAGTAGTAGTAGTAGTAGTAGTAGCGTGAACGATGATGACGATGCCGAATACGGTTTCACTCCCCCTTATATACCCTTACTCCCCCCTTTTTTTTCAAGCCACCGGCCAGCTGCCCCCTCACGGCAGGTCTTTAGATCAGCCTTAAGTCGCTTACTACGCGGCTCATCATCCCTCTAATCGCATTTTCCAGCCGCCGGCCGGCTGACTGCTGACGACAGGAGAGGGTGATTTGTTTTTCTTTAGATTTAAGCCGCTTACCACACGCACACCCTCTAGTCACAGACAGAGTGACAGAAAGGGAGGGGGTCGCTTTGTTCACGCTACCTGTAGTTGTTTTTCTATACACACGCTGAGCCCATGACCCGCTAATCCTTTATACAGGTAACACGCGTTCAACTAATTACTCTATTGTATGACAGTCGGTACACGGATTTAATTTTAAACCACCTTCCCATCTGGATCCATGTCTGGCGGGGTGGAAGGATCCAGCTGAAAAGCGTGATTAGGGCTTTTGTTTCTCTTATGATAGCAGCAGGTCAGCATGCGACAGCTGAAAATGTCAGACTCGCCGCTCCTATAAAAGACTGAGATGCGTCTCTCTTTCCACACACCCTTCTACCATCGCCGCCGACACCGCCACCGCCGGCCAGCCGACCGCCGCCACCGCCTGCAGTCACCGCCATCACGCCAGCAGGGAATTTCGAGCTGAGTCTGCTTATTGCTTATTTTTTTTGTTTGAGCTTTTTGTTTTTTAAAAATTTTTATTTTCACTCAGTCTTTTTTGTTTCGGAGGAAAGAAATATGGCGCTGCAGAGGGCGCGAGTTTCTAAAAGACGGTCGCGCGAACAAAGTGCTCTCCTCAACTGCCCGGCTATTTTTTTATCTCAAAGGAGAGAGCGTCACGTAGTTGAGGTTCACGCTTCTCTTGAAGCGTACCGAATTCTCGAGAAATGCAAAGCTGAGCGCCATCGTCGTTATACAAGAGCGGAAAAGGAAAACGTAGCGACATGGCCGAGAGCCGTCTTCTCAGAACAGCATTTACTCTACCATTGCATAACAGCCGCTCTCAGCGCCCCCACTCGTTGGGCGTTTCATGAAAAGAAAGAGCGCCGCTACTCTCCTCACCCTGCCTCCTCTTATAAAGTGAGAATAAGTGCTATGAAACGATTCGACAAGCCGATCGGTTTCTTGGGAGCGACTGCAGCTCCCACTCGGTGGGCGCGCGTTGTGGCCGACGTGAACACGGTCTCTAAACGTTTCGACGTCGTCACTTGTTATCCCGCATATTGCAACGCAGCCGAATTGAAGAAGATAGGGACGCACTATTTTAAACCATACGCTCCAATATGTATTTGTCACCGCCGCGCTCACACGCCTTATTGCTTTTTCGAGACGATCGTGTCACAACACAGAAATAGAAAAAAAAGCGGCAAAGCGACGAGCTTTGCCTAAATGATCAAAAAAAAAAAAAAAAAAAAAAAAAAAAAATTAATCTCCTCCTCCTCCTCCTCCTCCTCCTCCTCCTCCTCCTCCTCCTTCTTTTTAAAAAAATAAATAAATATTTGTATCAGACTCCTCTGGAGTCTGATACAAACATTTATGACTATTGAGTGAAAATAGAATTTTATCGCAAAAAAAAAAAAGAAAAAAAAGTCACTTCTGCCGCCGCTACTGTGACACCGGCCGGTATCAATAAAAAGGTCGGCTGACTTTTCTCCACAACCATTCACTACCGACCGTTCGAGTGAGAAACACAGCAGACAGTCAGACACACAACCGCTCTCTGACGCGTCCTGAAAAAAAACAAAAAAATGTCCAGTAGTAAAAGCAAACTCTTCACAGAAATTCATTTCGACGCTCGACTACAAGGACCCTTTAGTTGTATCATTAGCGGTCCGTCGGGTTGTGGAAAATTGCGCTTGGTGGATCAATTTCTGAGCGACGTGAACAATTTGGTCACGCCGCCGGTGGAAAAGACTTTTTACCATTACGGCGAGTGGCAACCTCTGTTTGAAAAAATGCAAAATCAGTACGGTGTGGAATTCAGAGAAGGTCTTCCTAGCAAAGAGTCTATAGCGGGAGACGTGGAAGTAGCAGAAGACGCTTTACGACCCCACACTCTACTGATATTGGACGATCTGATGAGCAGTTCCAATCAGCAAGTGGTAGCCGACATCTTTACTAAATACTCGCATCACTGGAACGTGAGCGTCATATACATCACTCAGAACCTATTCCAGAAATCACCCGACTTTCGAACTATGAGTCTGAACGCTCACTACATGATCGTTTTCAAGAACCCGCGCGACATGGGGCAAATAGCTAGTCTGTCTCGCCAGGTGTTTCCGTCCAACGCGGCGGCCCTCTCTAGTATATTTACCCATGAACTCAAGCGACCTCACTCATACCTCCTTCTGGACTTCAAGCAGTCAACACCTGACGATCTGAGAATACGCTCCTCTTTGACGTCCATACACTCTCAGCTAGTGTTCGTACCGCTAGACAAAAAAAAGAACAAGAGAAAGCAGTAGCAAAAAAATGTCTTCTCATCTACTCGAAAGACACTTTGGTACTCTCAAGCACTTAGCTAAGTGCTCGCCAAAGGACTGCTCGCATCTAATAGACTCTGGAAGCGACGATCTGATCGCAGCGTTAAGTGAGATCTGTCACAATTTACTGGTAGGGAACATCCCGCTCAGCGACAAACAACTGGACAAGCTTCGAGAATCGGCTGACGTGTTGAGGGAGGTCGGCAAAAAATCTACGCCCATCAAAAAAAAGAGACGCGTCTTGGTACAAGAGGGAGGTTTCCTCATTCCGGCTCTCATAGGGATGGCCTTACCGCTTATAAAGAGCATTCTCCGTATATGAGACACCTCATTCGACACCTACTCGCCGACAGCACCACCACCACCACCACTACCGCCACCACCAGCGTCATTGCCACCGTCGTCCCCATGACGGACTCAGAGCAGCAACAACACTACAAACGTTTAGCGCTCGTGGATCCTGAGACGCTCTACAAATCATCACGAGCAGGTCTACTTCATCATGTGCCCGCTGCTGCTGCTACTACTAGCGCTGCTACTACTGCAGTCGCTGCTGCTAGTACTTCTACTGCTCCAAACCTTCCTCCTCTTCCTGATGAGCGCACTGAAAAGAACGAGAGTTCCGCTCCTGCCACCGCCGCCCGCCTACCTGCCGACATGGCCTATTACCACAAGCAGGCAGAACAGTCCCTTCATCCCGACGCGGCCTTGCACCAGGTGCTACAGTTTATCTACAGGGACTTGGATTTAGTGTTGAACGACCCCACTTTGGAATCGCGCGAGAAAATGTTGAAATACCGAAGGTTGTTGAATAGATTGCAATTTTTTCTCGCCAATCCCCACAACAGCAACATCTCTTCGTCCTACTCTTCTTCGCCCCCGGCTCACCTCCGTCAGTCTGCTGAAGAGGCCAGCGCGTCCCTACTCGAGCGGTTGGTGAACCAAGTTCCCAAGAGGAATCGCACTCGGACCGTGGCGCTGTACAAACAATTGGAGAAATCCGGTGTGATCAAGTGGAACGAGGACGGTGCGGTGCGCGAGATGTCGGGTCGGAGAATACCACCTGAGCATCGCATCAACATAGTGGACTTACTGAACGACGCTGCCAGGTTCAGGAAGACGGCGCCCAGACCGGCGGGCTACTCGCCGTTCACGAAAGCGCTGCGCGAAGCAGTTCCCACAGACTCCTTGATCGGAAACCATCTGTATAAAGCGAGCGGACCTGGCCGAAGTTTGGACACACGGCTTGCTGACAGAGGTCGGAAACGACCGAGCTTCGACTCGGAAGAAGGAGAAGCAGCAGCAGCAGCAGCAGCAGTAGCAGCAGCAGACTCTTCTCTCCAGGTGGACGATCAATCCTCTGACGACGAGGAGGACGACAGTGAACTTTTCCAAACTCCGACTTCCTATAGGAGCGTGGCGACTAAGAAAAGGAGAGGGCGCAACCGCCTAGCGGCGAGCTCGTCGTTCACGCCCTCAACAGGCCCACCATGGGCAAACCAGTGAAGAGACTGACCAAGAAGGAAAAAGAAAAGAAGCGCGTAGTAGCTAGATATACCGATGTCAAAGCGCCCTCCAGTTTCACTAGCGTGACTAAACTCCAGAAACATCATTTTCGCCACCTGAACCCGGCCGTCATCCGAGATGCTTTAGTGTCGCTGGACGCCTACACTAAACATAAACCCATTCGGAGAAAATTCGCAAGGAACAAGACTATAACCAGCGCAATCGATCAGCAGTGGCAGATAGATCTGATGGACATGCAAGCTTTGGCGTCTCACAACGACCGCTTCCGGTACGTGGTGACGGAGATCGACGTTTTCTCTAGGTACGCGTGGGCCGTTCCCATTAAATCCAAGAGCGGCGCTGATGTCACTGAGGCCTTCCGAGAGATGACAGGCACTGGCGAGAGAAGACCGCGCACTGTTCAGACAGACAAGGGGAAAGAGTTTTTGAACAAGATCTTTCAAGATCACTTGAAGAGCGAGGGCATAGAGTTCTTCACTGGCGAGAACGACGACATCAAAGCTAGTCTAGTGGAGCGCTTGAACCGCAGTCTGAAGGAGAAGCTGTGGCGTTATTTCACACACAAGCGCACGTATCGCTACGTAGACGTACTGCACCATGTAGTGTCTTCTTACAATCGCACTCACCACAAGACGTTGAAAATGGCGCCGGCTCAAGTCAGCTCGGAAAACAGCGAAACAGTTTTCTACCGACAAGATCTCCCAACTAACAAACAAATCGACGAAATATGGAAAAAGAAGAAAAAAACAAAGACGTCCGCCGTCGACGTCATCGCTCCGGGTGACAGAGTGAGGATGTTGAGAACTAAAGGCGCCTTCGACAAAGGGTACGAGGGAAACTGGCGCGAGGAAGTGGTCGACGTTGCTAAGACGTTGGGAAGCAGAGGGTTCGAGCTGAAAGACGACAAGGGCGAGGAGATAAAAGGCGTCTTCTACCCGGAAGAGGTTCAGAAGGTGTACAAGAGTCGTTACGACAACAACTACCTGATAGACGAGGTGTTGCGCCGCAAGACCGTCGACGGTAAAGAGTTAGCTTTCGTACGTTGGTTAGGTTACGACGACAAGTTCAACGAGTGGATCCCCGTCAAAAAAATAACGTAGAAAAAAAAAAAAAAAAAAAAATGAACATCACTCTACCTAGCAACAGCTCTATGGAGTATTATCCTGACAACAGCTTGACGTCTTTCCGAACTCACTTCGACTCGCCGCTCCTTCTGCCCGAAGCGTACGAAGCGGCTCTGACTGAGATCATCCTCCCTACAGAATGGACTAACGTGCACGACGACGACTTGATCATCGTTGTTCCTCTGCGCACCAAAGGTTCGCTAGAGGAGGCGATCCAGGTTTTAAAAGAAACTAAATTCTCCGAAGGAAAAAAAACACAGGTAGACTGGAGGGGAATGAAAAACGCGAATGGTCTGAGCAAGCTAACGTTCAGCTCAAAATTCCCGCTGAGCTGGAAGGAAGCGAGCTATGTAACGGTGGAAGAGATATCAGACACGTCGGAAGAGCAGCAATTGAAACCGGAAACAAAAAGGTTCAAGAGAGAGGTCGACTTGAGACAGACGAATGCCGTATACAAGCAGTTCTTGTCCCCGGCGGTGAAGAAGAAGGCAATCAGCGATCAAGCAAGACAGATGATCGAAGAGATGGAGAAAGACATGGGAGTGCGCAGTTTCATGCCAAACATATTCGAGATACCTCCTATTTTCACCGGAAGCAACCACACCCTAATCGAGCGCTTGAGTGAGACGTTGCGAGATGACAGACTAGAGGGCGACAGCTTCTTGCTCAAACCCATGCGGATCTTATCGTACGACGCCAAGACGAAACGCGTCACCATCAAACCGCCGAGACACTGTGCTGTCCTGCTGAGTCAGCATCTCGCATGCGTTCTAGGCTTCGGAGAGAAGACGTGTTTCGCGTCGCCGACTACCGGCGCCTACTCGATGGATGTTTACGGGGACGTGCACTCTGTGTACATATACACCGACATGATCCAGGAGAGACGTGTGGGCGACATGCAAGTGCCGCTGTTGCGCTGCGTGGCGGTGGACAGAGGCGGAAAGCGTCGAGGTGGCGTGCAAGCTATCAGTTTTCCCCATTTGGATTATTTCCCCTTGAAATCCAAGAGGTTTACCGAGGTCGGCATCTATTTAAGAGACCGATCCGGTCATTCCATCCCATTCGGTAGAGGCGAGGTGACCGTGACACTTCATCTGAGACCTATTGAGCGCTGAAAGAGAGAAAAATGATGCGTCAACGCGTTCCGTACTTTCCACCCAGGCGCACCGTCGGCAGAGGGTACAGCGATTACTACAACGCGCAGCTGGGCAACGGCGTCAACGTGTACAGCGGGCGCTCTTTCCAGAGCGGGCACGGTTTGGGCGGCGCTCTGTTAGGTCTGATGCGCTCGGCTACCCCGCTATTGAAGTCGGTGGGAAAAACGCTGCTCCGCGCCGGTGTGGGCGTAGCTAAAGATGTGCTGGCGGGTCGGACTTTAAAGAGCAGCGTGAAAGACCGAGGCGCAGGCGCTCTGAAGAGACTGGCGAGTACGGCGTTCTCGGGAGGAAAGACGCCTGTCGCGTCTAAGAAAGGGTCGAAACGTCGCTGGCATTCTCCTCAGACGGGCAGTGGCTCTTGCAAGAGACGTAGAGGGGATGTATTTGACCGGTAAGCGCCTAGGCGTTCAGGTATAAATAAAAAGACTGGAGGCGGCCGGCGTCAGTCTGTCAGCCGCGTGAAGAGAGAACACAATGGCTTACGTACACGAGAGCAGTAACGAGTGCGCGCTCTCTGAGCTCGACCTGCACACCGTAGCGCCGACTCAGACTACTATCTTAAAGTCGTCTTTCCTGGGGATAGAAACAAAAAACTCTTTAGAGGATGGAGGTAACATAAATTTCACCATCAACAAGTCGCAAGAGTACACAGACCTGAACGAGAATTACCTTCATCTGGAATGTCAAGTGCTGAAAGCGAACGGAGCGGCGATCGAGGACACCGACGCGGTAGCTCCGGTGAACAACTTGGCTCACTCGCTCTTCAAAGACGTCCAAGTCTCCATCGGCGGTTTCAAAGTGTCTGGCAACACCGAGACCTACCCTTACCGAGCTTACTTGGAAGGGTTACTCAACTACAACAAAGACGTGAAGGACGGCGTCATGAGCGCCCAGGGGTGGCATGAAGATACGCCCGGTCAGTTTGACACGTTGACTGACGCGAATGCGGGGTACAAAGCGCGCAAGAAGCTAATCTCCAACAAGCGCTTTTCGCTGATGGCGCGACTGCACTTTGACCTGGCTCATCAACCGAAGCTCATCGTTGGAGAGACAGAAATCAATCTCACTCTGAAACAAGCGGCGCCCTCTTTCTATCTGATGTGCGCCGCTGACGGAGGCTACAGCTTGAAGATCTACAAAGCAAAGCTCTACGTGCGACGCGTGCTGGTGGCGGACGCTGTAGCGGAAACGCACGAGAGAGCGGTGATAGAACACGGGCCCTTCGACTACCCGGTGAACAGAGTGGAGGTGACGACGTACGCCATCCCTCAAGGTAACAGAGATCACAGCTACACGCACTCCAACACAGGCCAGCTTCCCAAGTCGATGATGATTTGCTTCCTTGACCACGACGCCTTCAACGGTAGCTACACCAAGAACCCGTTCGAGATGAAGCATTACGACATCAGCTCGCTTCAAGTGATAGTGAACGATCAGAAAGTGCCGAACGACGCCTAAGTGCCCGACTTTAAGACCAAAGCGGCCGTGAGAGAGTACTTGGCGCTACACACGGAAACGGGGATGTACGAGGGCGCGCGCTCCTGCGGTATTTCATACGATCAATTCCTGAACGGTTACACGGTGTTCCCCCTCGACTTAACCCCAGACAGATCGCACGACGGGTGTCGCGTGAACCTTATAAGAGCGGGTCAGCTGAGGGTGGAAGTCAGTTTCCGCTCGGCGCTACAAGCGACAACAACGGTGCTACTCTACTTGGTGTACGACAACGTCGTCGAGCTGACCCGAGATCGACACCCCGTCACCGACTACCACATGAACTGAAGACAAGACGGCGGTACTTGGCGTATCGTATGAACACGCTTGAAATAAGCAGAGTGTTGAAGGAAAACGTTCACACAAAACATCGTTTCCTGGGCGTTTTCTCTTGTGACACTATTCCGAAGCACCCTATCAAAGACACTTGTTTCGTGAGCAACACAGATCCGCAACATTTACCAGGTCAGCATTGGGTGGCGTTCTACGTGTCGAGCACGGGTGAAGTGTACTACTTTGATTCCTTCGGCTTACCGCCGCTGAGTGCGGAGTTCTTGTCTTTCGTGGAACGCTCTGCTCCATTCAAGTGGCAAAGAAACCGCATTCAACTACAAGACACTTCTGCTGACACCTGTGGACCTCATTGCGTTCATTTCCTAATTGAAGCATGTCGAACAAGAAACCCCAAGAAGTGCGTCATGCGCATGAGCAAAATCCCAAAGCTGAGCGACCGGGCCGTGAGTCAGAAGCTATCGATGATGCTGTTGTGACGGGTTGTTGCGATGGCGGCCGTTTCATGGAGGCAAAGATTCTCTGCCTTGCCGAAATGGTGTTGGATTTATCCAAAGTCGTGCAATGTCTATTGGAGAGAAGTCGTCCGGGGTGTGGTGGTGCGAGTGACGGCGGCGTGAGACTTTGCGGCCTGTTGAGTTGCTGCAAATCGAAGAAGCAAGCTAAAAAAGCATAAACTTGTGTGTTTTTTCTGATTGAAATGAAAATAAAGAATAAAATGAAAAGAAAAGAAATTATCTTGTTGTGTTTTTATTTCTATATATAAGTTACATAACTTTTTTTTGTTTGTTTGTTTACAAACAGTCACGTGTCACGTGGTGTTGTTTACAAACAAGAGAGCCACGTGGTGTTGTTTACAAACAAACCCTAAGTAGGTCACGTTACCCTAGTTACCAGAATGCCGGCTTCTGATTGGCTGAGCCTAAGTAGGTCACGTGACGTAAGTAGGTCACGTTACCATGGTTACCAGAATGCCGGCCTCTGATTGGCTGAGAGCTTCTAAGTAGGTCAGTAGGTCACCCAGAATGCTGGCTTCTGATTGGCTGAGAGCCCTAAGTAGGTCACGTTACCATGGCAACGGGTCACGTGACCAAATGGAGGCCTCTGATTGGCTGCATGTCGATTGAGTAATAAACAGTAGTTAACTATAGTCCCGTTCCGATACATACTATACTACTATCTGCCCCTCCACTCCCCTTTAAAGTGATTTTTGCTACTCAAGCTGCCCACTGACTGCATTATCTCATGTGCTCTCAATCCAGAAATCACAATCTCTCTGACAAATGTGTTCCCACACTCTGAGTGCAGAGTTCTGGATCAAAGCTCATCCCTGTCACAGGTCAGCAAGTATGGAGCCATATCTTAAGGAGGAGGGGTTGAGATTGGGATGACGTGGGAAGGGGGTTAGTCGGTGTGGTGCCCCTGAAAGTTGCCTGGCGCCAATAGATTGTCTTCATTTCCATAAGGGCAGATCTTGGTGTTGGTGGTATCAGTTAGAGGTCACACTAGAAGTCCTTCTTATCCCAGTCCTGTGGTAGAATCATGTTCTCATAAACAATTGGTGTCAGGGCAGCAGAACTAGGAGTATAGGGTAAGGTCTGGATATATATTAGACCTTTTCCATTCCTCTTTAAGATATTGTAGGTAATGTAATGTAATATATAAATGCTGATAAGCTCTAGGTCATTGAATATATCCACCCTGCCTTACCCTATAGAGACTCATATCTCAGTCCCTACTGGTTTATGTGGTCTGTAAGCAAGCAATCTGAGGGGTGCTCGTGGTGTGTGTGTGTGGGGGGGGGGGGGGGGGGGCAGGGTCCTATCACACCAAAAGAGCTGCTTGTGATTCTGTGTGTAAAAAAGAAGTGCTCCAAAATCTTTCTTCACTAAAATATAAGAGCTATCTGAGAGGAAGCAGTGAAACGCATTTTATAATTTGACCATCACTTACTTTAGTCTTCATACCGCTTCACAACCCCCCCCCCCCCTCAGATGAATGCAATTTCCTCACCAGACCCCCTGCTAGGATGACCTCCGCTACTGCAAACCAAAACCAATCAAAGTTCCAACCTATGTGACCAGCCTAGGCTGAAATTTCAATCAGGTTTCTCTTATTAGAAAATGAAATGGGGAAATAGGGTAAACAGGGCAGGGCACAGACTACCACCCTTCTATCACCCCTCCCTCGACCTTTACCTCAAGTCATAGAAAACCAGGCCAAACCTAATGCAGTAATAACCGAGGACCTTCAGATTTGGTTTTATAATTAATTCTGCTGTACAGTAACCGGAACCAAAGTTGGCCCCAGGATTTGCTGTACAGGAACACTACTTACTTCTAACAGTGTAGTTGTCATGATACCAAATAGAATAGTGGGCTCTGTTATAGCTAGAATAGGGTGAAATCACACCTTCTATTGTTGTGTATTTTATAATTTGACCATCACTTACTTTAGTCTTCATACTGCTTCACAACCCCCCCCCCACCTCAGATGAATGCAATTTCCTCACCAGACCCCCTGCTAGGCTGGCTCCCGCTACTGCAAACCAAAACCAATCCAAACTCCAACCCATGTGACCAGCCCAGGCTGAAATTTCTATCAGGTTTCTCTTATTAGAAAATGAAGTGGGTAAATAGGGTAAATAGGGCAGGGCACAGAATACCAACCTTCTATCACCCCTCCATCGACCCTGACCTCAAGTCCAAGAAAACCAGGTCAAACCTAATGCAGTAATAGTGCTCAGAAACTGTTGACCTTGGACTATCATATTCCAAGTGTTTCAAGACAAAGCAGTGTGCTTTTACTCTCTGAAACAGTAGTAATGTTTCATCACTACCATAGAA
The DNA here is from genome assembly GCA_947462335.1 of Harmothoe impar. Lineage (NCBI taxonomy): Eukaryota > Metazoa > Annelida > Polychaeta > Phyllodocida > Polynoidae > Harmothoe > Harmothoe impar. Next base: position 61,180,389 of record OX381720.1, on the reverse strand, counting down.
TAGCTATAGTCCTACAACTAGTTGTCATGATACCAAATAGAACAGTGGGCTCTGTTATAGCTAGAATAGGGTGAAATCGCCCCTTTTTTTCTTTTTTTTCTTCATGTTAAAATCCTGAAATTAATCAGAGGACTGAATATAAATAGAACACGGTGTATAACATTGCCATAATGACAAGCAGTGTCTGAGGGCCTTGTGTCACCGCTACCTCCCTGGAGAGGCAGTGAATGGGCCATGGAGAGGGCTTCTGGCTTTGTCTACACAGTTACCACTGGGTGGATTATCCTGTAAAGGAGCAGTACGAGGGAGGCCTTTGACTCCCAGCCAGGCCTGGTCCCAGTCAAGGTGCCTCCAAGTGTGTCACAGGCACCTGAGCAAAGGTGTGACACAAGGTCAGGGAACTACAGTAATGGGTTACACACTGGAAGCTGACATTTTGTTCCCTTGTGGTGCCCATGGCTCATCACAGGTAGGTCAGGGGTGCTCATTTATACGACCTTGCCAAGACATTTTTAAACTGTGTACAGTCTTAAAATGCATACAGGGTGTTGTCTTAAAAATAGTTTGCCTGAAGAAAGCACTACCAAATACTATCCTGTCTGCAGTAGGTCAGATGTGATCATTGGGACGACCTTGCAAGCTGTGCCTAGACATTTTCAAACCATGCATAGTCTTAAAATGCATTCTTACAAATAGTTTGCCTGGCGCTGACACCATTAAATACAAACATGTCTGCAGAATAGTCATGTCAAGTTATAATATGTCATTGGGAGACTATGCCTGGTTTGTGACTTCCAGGCATGGTTCACAAGGTCATTCCTTCTTTCGTTAGGGGTGAGTCCTTACACTGGGAGAGGGAAACAGTAACAGAGGGAGGTATGTAATATGTGGGGAAGAGACAGGAAGGCAAACAGTGCGATACGAGTGGGAAACAGAGGAAAGGAAAAAGGGGCATACAGCATTTTAGTTTGCTCAGGTGCCACTACACTGAAAATCCATAGATTGAAAGGGTAAGTCAGTACAGACTATCCTAGGTTGTATCCTAGGTCATATGAGTGTTAGTCATAATGGCAAAGTTATATTCGAAAATGACCGAGGGGGCAGTCAGTAGTGGCTAACCTAGGTCCATCATTGGTGTGTTGTATTTGTATACCACTAGTTGGGGCCACCTGTCATGACCACTCAGTGGCTCCCCCAGGGAAAAAAAGACTAAGGTGGGTTGGTCAGTAGGGACCAACCTGACAATAATAACTGACCTAGGTTGGTCGTATAGGGGGCCAAAAAATGACTAACTAGGTAAGGCACTACTGACTGAGAGGTTAGGCGTATAGGGAGCCTAGGAATATCAGTGTACTTTTGACAGAGGGAGGGAATTGAGGGAAGAGGCAGCAGACTTCAAGGCCACTAGTGAGATAACGGTGGGAGATAGGAGACAGGATGAAGGACAAACTAGTGTAGTTCTGGTCCACTTCTACTTCTACTGTTGACATAGTGACCCTGTTACATGCCTATAGCAGAGGGTGGTGGGTGGCTAGAAGACTGATCCATTCAGGATACCACACTGGGATCTCTCTTAGAGGAGGTCTCCCTCAGGGAGGAGGGAGGTTAGGGATGCCTGGCCTGAGTTAGGATGGTAAGCAGTGTGCCATCATTGCAACTTGTGCCTTCCAGCTAAAGAGCAGTGTTATTGTGTATTATAGGTTAGTGTGTAATAGGGATTGATTGGTATAAAAGTATAGAAGGGAGGGGGAGGTACTAATTCATGTGGCAGGCTTTAAGAAAAGCAGGAGACTATAGACCAATGCAGCAAGAAAGGGTGCCTTTCATAATAAGGCTGTGTTCATGTTAGTTTTAGCAGAATCCTCATAACAGTGTTTGTAATGGCCATGTTTGCAAACCGCTCATATCAAGAGATCCGCAGGACGATTGTCTTTCAAAAGTTGCACATTAGAATGCGGGATTTTGAGGTTATATATATATGTATTTGTCTGTCACACTAGCGAAATGTTTAAAAACTTTATTTACAACTTTTCTGAAAAGTCACTCTTTCTTGCTGCTTTGGTCTATAGAATAGATCACGCTTTCAGCCTTCCCCCCACATATGTAGTTGTGGTTCAAGTTGTTATTCTGGCAGCTGTGACGTCATGAAGCAGCCAGGTGAGTCACCTGGACACCCTGATGGTTGTCATGGTGACCAGACGCTGTACCAGGAGGTAACCATGGTGACCAGGTGGGGGCCAGGTGGTCACCGGGCCTACGTCTGGTCCACAAGCCAAGTAAAGCTGAATAGAGGCTTTCCTTATACAAAAGTGCATTCAGTGAACAGTTTGTGAGGATTGGGAAACTGCTACCTTGGGTTAGTAGTATATGCAATTGCAGCTTTTACACTGTGAGGAACAGCATTCAAAGTTTAGACGACATCAAAAAGACTGTTTTGCTTTTAGGAAAGGAAATTTGAGCATTAGTCCTCAAAAACAGTAATAGATACAATGAAACCATCATTTGAGGATGAATAAGGTCAGTGGATTCTCACATTGTGTCACAGTTGTTTCATTGTATCATTGCATCTTTGTCTTCAGTGTCCTCCCTTTGTATGACTGGCCACTCTTTGCGATCTTTTGAAGAAAGAGGGGATTCAGTACAGCTGAACAACAAAGACATGTCGCAACAATAGCAATCATTCCTCAACAATATACCAACACGAGGACCTTCTTTGAACATATAAGTGCTGCAGACACAAAGGGGGTACTAAGGGACATTTAGATGCTGCACACCTACACAATCAAACACAGGAGACTTAAAGATGGTATGTCACCTACAATCTGTAAATTTTCTATTGATGCCATAATACTATTGTACATCCCATGCTATGAATACTCCCTTGCTTTTAAAAGTATGGGATATATCTAAATCTATCAAATTAGCATATTTAGTGCAATCATTTTAACTGTTGGTCAACACTAAAACTCCCTCTGTGTTTATACATGGTTCAGTGCTTTTCCTTTTTAGCTTAGTTCGCATTATGCTCACATAGGGGGGACACTGAGCCAGTGAGGTGAATAAGCAACATTGTTTTCTATCTCGAATCATTCATTTCAGGACAAATATATTGAACATTGAGCACTGTATATCAGCTAAAATAAATATATAGCTAAAACCTTTGACATTAAAATTATTTCCATTTTGAAGAAATTCTTTGGGAAGTCTATTAGCTTACATACCATCTTTAAAAAGAGGCCGCCTTGCGATATGGTGGGTGGAGTGGTTCAGGATCCTGTGTGGCAGAAGCAGGAACCATTGTGCGCCACCAAGGCTGGAACCATTCAGGCAGAAATGAGGAATTGTAAACATATTATCTACAAGTAACACAGAGACCTGTGTAGGCAGATAACCCCCACCCCTCATGTCTGCAGCAGGCAACATATTTACACACCCGCCCGGGAGGAATGTAAAACATAACTATAATGAGTGGAGGGGTGGGGCTGATTATCTGTTTATGGTGGTGTTGGCTTTTATGATAACACACATGACTGGGTGGGACAACATGCGAACTAGATACGCTACATGATTCCTGGTGCACATTGTGATTTACCCCCCCCCCCTATTCTGTTGTGATCTGTATTTTTCTTCTTTGGTTTTATCTTCGGACGAGGCATGGAATATAATGATAACATAACAAATATCATTTTTTGTGTCCAGTGGTATACTGGGGAAGCATGCGGCAGGTTGGACCTCCAGTAATGATTTCCCCCGCTTTCTTCAAACATATGAAGAGACTCAAGCTGAAAAATGCTTTTACAGGGCTAAGGCTATATTTAAAAAAAAAGGTTTCCTGTAACATGGTCTGACAAAGCAGACCCGGCTGGTCGGATTCTTTTTCTTTTTTTTAACTCTTTTTTTTTTAATCACATTTTTAGGCCTGGCTTTAGTGTTATTGCCCTAAAATCCTTAATAATTGTCTGATTTACAAATCGTAAAAGACGGCAAATAGCAAAATGTCCCAGAATTTTAGACGAATAGGGGTACCCGACACTGGTTTGCTAGACACTTTTCTTTCTTTGGCCTAGTGGAGAGAGGTGACCTATGTGTTTCCCATTTTATGAGGTGAAGACCAGAGCTGAGGTACTTTTCTACCAGACATTGTTAATTGTTAACACTGTCATGAAGTTGAGGAGCAGTCAACATGCCACAATGGACTCTCACTGATAAGCCACCTGACTTTGTTCTTCTCCTGCCCCCTCCCTCTACCCCACCCCCTCCTTTGCCAGCTCCCTCTCCTTTCTTATCACCAACTCAATGATTGTGGCCCCAAGCAGGATTCTATCTTTTTTTGAGAAAAGTTTAACTTTTATTTGCCAATAAGGTATCCAGCATCGAATTACAAGAGTGTGTCGTCATGATACTATAACCGAGGTAAAGATAACTTAGTGAACCGAGACCAACACAAGGTCAAACAAGTACTTAGTATCATAGGTAATATGGTTACCGGTATGACGATAAACATTGTCAATGTCATGAATGTATGACGATAAACATTATCAATATTACATGGCAAAAAAAGACGATGAACCTGTCAGTAAAACTGTTGTATGGGATCACCGATCACCTAAAGCAGAAATTAACTTGTGCTTGTTCATGTCAATCACTTTGATTTGATGGATGGCTTATCTTTATCCCTTTTTCTAATTTTAGATCCCTTTGTTATTATGGGTTGTGGCAGCCTCTAACTTCCCATGTAGCATTAAATGTAGGCTACAGCAGGATATTACAATACCTAGCACCAAGGTGGTAAGGGGGGGGGGGATATGGCTGTGGCCAATATTCATTTTAGTGCAAGGGAAAATATACATCCAACATAACTGTATGAACAAGTGCTAGCCAAGTCACATCTGCATATTTCAATATTCATGAGAAATAATATGGATGGAGAGAGAAAATACGGAGAGAAAGAAGTGGAACAATAGAGAAAAACTATATGCAGGTATTGGAGAAGCAGGCAGGCATTCAAAGAGGTAGAGAGGGAGGCCAGTAGAGTAGTAAATGACAGAGACTTAATGTGAGGTGGGATGGAAGGATGCACATGGAGGATAGGATGTTTTTTCAGAGGCATTCGGATGTTTTTTTGCATCACTTTTTGACATATAAAGAAACCCTCATTTACAATTAAGTATAGGACTTTTTGCTGGATGGCAACAGATCATATTGATTTGTCAGGGACAAAAATAACCAATTGCTGGTTCTCCAATGTCGCAATTACAGACTTTTCTTTCTAAAAAAGACTTGAGATCACATTATTGGATTCGGATCTGGTGAGGTCCTGCGACAAGTGTTTAGATTTTGGTCAGTGACAACCCTGGATGATCTTGTGTATTGTCTTGACTCTTTAAGGACAGATGTCGCTAAATGATGAAATTTGTTGTGATGTCGCAAAAATGCAGCCCCGGCAAGTAACTCACCAGTGCTGCATTTGTGCATCATGCTGTGCTGCATTTGTGCAGCATGCTGACCCTTCCAGAGTATCTCAACTCATAGGATTAGCATGATGCATGAATGTAGCCCTGGTTAGAGCGAGGATAGTGCCCTGCAGATGTTCTACATTAAGAGGTTGGCTTGGAAAAGTGTTGGATCAATTCTGCTCTGGTGGAGAGTGCTTGGAGATTTAAAATATGTTTTGAATATGCACTGATGTTTTGTAAGCACCTGGAATTGAGCTTTAATAGCTGAGGTCATTAATCATCCAGACACTCAGTCAGGCCACTATTGACCCTTCCGTCTTTCTTAGAACTGCCATAACATACGCTCTTAAAAAATACAGGTATGCAGGTTTCATGATGATATCAAAATATACAATTTCTATACATTTAAAACACATAATATACCCAATATATATTTACGATTAGATTGGCAAAATACATCTGAAACAGGGTGTAGATTGACTGCCCGTACTAACTGAATCTGGCTTTATTAAGATCATGGAGGCTGGAGGGCATAATATTGTATAACTGATGTTCATCAGGTAAGGTAGTAAGATATATAATCTTTTTGTCGCTGGCAGTCCCTACTATAAGCTCTTAGTGCACTGGAGGTAACCTTATTAAGGGATTTATCATGCAATGGTTTTTAAATGGAGTGGATAAATATAGCGTCCATGAACAGAAGCGGGGCTTTCATCTGAATAGATAAAACAGTTCTGATTAAATGTCCGATGCGATACCATGCAGCATCAGCTGAAGCCACATGCATGTGTAGTAAAGCTCACCTACCTTAACATGATTGGAGCAGTTTCTGTAGCATAAACCTAATCCAGTACATTGTTCAATTTACTTATTTTTATCTATAGACCTCCTTCCCAGAGCCAATGATTATAAAAAAGGGTACTTTATATGCACAAATATTGCAATTAATCTCCTTAGTAATAAAGTGGGATTTTGCCGTTATGCAAATGAATGGTTTTTACTATATACAAGATGCATAAGATGTATGAGCTATCAAAGACACTGAAGCATATCTTAGACCAATAAAAAGACTGTTTGTTTCATGTAACATGGGAGGAAAATGTAGGGTTGGTAGGTCATGTTTTTTTTTGTTTTTTTATAAAAGAAAATTAACATGAATGTACTAGTCAGCTTTTTTGAATACCCTAAAATTGACTAAAGAAAAGTAAAAATATGGAATTTCCTCAGAATTCCATAAAAAAAAAGTAGGGTCGGCCCTGTTTTGATAGGGTCAGTCAGGCGACCTGAAACAAACCTTTTTATTGGCCTTAGTGCGTAACACTGAAGGCTATGAGGAGCCTTGTGCTAGACGCACAGAGAGAAGTAAAGGTGTCAATATTGTCACCCAATAGAGAGTCAAACAGCTAATGACTCTGCTCATATGAAGGGTCAACTTGGGTTAAATCTACACTATCAGTGTCAACTCGAGCCTCCCTGAGGCCACAAAGTACTAATCTACACTGCATGATAATTCAAGTTTAAATCTCTTTTGTCAGTGCTTAAAGCTTCAGGCAAGATGCTTAAAGTAGGAGTAGCAGCTTGTCAGCAGCTTTAACATACTTTAACCTACTTTAAGCAGCACCTACTTTCCTGCAACTTAAACTCCTAGTTAAAAGATCTGCAAAGGTACTTAAAGCTGCTTAAAGAAGGACCAGCACCTTGATACCAGCTTTAACCTTCTTAAAGCAATGCCTGCCTTTTTGCAACTTTAATCTTCTTTAAGTCACCAGGGGCATGGCAACCGGGGGGGGGGGGGATATGTCCCCCCACTTTTGACCAACCCCAAAAAAGGTCAAACAAAAATGGTTGAGTAATAAGGGGTCATAATACCCGTCAGTCCCCCTACTTTGAAACTGCTTACCACAGCCCTTCTCCGTACCCTGGGACTGCAGGCAGCTGGGGGAGAGTTGTGGCCGTGTTTGGTGCACTATAGAGCCGCCAGGAGGGAGTATATGACACCTTCTCCGCGCCCTGGGAGTACATGTAGCTGTAGGCAGCCTTTAGTTGGCTTTATTATGTATATTAGTTCCCAAAACACCCCTCCAGCTTTAATACACGTTTGAAGCTGTAGCTCCAGAACGAATTGGAGCACAGTGAGATTCTTATTTGGGCATATTAGGAGTTCCGGGGGCTTTCCAAAGAGTCCTCCTAGGACTCCCTATCCCCTCAAGAAGCGCTACAATCCGCACCCAATGACGGCCAATGTGACACTGATCCGCTTCAGTGCATGGCAGAGGTCACATGACCCCCCTCAGCCAATCAGAGGGAGGTCTCGTGGCAGTCACGTGACCGTGACTACACTCCCCATATAATGGGGGTGCTGCTGGGGGTGCTCCTCACTTCATCACTACCTGGGCTACTGGACACACCTCCTACTACTATGACCTACCCCCTGCCTGCTGAAGCTCTGACTGACCGACTGCCCATCTGCCGACCTGACTGCCCAGCCGTGAAGAGGATGCCATAGGCAGACCCCAAAAGCCAAATTCCCAAACTATGAGAATCTCCTTGAATAAACTACAACAACCTTCCTGCTCATTTTGATATACAATCAATGATATTATTGTATTCATCAATCAGTTATAAGCAATTTCATCAATTTTATGTCTGACTTTTATCAGCTTTAAGCAAACCCAAAGTCCTTCTTTAAACAGCTTGACGCAACTTTAAGCAAAACCAAGTCCTCCTTTAAGCAGCTCTGAGCAGCTTTAGGCAGACCCCAAGTCCTTCTTTAAGCAGCTTTAAGCATGCTTTTACTCAGACTTTAATCAGCTTTCCGACCCTCGGAAAAAAGGCCATTAAGCATGATTAAAGGTAGATTAAATTCCGACTTTTCGTTCTTTAATTTTTGCTGTCAAGTTCGCTTAAAGTTGCTTAAATATGCTTATTGTCCTTCTTTAATCATGTTTAAGCAAAATTTCAAGCTGCTTAAATTGGAATTATTATGCAGTGCTACCTCTTATTTTGTTATCTATATAGCTACTTTTAGGTTTCCTCTCTTTCCAGAATCAATGATGATTAGAATAAATCCTTTATATGTACAGATATCACCATTAATCTCCATGGTATTAAAGGGGGATGTTGCCTTTATGTAAATGAATGGGTTTACTACATGCAAGATGCATGAGATGTATGGATTTTCAAAGTCACTGGAGTTTAGATAATAGTGTTACACTGAAAAGTATAAGGATGAGGCAAGTCTGGTGCTAGCTTATCAATACGTATACAGGATTTGTTTAAGTTCTGTATTTGCCCGACAGATTGACCTCGAAAGTCCCTGTATTGTGTTGAAACCCTTTATAACTTGAGTTTTCAATCTGGAGGGGAAATACAGAACTTAAACTGATCCTGTGTTTATTTTTAAATGTATTTGTCACAAATTAAAGGAGAAAAAGACAATTTATTAACCTGCATCGTCCGCCCTCACGTCCGAATGCCGCCATGACACCTTGCTCGCCCTCATTTCCGGTCTTAGCTAGTGAGTACTTTGGTTTTAACAAAACAAAGTCCCCCCCCTATCGTCTCTATCGTCTTTATTTGTACAAATTAGACCTGATTTACAATTCAACTATGATCATTTGTAAAATAGGAAGACGATTAAATGATAATCAAATCAAAAATGATTTATTTCCTTTTTTTTTTAATACGATCAAAAGCGATCAACTTGTCAGCGACTCAATCAAGACAGTTCGAGCCTCTACGATCTACAATTTCCCCCGACCCATCATGTTAGAAAGCCTCAACCAAATTTTCTGGGGGGTATGGGCCTAATTCAGCTATTGTACGTGTAAATATGGGATGTTTTGTAGAGCTTAGGACTTGTTTTCATTAAAAATAATGTATTTTAACCCCCAAAAGAAGCCAATGAAAAAAAAGTATCATGACGACGAATTCGTAACCAAAACGTCGCGCATGCTCCGGGATTCAACCCGGGCCGCGGGAGTGAGAGGCGAGAGCGCTAACCACTCGGCCATCTCGGCCAGACTGCCTTTGGAAGACTCTGTTGGGGATTTTGAACCGCTGACCTTTGGTATCCTTACGCACGGCCGGAAGTGAAGTTTTCGCGAAATACGGAGGTTTGAGGAAATACGGGGCCTGCTTATTCAGCTTTTGCGAAATACGAGGCTCAGTGCTGTACTCTACCCGACTTGATATTTCCTCAAACCATTTAAAAATAATGTATTTTATTAGACCAAATGTATCTCTTATTTTCACTGCTGGTGGTTTACAATAATGTTTAGCATGATTGTGGTACAAAACTACCAATATGTTAGTTTACCCTTTATGGGTAGTATACTGCATAACTGCATCAAGCCTATTGGTCCTTATGGTGCATGAATGCAGCCC